>OX401910.1:2725000-3325000 GCA_947859195.1 Drymonia ruficornis | reverse complement strand
TCGGGGTATGATTTTCTGATTTCCTTTTTTATGCTGAATCATCTCATCTTTGGTCGATTTCATAAGATCAATGTGTTAGAACTAAGGCGACAAATAAGCGTGCGGCCCTGATGTTAAGCAGTTACCGTAGCCTAGAGGTGCTTGCAATAGCAAAAGCATCCCTCGCACGTTGCTAACCGGAAGAGGGATGGGACAGAGGGTGGGGAGGGGAGGGGAGGGGTTTGGGCTTCCGGCTCTCTCTCTTATTATATGAAACGCAGCTAAATTAGCTAATATTTCAATGTCCAAAAGCACTTAATAATTTTATTATAAATTGTACCACGAAATTTTGACTTCATAGTCACAGGGAAGATGTTTCTAAAATATCGCACCTTGTGTTATGTAGAATGTTGTCCATAAATTAATTAACTCTGCATTTGACGACCGCTTGGCGCAGTAGTTTGAACGTAAGCTCGTCTCCCTGCATCGGGCGGTTGCGGGTTCAATTCCCGCCAGAGGAAAATTTGGGTAACTGCCGTTTCGTTATTTGCCCTGGTCTGGGTGTCACTGGGATCGCCCCCAGTTGCCATAGTACAAGCTTTACTTAGCTTGGGACCATACAGTTGGTGTTTATCTGGCGATATTTATTGTTATTATTTTAGAACAGCATTATTAATAAGATAATAAGTACTTCACAATTCATGCCCAAATAAAACATCGCTCAAAAACGTGTACCCAAGTCCATTGTCGGCTAATTAATCCGAACCCATTCAAAAGCAACGCCGACACAATTATAATGAACAATAATAAATAATTAAAATTGATGTCTACACGTTAGGGCCTACGGTATCGTTATGATAAAGCGAACACAGAGACGGGAAATAACTGTAATATACCACCCCAAAGGGATTGTAAATCCTGAGTAATTTATATTAATAGCTGGGAATTTACGCTAGTTTTGGTACTAGTCGGTGTTCGGGGACCGATTGTTATAACTAGACAACCGTAGATCATAGCAAATTGTGTTGTTCTCACTGTTATTATGATACCAACACGTGTTTTATGTTATCCGTGTGGTAACTTTTTTTGGTTTGATTTATAGCGCTTGTTTCCTATTATCGCCGGTATAAGGTTTGTTTATTGGTGGTAGAGTCAAGCTGTAGCCAATTCATTGCAGCTATATGGGCTTGACCGGGGTAGTACCACCCTCTTACAGAAGATCGGCGTGAAGTTGCTATTACAGCTACATTTCGTGCGATGATTGTGAGAGCCGGAACCGAGCCCCAACCCGCCTTCCTCTCTCTCTGACCCACTCGGTCCCCTTCAGGTCAGCAACGTACCGATGCTTTTGGTATTGCAAGCATCTATAGACTACGGTAACTGCTTAACATCAGGCGGGCCGTACGCTTGTTTACCACCTTAGAAAAAGAAAAAAAATAAAAAGAATATTATTTCATGCTATTTTGTTTTATCATGTTGATAACTCTTTTCGATAATTTTATTACAAAAAAAAAGTTCTCGTAATAATAAACCTTTTTCATTTGTCTACAAAGTGGAGAATAACAAAGGCTAAACCATTTCAAACAACACTGACCTTCCACTGCATCAAAACATTATGAAGTTACTCAATTTAGCTTTGAACCCATTTCAGTTAATCTCATTCGGCTTGCCTTTTGTGGTTATTAGGTTATACAAGGTTATTTGACTAACTCGTGGTGCATTACTCTCGTCGCTTGGCAGGTTGGTTGCGGGTTCGATTCCCGTCAGAGGCAAATTTTGGAAATGGCCTTTTCGTAATTTGCCCTGGTCTGGGTGTCATTGAGATCACCCCAGTCCATCTGCCAGTAAAAGTCCTGTCGAAATCGGTCCAGCCGTTTCAGAGATAACCCGGAAAAAACATCCAGAAACAACATACAGAAACATACAGAAATTGTAAAAAAAAATATTTTGTTATAAGTGCCGTGTCTACTTTCATATGCATTTAGTAAACATTAGTTCTTTTCACATTACAAACAGACACTTCAATTTTATTTATTTATATGTAACTATGTATGTAGGTATAATTATAAATTTTAAATAAATCGCGGATAAAATGCCAGTACATTGGCAGTGGGGAAAGAATGCTTAAATACGCTTATCCCGGAATGAATGGGGTTCCCTGAGTGTTTTGGGTTCTTTAAGTAATTATTCTCTTAATCGGTAGCTTTTATGCGGGTGTGAATTCAATTTGAAAGGAATTTGGACCTAAATTGGTCCTTATGTCTCGAGTGGGACTTTCAACATAATTTTACTCAATTTTATCTTTTTATTCAGAATTTTTCTACGTTAATTTAAATAAATATAATATGAATAGTTAAAAGTTTTGTGGGCAAATCAAACAAAACAAGTTTTATGTTGATTGATAGAAAAGTTTTATTCCAATAATATAAATGTCAACATTGTCGCATTGCAGATAGCACAAAATAATATAATTGGGTGCTTCCAGTTGCCTCGCATGCCTCGCCCGAGCACTCATGTTACGATATTACGTCTATGCGTTCCGACGTCTAAACTGAGTACTCGGGTGTTATAGCCGCAGCCATTCAATACTGATTCGAAAATTAAATAACGTTTTCAATTATTATTCACTTTCAAAAAGCGTCAGCTTAAACTATTTAAAAAGAATAATATCACAGATGTTCTCGAGCGAAATTCGCCTAATGCTCGGCATACACGGCGACACTCGACACTCAGTGTATCTCAGTGTGGCAACACCGCCACTACAACTAACAAGGTGTCGCAGTGGTGCACACTCAGACACTCGATGTACTGAGTGTATTAGTGTCGAGTGTCGCCGTGTATCCCGAGCACAACGCAACTACCTAATTGAAAGTGCTAAAAAAGTACTTTCTCAGCTTGTGTTTTTTTCAAAATAAATGTACACTCATCAGTACCAGCCGTACTACAGACAGATGAAATCGACGAATTATGCAACACTGGCAGATTACCAGACCGGGACCCGAAAAAACGAGTCTTTTTGAATAATCGCAGTCATTCCGCAAGCCAGCTCTACGCCCCTCCGGGTGTAATCTTCGGGTTATTGCGTTAGAATTAACGAGTAAAATAAACATAGGAATATTTCAGTATAATGAGACGGTTTGGGGTGTCGCGACGAAATTAGTTCTAGTTGATGTTATTATGACTATTTGTTTTGCATAAGAATGAGAGATTAAGGGGGATAACATGGGGAGGGTGTTGCATAGACAATGTTGTTTGCAAAATAGTTTGCAAACATAATGCTGGTTAGAAGTGCAAGAATTTTAACCAAAATCTTCTAAAAAAATAGTTTTTCGTTGATAAAAAGTAACCTTTATACAAAGACATGACCAAAAAAGGGAGACATGTGACCGTCCAAAATAGTTTCCTCTATTAAAAGGAGGCCATGTACACAGTATGCCTCAGTCACTCGCGGAAAATAACGTACACAATACGGTTCATGTTCTGGTGAATGATATCTTCTTATGTATTTAATAAGTGAATTGTCGAATTACGAGGGCGATAACAGATGTGTTAGTTTCACTGCATGTAGTGGTATGCTGAGCGCAAGTTTTGTGATTGCGATGTTAGGACATACCATATCCTCTAAAATAATACATCAATGACCTACATGCATATTTTGTTTTTGTTTTTTTCTTCCAAATATTAAAACGTCTTTCCAGCAACGATTTCGTTAATCCAAAATGTATCCAAATAAATAAAGGATCCAATGTAATCCTCTGTCTTAATTGTCACGTATCATAATATTTCAGCTCGAAATTACCCAACACAAAACAACTGAAACGTTATAATTATTCTGTATCTCCCGTCTCATCCCTTTAATATGATCTCAGACGTAGCCTTTCATATCATGTGACGTTGTTATCTTATACTGTTATGTTTCCAGGAGCTCTTTGATCTTAACGATTCTCGTTAATTATATAAAGTTAAGTTAATATTATTTCATATATGCATTATTATATTATTGTATAATGCAAGAATTTCGAATTTCATACTGATTTAATACACTGCACCGCAAAGAAAATGGCACGGTTAGAAAATCTTCAATATCTTCAAAAGTACCTGACCTAGCTTTATGAAATAAAAAGTCTAAATAGATGATGAGAGATAAAGGATATTTTAATGTGCTTAAATGAAAAAATAATGAATTCAAGCTTTTTATTTTTAATAGTAAAATAAATAAAAATGCGTTTGAAGATATTGAAGAATTTCTAACCGACCCTTTTTCTTTGCGGTCCAGTGTACATACTGAACAGGGGGCTTACCACGAACTCTTATTGCGATTCAATTACAGGAACGTTTTAACGATTCAGCGTCTTTTTGTGCAATGACGTACCTTATTATCATGACAATAAGAAACGTCATTGCACAAATGGCCGCTGAAACGTTAAAACAAAACTGCTATAAGAGGTGATGGTAAGCCCCCAGATCTTATAATACGTGTGGTAGGCAACTCTAGTTGCTAGAGACTACTACTCGGACTCTAGTAAATCTATGTCTACTAGATTTGCCTCTAGTTTGACTCTACGGTAATCGTCTTTTTCACGCAACCAGCGTAAAAGTCAATATA
Organism: Drymonia ruficornis; assembly: GCA_947859195.1. NCBI lineage: Eukaryota > Metazoa > Arthropoda > Insecta > Lepidoptera > Notodontidae > Drymonia > Drymonia ruficornis. The sequence goes on along the minus strand of OX401910.1, from coordinate 3,320,415 downwards.
CTATGAGCTCTTATTTAAGGAGAGACGGAGAAAGTAGTTTCTTCTACCTCTACCTCTAAATCGGTACTGATTATGTTCGTACACAATTAATTTCTCTAACGGTCCGTTAGTCTATTGGTGAACTTGGGCCTCAATTTATCTCCCGATACATGATTAAGTATACGCTGGAGCAATTTTTATGCTTTGGCACGATACAGAGTCTTATCCCTCTATTTATCGTTTAGTGCCAGCTATCCGGCTCCGTGCCAAGCACGACGTTGCACACAAGATTGGGTACTTATGGACGGGACTTTAGACTTACTGGATTTGGGAACTGAAAATACTTTATATTCAATTGTTTTAAAAGAGCAGTACAGTGCTTTCTCGCTTCTACATGTATATCTAGTTCTGTCTAGGTTACAGGCGGGGGCGATTGTGATGCGACAGTGATCAAACACACACGCTAGTCGGGTATTTTTTTAATTGCCTAGGATAGCTCACAGTCAGACGGTCCAAGTGGTAACCGTCGCCCAGTACATCAGGGAAATATAAACATGGGCTTTGAAGAACCCCATGTTCATGCGATGACTCGGCGATTTGTAAACAAATTTATTGATGCGTCCACAGCCAAATAATTATAGGGGTTTGATCGTTGTCGCATCGCAATTATGGCGGCAGCAGCATCACATAAGCGATTACTTTGAAATCTGACTGCTCGGGCGCGCAACTCGCCTCGTATAGACTCATCCATTCTGTATATCTGGACGCGTAGACATAATGTCATATCTGATTGCTCGGGTGCGGTTTCCCGCAGCTTGTAGACGCCGCCATTTAAGTACAGACAGCCACCGTTAAAAGTTAATCAACAGACTGAAAAGGGTGCTTAATACCCAAATTATGACGCTATGACGTTATGGGAGTTAGTTACCCAAATTATGACGCTGAAGAAATTCAGTTAGCGACAGCATATTATTATCCCAACAATGTAGGAAAGCCTGTTAATTGGGTCGCTGTCATAACAAGCTACGACATCCCATCCCAAGACAATACATACAAGGATTTATCCTGTCAATATATCACATCGTATATTGGCACAGTCCTATTAAACATTACATATTCCGCGAACTTCTTTGCAAATAAAACATTTTCCTCTTCTATTTGTAACCGAGTGTTTTAAAAGTACGAAATAATAGTTGAACGTACATATACGGTAGCTGATATGTATAGTTCGCGACAGGTCGAGATGACATTCTGGTTATGAGCTTTTGGCAGAATAAAATCCGAAACAAAATTAGCAGGACCCGATAAACGATTAAAATCGCCCACAAAATTATTCTGTTTCGTTGCGGGTCCTGGTCATTTTGAATCGGATTTTTTCTGCAAAAACCCGAATGTCATCTCGACCTGTCGCGGACTATAGGTGCTTAGTGAAGACAGAGTAGTCGTAACTATAATATTTTCTGAGTTATGGGCTTTTGAATATTCGTGTCAAGTTTCGTGTTGCGGTTTCAGAACACATCAAATCGCTTTGAATCCAGCGTAAACTTCATTTAGGAGTAGCAACCACTAATATTCAAGAAAAAAATTGTGATCATTTTACGGAACGATAATGTAACTGATTGCTTGGTTACCCTTCTCTGTCTAGAGTGTAGGTTAGCTCGCCCTTTGGATCACCCGAACATGTGACTGAGGCCACCGCGCGTGCTACGCGCGGCATGTGTGCGCGCAGCCTCCCGCGACATGCGCTTGTTATAGCCGCAGCCATTTGTATCCCCGAAACTAATTCAAACTGCCAAGTATTATTTCGCACTCTTGAAATACCCTGTATACTATCGTATGAAAATATTCAGCGTTCGCAGCAAGATATCATTTGATATTCAGCATGTTGCTCGGCTGTCCTGATTCACGTTGCGTCGTCACGTTCACGTGAAGCTACCACACGACACGTCTTGACGTGTTTCCTGTTTAAATGTACTTTTTCACGACACAATTTCCTTCGTATTGTGACGTTTCTTGTGTCATTGTTGGCACCTTTGCCAATATTGGCAAGAATATTTGTACTCATTTCCGTGGCTTGTGTTTGGGACATAGATTTATAAAAGTTTCGCGCGTGCGCTTTAACTAGATACCGCCCTACTAAGAAAAATAATTTCCTTAAATGCGGCAACTTATTTTCGTTGCAGCCTGTCAGTTTCATACAATGGTTGATGTACTGAAGTACTCAAAATTTTGCGTGGTATCAGTTGCCGCATTTTATTAGTGCGCATGCTCCATCTAGTTGGAGCGCCCTCGCGGAAACTAAAATTAATCTATGGTTTGGGAGATATTTTTACGAATTGTAGCCAATTGACTGTAGCTAATGTGGGCTGGATCGACCGGGGCGTATCATCCTCTCACCGAAGATTGGCGTAAAGTTGCTATAACAGCTGCGTTTCGTATGAAAATTAGAGAGTGGGAAGCCCAAGGTTTGTGGAACAGTTACATTTTGCGTCTTCATAATATTTGTTGGTAAAAAAAAGGTTACTTACCTTACTCCTACACGTTACACGTTCATATCTAGTTCTTTTTTTATATCCTGGGACATTATTTTACACACGGCTACCTGATCCCAAACTAAGCAGAGCTTGTACTATGGAAACCAGATAACTGATATTATACATAATTGACGGGCCCGTTAGCGTGGTTGGCGCGGAGGCGCCTTTCACGCTGCAGGTCGTAGGTTCGATTCCTACCCGGGACATGCATTTGTGTGCGTGAACATGTCTGTATGCCCCGAGTCTGGGTGTATATGTATATTAAGTATGTATTTACAAATAAAAAAGTAGTATATGTAGTAATATCAGTTATCTGGTTTCCATAGTACAAGCTCTGCTTAGTTTGGGATCAGGTAGCCGTGTGTAAAAAATATCCCAGGATATTATTATTATTATTAATTATACTGCTTTTTGTTTGTAAATACATAATGAATATGTTATGTATTACCTATATAAACCAACATTATTTTATAGCAACCATTTCTGAAATTTACTTATTTTATAAAGGCCAAGTCTGGCACACAGCTAAATTAGTGCGAAAAAGTGTCCTTTGCACGACCTAAGCTAACGAGGCTTTTGTTAGCTTTGCTCTCAAATGGTATAGCTGAGTTCTGAATTAACTTGAATAAAATGTATAGTTTGTCAATGTAGGAAGACTAATCAATTTGAATATGGTACCTATGTGTAGCTGGCAAAGTTTATTTAGTAGCTGATATACAATGGTGGCCATATTATTAGGAACAATTAGTATTGCGATTGTCGAGGCTTCTGTATAAAATACTAGCTTTTGCCCGCGACTTCGGCCGCGCATAATTTGTCCCACCGGAATATATTATCGGGACCAAACGTATCCTATGTGTTAATCCAGGTTATAAACTATATGTGTTCCAAATCCGTTCAGTAGTTTTTGCGTGAAAGAGACATCCAGAACAAACATCCATCCATCCATCCATCCATCCAAACTTTCACATTTATAATATTAGTGGGATTCATACTACAGTTATAAAATCTACAAAGCGCAATTGTATGCCTCACTAACGCACATTCGACGTACACGGATCGCTCAAGCAGTTCGTTTGCAGTCACAGCTAAGAATGCAGTCAGCGTGCCGTTCATGCCGGCAGCAAAGAGCTGCTCAACCCGCCGTACACGGACCGCTTGAAGCGGTTCGCGTACAAATACAAACACAACTGCACAAGGACTGCTTGGAGCAGTCCGTCTATGGCGACGCTAAGTTTTGATATACAGGGTTATTGGTAAAACACTAACAACCTTGCAGGGGCGTATTACTGACATCAAAAACAACAACTATTATTCTATGACTTTTTACAAAACAAAAAAAAAATTACAAAAAATCACACTCTAAAATGTATGAAACAAGAAAATATGCTAATCTAGAGGATAGCCGTGGTCCGTTTAGGTACTTTAGGGCCAAGTGGAATACAACCACGTACCATGGCTTTCCTCTAGATGAGAAAAAAAAAACATACATTTTAGAAAGTGAGTTTTTGTATTTTTTTTGTTTTGTAAAAAGTCATAGAACAAAAGTTGTTGCTTTTGATGTCAGTTATACGCCCCTGCAAGGTTGTTAGTGATTTACCAATAACCCTGTATAAGGCACGAGAAATTCTTCCTTCTATACCATGGGTTACAATTTGAATAATTTATGCGTTTATCGATCCAACGGCACTACACATCCTTTCACAATGAAGCGATATTAAAGCCCAAATTGCCTTGTAATTCATATCTCGATCCATTACCTCAACATTGTTTTAGTGTTAACGACTTTATAAGGCGCCCGTCTCGTTACTTTAATGCACGTTTTGAAGTAATAAAAGCTTAAAGTTAGTCCCGTAAAGAAGAGACTCAAGTGCTCGTCAAACATACTCCAGGTTCGTGTTTACTTATAGGCAAAGTTATAATGAGTTAAGTCGAAGCGTATTGGGGTACGTCAGCATTGCACAACTAAGTGCCTAGAAAGCAACTCGAATTTCAGGACTGCTTAATTTTGACGCAACATACAAAAATTACAGATAATTAACATCTCAAACTGCTATGTGGGATGAAGGTTATTTAGGCCGGCCGAAAATTATTAAAACTACGTTTTATAAGGTTTTACGGCCCGGCCACGACTTCGCGCGACGGCGACGGGCTGCAGCGTTTTTTGCTAAAATGTTGCATGACGCCACGAGCTGCCACTGTTAGCGGCAAAGCGCGCGATGCAACATTTTAGCAAAAACGCTGTCGCGCGTCGCCGTCGCGCGAAGTCGTGGCCAGACTGTTTAGGTGGTTTTAAAAAAGCGCGATACGCTTTTTGGCGTTTTATGACAGAAAGTTTCTGCCAATGTGCGCCCATCTTACTCAGTCGATAGTCTAGCATGCCCCACGTAGTATTGTGCACCGGACGATCTACATCGGGTCGAAATGCGCCTGTCCCGAAAATAGAAGTGCTACGTTGTACATTGTTGTCGCGGCCTTAATTTTATGTTGTATTTGTGTTCACTTTATATATTTAATAACTAAGATGGCCAACAAGCGAACGGGCCGACTGATATCAAGCAGTTGCCGTCGCCTAGATACTTGCAATACCAAATGCATCGCTCGCACGTTGCCGACTAAAAAGGGAGTGGGATACAGGAAGGGAAGAAAGGGAGGGAGGATTTTGGTTTGGCTTCCGACTCCCTCACTCAGCATAGCGGATAAAATAGCTACTTTAATGTATCATCTGTGAAAGGTACTATTGAGTTTTATGACATTGAAGGAGCATTTATAAATGTGGACAGTGGTGAAATTTAAACACAATCCACACCTATTTAAGTTACACATATAGCCACCAATAAATTCAGTCGGTTTCTCGGAGCCTCAAAGTTTTTACATCGACCGACACAACGTTATAATGCAAATGAGTTCTGTAACTCCGAGGTCCCTAAATCTTCGCCTCTTTACCCGAGACGCGACAGTTTTAATCTCGGCGATCGCAATTGTGAGAAAACTTATAAATAATGTGTGGTTATACGCATAAATATTGGTACACTAGACAGCTCAATCTTGCAGTGTTCTTAATACAAATGGAGGCATGCATAAGTTTCGTGATGCAAACTTAAATCTTGCAATGCATCATAAAAAGTTTGGCATCAGTAATTTATTTCTTATAACAAGTTATTCAAGAATTATGAAGTCTCAAAACTTTTTGTTATGTGTGTATTTGGCATGATACAGGCGGAGAATATAGTATCTATCAAATAGAGCTGTTGTAGAGGCAGTGTATTATACTGGGTGAAATCGAAATCGTGGGCAATATTTTAAACGGTGATTCTACACATGATTCAGAATATTTAGGGAATATTAATCAACAAATCAATTAATAAAAATGTATTACCCAGGTAAGGTATAACAGTTAAGGTGATACAAATGTTCAACTGGGTGGGTCTAAGTAAATGGTTTGATGAAGTAGCTGGCTTATGTGCAATATAAAGTATACAACATTAAACCTCATATGGTCGGGAATAAAATGGCTTAGCCGATTTACTTTAAATGTTACCAAATTTTGTAGAAATCGATTTCAAAATATGAAATTGTCAACCTTAATCGTAAATGTTCTCCATAGCAACTGAACAGATTTACGTGAAACCTATACCAGAAAAATTGTCAAGACTTGTCTAAGAATCCGTGGATCCAAGATTTAATATTAGTCATTTTATTTAAAAAATAATCAATAATAACCTTAAATATGCTACAAACGTCATGGGTCATCATGACTTGGCCGGCAAAATGTTCCTGGCAGTAGCGCAATGGCGCCGTTGAAAGCTGGACGTGCGCGCAAATTTTTGCGTGAAATTCGTAAAAATGTTACGTCTTCTTAGCTTTTTATGAATTAAATCACGTTTTAAATAGTTTAAATATAATATTGAACATATTTTTTAGAATATTATATGCTTATAAATATTTTTAAATTAATATTTATGTCAGTGACGCGTTTTGTTGTCATCATAGATTATGAATAATATAGAATGATGAATAGGTATATGATTAAAAAGCATAATCCTCTAAAAACCGCTTACCTACTTTCTAATCTTATTGTCTTGCCTAACAACAACAACAGGTTGGGCTAACAATCAGAAGGTCCCAGGTTCGATCACCGGTGGGGCATGCACCAATGGATGAATTTTCATCTATGTGCATAATTTACAGTTCGCTGACGGTGAGGGAAAACATCGTGAGGAAACCTACCTATCCCTCGGGATTAGGTAATAGTCAGCTCCTGTATACACGGCGACAAGGTTCACCACCTGTCACGTTGGGTTCTGACTATCTGGTGAAACGTGGGCTTTGAGTTGGTTAATCCCTCCACAATGTGGTGGTGTATGGCCACTCACGCCTCTGACTACCCCCGAATGGGGATAAAAGTCGTGACGTTACATTTAATTTTTTCATAGTTTTTGTCTTGCCTATGATATCTTTTTATACCACTGAGTTGCTACACAAACTTGTTTTTTTTTTGGCGGGAAGTGGCGAAGTGCAACATTGAAAATCTATATTATTATAGGTAGGTACTTGACATTGGCTATATGCGACAAGAAAAGCCAAGACAAAAAAACATGCGTACGGCCCGCCTGATGTTAAGCGTGTTTCAGTTGATGTTATTCATACTACTTAATATTAGTAATACGAAATTATTTTTGTTTGCTTATTTTTAAGTTGGACTAACCACCGTTTGGTGGGGTAGTACCACCCTCTCATAGAAGATCGGCGTAAAGCAGCTATTACAGCTGCGTTTCGTACGATGAGTGAGAGAGCCGTAAGACCAACCCCCTCCCCCCTTCTCCCCTAACCCTTCCCTTCAGGTCGGCAATGTTTACTATATGTTTAGTTTTATTGAGCATCAGGATTAAGTTGAGAGACCGGAGTTCAATGCTCTACATTACTAAACCATACATCAAATAAACATCACAGCTTCTTAGGGATGGGTCCAAATTTAATAAGCCGCTAAATTTGCAGTGCTAAATTTATTTAGTGTCATCACCTGTTAAATATTTTTTTAGAAATGTAACGTCACCACTTTTATCCCCATTCGGGGGTAGTCAGAGGCTTGAGTGGATATACACCACCCCATTGTAGAGGTATTAACCAACTCAAAGCCCACGTTTATACAGGGTGAATTTTTCAAGTGTGCGTGGATGGCCAAATCCGAAACTATAAGGAATATCGAAAGGTACTCAAAGAAGTCTCGGTCTTAGGTGAAAACTAAAACTGCATCATTGGATTTTTGAAAAAAACTAAATTCGTAGCCAGGAATCGAACTAGTTGATTTCGAACTAGTTGAAAAAAACCACTTACTGTATTATTACACCATTCGATAGTGTCGCTGATAAGGAACGAATTCTGGGAAGTAATGACATACGGCAAACTTAAGAAAACTGTGTTTTTTAATAAACTGCTGCATATTTTCAAGTTGACTGTAACAAGTCATACGTACATTACCTTTACCTTGTTCGAAATTATGCTCAATATTTTTATTTATTTACCTTCGCAGCGCAGTCATCTTCACAACATTATGTTCTAATTACAAATTTTCAATCATTTTTGAACAATTAATCAGTTTAGGTTTAATAGTTAGGTAACTTAAGAGAAATAATATAGTATTTTGTTTAAAATTAGCTCTTTCCTTAAGTTTACCGTAAAAACAATATTCGTAGCCAGGAATCAAACTAGTTGATTTAGAATAAAAACCAAATACTGTATTATTACAGCATGCGATAGTGTCGCTGATAAGAAACGAATTTTGAGAAGTAATTACAATTTTCATCAAAATCAGCCCCGAGATTCTTTTGAGTACTTTTCGATATCACTCATAGTTTCGGATTTGGCCATCCACGCACACTTGAAAAATTCACCCTGTATAGTCAGAACCCAACGTGACAGGTGGTGAATCTTGTCGCCGTGTATACAGGAACTGACTATTACCTAATCCCGAGGGATAGGTAGGTTTCCTCACGATGTTTTCTCTCGCCGTCAGCGAACTGTAAATTATGCACAAAGATGAAAATTCATCCATTGGTGCATGCCCCAACGGGATCGAGCCTGGGACCTTTTGATTGTTAGCCCAACCTGTTCACCACAGTCGCTTGCAGTGCAGTTGTTATCCCGAGATTCGAGTCTCCATGATTTTCCCTGTTTTCGGAACAATACCCACTTAGGTGTTGTAATTATTATGTATTGTTCCGAAAACTGGCAAAGTGGAAGCTCGAAGAACCCCAGCGAGACAGTGGAGCACATCTTGCTTCATTGCCTTGTATTTGCACGCCAAAGATATGATGCACACACAAACATAATAAAATTTGTACGGAACCCTCAGAGCACGAGTCCTACTTGCACTTGTCCGGTTTTAATTTGTAATGAGTAGCCCAAATACAAATTTTCATGTCTCTAGCTTCAGAAAAATTGGGACGCCTATACAAACTTGCACCTTCTATTTTACACCGTTAGAGGTGAAATGATCAAAAACGCTGAAATTACTATTCTTAGTTAATAAGAAGCCTAAATACAAATTTTCTTGTGCCTAGCTTTAGAAAAATTTGAACCCCCATATAAACTTCCACCCCTTATTTTACCCTCTTGGGGGTAGAATTTTCAAAAGCGCTGAAATTACTATTTTGTATTTGTATTAGTATCCTAAATAGAAATTTTCATGTTTCTAACTTCAGAAATGAGGGAATTCCATACAAACTTCCACCCCTTATTTTACCCCCTTAGGGTAAGAATTTTCCAAAATCCTTCCTTTGCTCTTCTTTTACGCTATGAAAGGTACCTTCTGTCCAAATTTCATGTTTGTATCACCAGCGGTTTGGGCTGTGCACGTTTTGACGGACGGACAGATAGACAGATGGACAAAAAAGTGATTCTATAAGGGTTCCGTTTTTTCCTTCTGAGGTACGGAACCCTAAAAACTCACAAAACGAGGCGTTTTGTGGAGCAAGTATTTTATTTTCAATTATACCATATATTATTATTATCATGGAGCTGCTCCAGACCCATGGCTCTGGCTTGAAAATCTTGACCTTACATGAAAATTAGTATTTCGGCTACTCAGCCTACAAATACAAATATTCATGTCTCTAGCTTCAGAAAAACTGGGACTATCCATAGATACTTTCTCCCCTTAATTGTTGAATTCTCAAAAATCCTTCCTGTGGTCTTCTTCTACGCTATAAAAAGTTAAAATTTCATGTTTCTAACCCAAGCGGTTTAGGCTGTGCACGTTTTGACAGACGGACAGATAGACTGACGGGCGAAACAGTGATCCTATGAGGGTTGCATGCATGCCCGGCATGCGTTGCATTGCCACTCCATCCGTCCGTCATCCTCCATCCATCCATCCATCCATCAGTCAAATAAGGGGTAATCTTTTCCAAAAATGTGCGCGTACTAGGTCGCAGGCACAGCTAGTAACTAATAAGGATTAGTACTACTTTTATTTCAGTTATTACCCGATGTTGTCAACAATTTTTCTTGTTTTCAGTTATTTAGAATTTTAAGTTGTTTTTATTTTACTTATTTTGTCCTATAATATTAAACATTTAAATTATGTACTACTTAGTCTTTTTTTAAGTAGTACTACCTATTACCCAGTGTTGGGAAAAAATAAATTTCAGAACAATTAAAAATTAACAGTTAGTGAGCTTTTATTTACAATATCAACAAAATAACAATAAAAAAGATTACAAAGAAAATATAACCTACCCACCTACCTATTAATAAAAATGTAGTACTTAAATTGTACTTAAGATTTAGTGAAAATTTTCCTTTACGAAGTTACCCTTATACGACTAAATAAAAGTAGGCAAGATACGAATTTAGTATATGAGTCACTTCTGTTTTTGATTTATCATGTCGTCTTTTTGATGTATCGTGGCGTATCGAAAATTCTAAATTCAAAAAATTCAACTCGCGGTCCTACGACATTGTTTGAGCAAAAAGCGGTCAACCTCGAGCTGTCAGTTGCAATGGTTCCAGCCTTAAATGGTTTGCTTATTTGCTTATCCGAGCAATATTTTTTTATCAATAGATTTTTTATTTGTTTTCCCAAAATATTCTGAATCATGCGTTGAGTCATATTTTAAAATATTGCCCACGATTTCGATTTCACCCTGTAGAGATATCTCAAAAGTACATGCCGAGTGTTCCATACTTACTAGTACCTAATCCAATTTCGTTATTGTTCTTTGCCAGTTGACCAGTGCCGGATTTATACGTTTCTAAAAAGGTCAATTCACTTTGTGGCACCCCTCTCTTGTTCCTACACTCATATGCAGCCTTACAATGGTATTTGCCCGGAAATATAGAAAGAAAAGAAAGAAAGAAAAACAATTATCGACTATGCTAGCCGCAAACGGACCCAATTCAGCATGTGCTGGTCAGCAAGAACCAGCGCTGGTCTTCCATTGGGTCCGATTGGCGATTTCACGGACGCAAACCGTTAAAAATATAATTAAATTAAAACTAAAATTTTATTAAAACTAAAAGGGCTCGTACCCAAAACTATAGAAAAACAAACAAAAAGTTGGTATATAGCTACTACTGTTCTACTGAGCTTTGTAACCACCCCTTAATCTGAACAAACCCATTATAATTACATTATAGAAATAAGATAAAGTAAAAATAAAACTTTTCTGACGTCAGATAAGAATGAATTAAAAATTTAAGATAAAAAGTTTAAAAGAATGTTAACAGAGAATCGTTTTTTTTTAAATATTGCGTGAGGATATTCTCCCTTAGGCCGAAAGCACCCTCAAGTCTATAGAAATGCGTAATTTTGATGGGGATGGAAAGAAAGAGATTTTTTTCCTTAGACAATTTAATACCACGAAAACTCCCTCAAATTAAATGTAAATGATTCGGAAAATAAATTATTTTTGTGTCAAATTGTACACGAATTTGATTTTAATAGTCTAGTCCGTACCTCAGATCAAAATAAAAGCAAGATACAACGTTGCGAACAACGGTTAAAACCGGTCAAAACTACGCTTTGTCGTGTACATACACACTTACACACATACACGTACAATGAAACTACGCCAAGCCTTGAACGCGGCGCGTCGCACACATGTTTATAAAAGTAAGTTTAAAAACTAAAACCCGACTACTGAAAAATCGCGCTCTAAAAAGTATGAAACAAGAAAATATTCTCATCTAGAGGATAGCCGTGGTCCGTGTAGGTTATTTAGGGCCAAATGGCATATGAACACGGACCACGGCTATCCTCTAGATGAGAATATTTTCTTGTTTCATACTTTTTAGAGCGCGATTTTTCAGTAGTCGGGTTTTAGTTTTTAAACTTACTTTTTATTTAATTATTTTGGAGTTATAGGTAACAATATACATATTTTTGAAATGTGCTCATCAAGCTCTTTCATTTGATACCCCACACGGTTTCATTAAAAAATGTTTTTTTTTTTAGTTCATGACATTATGTCCTCTAGAGGGCCCCATATGCAATTTTATGTAAAGTCACATAGCCTATAACCAGCGCGCCATTAAGCCGCTTCTAACGATACCTCATTTGTCAAATTACGACAAGTCGTTTGGAAGTTAGGTGGGAACAGATGCACATACATACATACATACATACATACATACATACATACATACCGGTCAAAATCATAACCCTCCGCCGTAGTCGGGTAAAAACCGGCCTCACTTCGTTATTCGCCACGTTCTAGGTATCTTGTCTTTTTTATTTGATCTCAGGTCTGTAGATTCTAAGAACCTAAATTCTCAACGCAAGTAAAGTTCTCTCAGTACTACATTGAAGGCGATGAATACCCAGTCTACAAGGTAATGAAATAACCATTGCTTATTTAGGGAAAATTCGTGAAACTTTTCTGTGCCTGGTTTGAATAAAAATTCTGCCTAACTCTCGGTAGGCGTGAGCGTTATTTCACGTCACCGGTTACATTAACTGGTTACGAGCTAATTCACTGAAACACTGTTTACGCGACGAACGAGTAACTGGTGATTTTTGTAACAGGTTATTTAGCTGTAGCCCGAACTACATCATAGGTATTTTGTCACCGGTCACCCATAGACATCTAAAAATAACAAATAACAATGTTTGTATTTTTGTATACAAGAAGCTAGTAGTGACGAAAACCATAGGGTTACAAAAATAACCAGTTTCAAAAATCACCGATTAAATAACCGGTGACGCCCTCGACGTAAACGGTTACGTTACGTTTCGTGAAAATAATGTAACGACACACGTCTAACTCTCGACCTGACTTAGCATTTTTTTCAGCTAAAAAGTGCGAAGAGAGTGAAGTAATGAAACTATTTGTCACGCCAGCGTCGCGCTTGAGCCATTTTGTTACAATTAGCTTGCAATCAATCAATATAGGGATATTGACACTTAAGGTTATTGAGAAGAATGATGTAGACACTATGCCGGCATTGTAGGCATTTTATCAATGTTTTCCAACGACCGCTTGGCTCACTGTATCGGGTGGTTGCGGGTTCGATTCCCGCCAGCAAACGGAAACGGCCTTTTTGTAATTTGCCCAGGGGGCTTACATCTTATAGCAGTTTTGTTTTAACGTTTCAGCGACTTTTTGTACAATGACGTTTCTTATTGCCATGACAATAAGGTACGTCATTGCACAAAAAGTCGCTGAAACGTTAAAACGTTCCTGTAATTTAATCGCGGTAAGAGTTCGTGGTAAGCCCCCTGGTCTGGATGTCACTGGGATCGTCCCTGCCACAGATTAATAGAAGTAGGCAGATGTAGTCTTTGCAACAAACGATGTGAAGCCGGGTAGCTTTATATGTGTGCGTGACATCTAGGAGCGGCACTAGGGGCACATACATCTGTGTGCGTGTAAAGTTGTGTAGTTATAAGGCGAGATTGTATTCGCTTTTTTTTTGTATTTGCTTTGGTGGCTTCACTTTCGTGTTCTATGCACTCCATCTGTAGCTCCTAAATCTATGGTCCCTGCATCGTCGCTCGCATTAATATGTATACCTTCCATAATGTATACAAGACATAGTGTATGCTGAAATCACTGATTGGTAAAGGATATGAGGTTAAGCAACGCTTGGCAAGGTCAGTCAGAGATCAGTGACCATTTAGTTTGAACTGAGCGTCTCCGAGCTCCGGAGCACGGTGGAGCAACCATTATTATTCGAAAAATATGTGATAATTTTACATAGTGAGAATAAATATCTGGATTAAAAAAAAGGTTCGAATTTCAATTTATTTTTTATAGCATTTAATTCCATTCTCGATAGCAATCCGAACTGCTAAGAATAATTTCCCACTTTTGAAATATCCTGTTTACTGCAGTATTAAAAAGCACGCGCAATAACGGAATAGTGCCGCTGCAATCGATACGTAGCTTTACATACCGTTTTCGTTACAAACCGTTCTTGGGCATAACATAAAACGGTTTTATTGTCAATACAAAACTTATTTTTTATGGTCTGTTTATATGAGGCGGGTGAAGAATGGATGGGTTTATGGAAGGAAGCCGGTGATCTCCCATTTATTGTTGGTGAAATGTCATTTATGGAAATTATTATTGAAGTTTCCTTCGGTATGGTGCGGCGTAAAATATTTGGTTTATTATTGTATTGTATGCTATGTTATAGAGGTGGTATAGCCAAGCTGTAGCTAATTGACTGCAGCTCATATGGGCTGGCTTGACAAGGGTAGTACCACCCTCTCATAGAAGATCGGCGTAAAGTAGCTATACAGCTGCGTAGCGAACGATGAATGAGAAAGCAGGAAGCCCAACCCCCTTCTCCTCCATCTGTCCAACTCCCCTTAAGGTCGGCAAAGTGCAAATGATGCCTTTGACTTTGCAAGCATCTATAGGCTGCGGTTACTGCTTAACATCAACGCTTGTTGGATACCTTAGTCATATTAAAAAAAAAAAACTTACAAGTGTTAGTCCTAAGTAGGTAAAAAAGAAATGAAAATTTAAATGGTGAAAAAGCTTGAGTATATGTGCACATTCTGTAATTCCCCGCTTTCATTCCGATATTATACATTTACAAACATTTAGCGACAGACGAAGGTAATCTTATTTCATAAGACAAATTGGAAAAAAGATTGTAGGCCAAAGAAATGATACGATTTCGCTGCCTCTTTGAGTAATCACAGGCCGTTCTCGGAATTATTTTTATTACTTCATTAGGATTAGTTAAATTGCAGATTCGTTTTTATATAAACAGTTCTTGAAACGTAACGGTATTTCAGCGAAGAAACTCGTTGCGTAGCTGAGATAAATCCTATTTATTTTATGTTATCCATTACGTAATACATATATTAAGCTCGGGGCGAAAGACCGAATATAATGCCGTTTCAAGCCATATTTTTTCTCTGAAATGATTTCCAAGAAATTTTGACAAGTAAGAGGATAGTTTTTTCTCCGTCAAAGGGAATAGTTATTTATAATCAAAACATGTTCTGGTGAAAACGCTTGTAAGGGATTTTTATTCCACATAAACATAGCAAGGGTTTCAGGTACCATCCTCTAACTATTATGTGGGTTTTTCTAAGAACACGAGAGGTCACGAAAACTTTGAATTTATAAATATACCGTCACCGCCAGAGGTGTACTGCGAGGAGCATAAAGAAAGTAGCTAACTCTTATAGCTGCTATAAGAGTTAGGCCCTTCAGGTCGGCAATGTGCGAGCAATGCCTTTGGTATTGTAAGCATCTATAGGCTACGGTAACTGCTTAACATCAGGCGGGCCGTACGCTTTTTCGCCACCGCAGTCCATTAAAAATAAAATAAAAAAAAGAGTTAGGTACGTTTTTTTGGGGGTCAGCCTTAGGGACTCTAAATATCGGGAATTAAATATCAGACCCCAAAATATTGAACAATGTAATATGGGTTTTGGATTATCGCTTTAGTGTCTAAATAACAGCTTTTTACTGAATGCATATACGGTACTTCTTATAGCAAAAAAACTATTTTGTATTTTTTTTTAATCTGACTTTCTATTTGTTGCTGAAACGCCTGCACCGATTTTGACGGGACTTTCACTGGCAGATAGCTGATATTATAAGGGGTAACTTAGGCTACTTTTTAGCACACATTTGAAAAAAAAAATGTTGAACGCGCACGATGTCGCGGGCACAGCTAGTTGAACATAAGAAGCTCTTATATAGGTGATACCATGGACCAATTACTAAGGGGACTGGTCCTAAGCAACTCGGCCGAGTGGTCGGCCTAGTACTAACATCGACATAAAACGAAGCGAGTAGTTCAACTATTTACTGGTAAATAGAACAATGAAAATGAAAAAACAATGACCACGTTTTTTTTCATACATATATCTAGTAAGGGCACCTCTTTCTTTAGTCTTTACTCTGTGGGTGACGCCGACAAAGACCAGACATAGGTAGCGAACAGAAGCGTCCGTGCCACATAAAGCGCTCGCACACAATACAATTTCTGTGTCGGACGCCTTTGTACAACACGTCGTCCTTTCCAGGCCACTTCCAGTTGTAACGTGTTCAACAAATAATTATGCGGAGTGTATTGTTGGGGGAGGTTTGTTGGACATCGTGAATTGTGAATGGGTTGATCGGAAAGGGCATTTTTATTCAAGATTCAATACGTTTATTTTGTTTAGGATTTTGGGGCACTTACAAATTGTAATTTTACATTTTTTCTTAAATTCTAATTCTATTTGAGTTTCCATTTGGCTTTAATTAGGGCTCTTTGTGCAGAATATTAAAGCTGTGGGCAAATACTGGTATCGTTATTTTATGCGGGAAAGGTTGTCAAGAGTAGAATATATTTTTCGGGATTTATCAATCGTACAAAGTTGGTAAACTTTTAAGATTGTAACGCCAGTAGAACGAAAAGTTTAGGCGTATGTGAAGAAGACCGTGACGTATAACAGACTTAATATTTTTAAGTTTATAGTAAGTCCATGGACTTAAAAATATTGTTAAGTTTGCTCACAGAGTACATCTACCAGCATGTAATATTTCTGTAAAATGAAGTGTTGAAAAATTTCAATATATCGGTCGTCGAAATTAAAAAGATAAATAGGCAATGTTATTAACTAAGCACAGATAAAGGAAGTGCAAATTAGCAAAGTTAGAATTAACTAGAATGTTAAACTAATAACATGTTTAACTTACTTGCGCTACAGCGGAGTATGACGCATAGGAATAACTTAGTGAAGTAATCCTCGGCTGGTTATGAAGACTTACGATCAGGGAACGGGTTATTGTACTGTTATTCAGTTAGCTTGAAGCAGATTTCAACGTTAGTTTTACATTAACTTGTACGTTAGATATGATTGCAATATATTCCAAGGAAATTGGAAATTGTATGCATTTTATTTGAAAAACAGGATGAGAGAGAATGGCACACAAAACTACTTATTTTTGTACACATCTCCATTTTGTTCATGAATGTTTAGTGAATATACCTTGATTTTTTGACGCCATGGCGACGTCGCCAGCCACCGTAGCCAACAAATTCTTATTGAAATGTATGACAGGTAACACACCTGGCGACGTCGCCAGTCCGTTGCCAGCCATACATTTCATTGGCTACGGTGGCTGGCGACGTCGCCATGGATACCCGGTGTGTTATGGCCCATTTGTTTCGCTACGTGCATAAATAAGTTATTTAAAAAAAAACCGTTATACGTCCCACTCCTGGGCAAAAGCCTTCTTCACGTGTCTCTGTGTTTTTACTTTAATATTTTATTTCTTTTGCAGATGTAACCGTGGACTGACAGCAAATCAGAAAGAAACCTCCAAACTCTCCGCTTGAAGCATGCTGTCCACTAACCCAAATATGCGAAGGACGAAGAGTTTTCCGATGGGTGTATAGTGGACAATACGGAATAGAGTCAAGATGTCAGTACCAGCCAGCGTGGGTTAAAGGAATAGGCGAAAAATGGCCGGGAGAGGGTACTGCGGGGAGGTGGTCGGCTTCTTCCTGGCTGTGGCGTTCTGCATCGTGTGTCCGGAGTATGGTAAGTCGTTTTTTTTGTATTCCGACTAGGCCCGCCACACACTCCCACTGTTACTCCTGTAAGCCAGGATCGACAATGGTGTCCAACGATGACGCCAAGGTTTGACCCTCGATGAGTCCCGGGGACTAGCAAAGTTGTCTTGAAACCCGCACGAATTTAGTCGAAAGAAAGGATAAGAGGAGTTGGAAGGATTGTCCACTTCCCTCCGTAGCATAACGGGAGACAAAAATAAAAGTATGGGCTGATAGCCACAGAAATAAGACTGTTACAACTGGTGGAAGACCAGTTGTAACGCACCACGGACAGTATTTGATTCCAATAATAGGTACGGCAAAAACGCCTGAACGCACGGAAGTTCGCCCGTATGGTAAGTCGTTTGTATATAAATTTTGCAAAGGACTCATTTAAGCAAACCAAATACATTTTATTCCTAAGGGTCTGAAATTTAATGTGGTGTCGGAGAATGAAGGATGGAGCCGTCTCTTTTCTCATATTGTGGGCGTTTATTGGGACTTTAGCGTTGTCCCTAGTGATCTCGAAATGGCACAAAGACAGTTTCCAATCGCGTTTTGACCGCTCGGCGGTACAACCCGTAATGTGCTCTCCGCCGATGCCGGATAATGCAATTGGACTCTAGTGGTTGGCATGTTGTCCACCAGAGGACTGCTGAAGGCTGACAACATGTTGACCGCCAAGAATTTACGATTTATTCTGAAGAATTCACGAGGATAATAATAGAGACCAGAGTGGTTTTGCAATGGACAATGAGAATCAATACTAGGTCAACAAATCAACTCATAACCAACACTATAGTTAAAACTAAGCTTTCTTATCAATATAATTTCGAAATCATCGAAATCGTTCCATCCGTTGCGATTTTATAACACATTTTATATAATGCGCGGCATGTGCGTACGACACGCGCAGTACCCGCGCCGGCCCACGCTGTACCCGCGCCGGCCCGCGCTTTCCCACGCCGTCGTTTATTACAAAGCGCGCGTGGCCCAAATGACGTCACAACAACCGCGCGCGAACTTCGCTAGTAATTTGGTCACAACTTCGTAAATATTTGTCGTACACCAAAAATGTTTGCAATGTATGTTATGGATTTCGTAGCTCTATAAATCCGCATTCCCAACTAAATTCGTTACGGGTCTCCATTGTTAAGAGACTCGAGGCCCTAAAGAAACGTATTTTTAGGGTTCCGTACCCAAAGGGTGCCAACGGGACCCTATTACTAAGCCTACGCTGTCCGTCTGTCTGTCCGTCCGTCTGTCTGTCAGCGGGTTGTATCTCACGAACCGTAATAGCTAGAGACTTGAAATTTTCACAGAATGTGTATTTCTGTTGCCGCTACAACAACAAATACTAAAAATAAAAAAAAGTTTCAAAATAAAGGGGGTCCCCATACAATAAACTCGATATTTTTGACGTTTTTATTTATAACTCATAAATTAAACTATATATAAAGGGAAAACTAATATTTTAACCATTAGTGATCATTATAACAGCTTTTACATAAATTGTTGACAAAAAATATTGTAAAACTACATTTTTTTACCAATTAATTATCTTTTAAGCGACAGTAGCGCCATCTAGTCGCAAATGTGTAAACTAATATTTTCACAGAATGAATATCAACTATTAAAAATTAAATAATATTATACGGTGGTTGGTACGGAACCCTCTATGTGCGAGTCCGACACGCACTTGGCCGGTTTTTTATAATATTACAATATTCCCGTGAAACACCTTTACAAGCTAAAACGTTCCTAAGATCCCAAAGAGGTTAAATACAATAAATTATTGGCGACAAAGAGCTAAGCATATCTATGTACCCTGAAGATCAAAAGTGATAAGAGTGTTACGGGCGCCCACATCCACTTTATTTGCGGTGTTATCCCATGCGTAGCCCGCAGACGTCGTACCGTTGTCATACCAAAAAGTGGCATCACTTGTGAAAACATTTACTTTGTGTTCCGAGGTTATCCGATGCCCGCGGTTAAAATAAGGAAATAACGTGTCGTGTCATGAACATTAAGTGCTATATCGTACGAGGACACCAGTGGTAGCGCAACCAGTCTCTCGACCAACAAAATGTATAGAGCTGTGTGGAGGGTATCGCACCAGAGGGGCTAGCCAAGTGGTATGAACGCTAATCGAATAGAATAGAATATACTTCACAATGTATGGAAATGTCAAACGTCGCTATGTAGATCAACAACAAGTTGCTATGTAGATCACGTGACTTATGTAATTTCCATACATGAAGCGTAGCGATTTGAACGAACGCTCGTAGACGTCAGCCACTTGTCTAGCCCTTCTGGTGTCCGCTTGGTAGCGCAACCAATTCGGTGTCGGCTATCGAATCGCAACCATGGTTGCCTCGTGCAATATCGCACTAATCTAAGGATTCACGGCAACACTAGACACTAGACACTCAAAGCATCTCAGTGTATGGACACCGCCACTACAACTGTAACAAGGTGTCGCGGTGGTGGACACACGTAGACACTCAATGTATACACTGAGTGTTTTTGTGTCAAGTGTCATCGTGTATCCTTAGCATAAAGGTAGAGCCAAGCTGCAGCCGATAGACTACAGCTCATATACGGGCTGGTTCGCCGGGTTAGTGCCACTTTCATTGAAGATCGGCGTTTACCTGTGTTACGTACGATACTAGTTCCTAGTAAAAAGAAACTATTAGTCGTGTGCATAACACGTGCATGCCGCGCGAAGCAGCTAAGCCATGCGAAATTTGACATGTCATGCGCGAGGCAAATGCTCGCCCTGTCTCACCCGAGCGATGTCATTTGCCTCGCCTACATTGGTTTAGTCATAAGACAGAACGATGTCAAACTGATTGTTCGGGTATACCCTTCTGTGTCTAGAGTGTAGGTTGCCTCGCGTGTAGGAGGCAACCGCGCGTGCTTCGCGAGGCATGTTGGTGAGCAGCCTCGCGCGGCATGCGCCTGATGTAGACGTAGCTATTTAAATGCGACAGCAGTCTCTTCCCAACGCTAAGTTCCCATAATCCGTTTTATTAAAATGTTCCAATAAATGGATGAAAACAATAAAGCAACAAATATGGCCACGGTATCCCCACGTCCACAAAGACCAGCGTCGAAAATTGTTCCCGAACCCAATTAAGGTGGGTTCAACACGGAATTTTGCGAGCCCCGCCAAGTTCCCAAAGTTACCCCTAACAAATTTATGTAACCGAGACCAAACTAGTTTTGTATTTTGACGTCGCTTTAAACCCGGCAGGTATGCCTGTTTGATAAATGAATTGCGATATCGAATTTGGGTTCGGCGACTGAAAAAATACGTTGTGTTTTGTTTATTGTTGTGTTGGGTTATTGGGTACGACCATAGACCAGTTACTAAGGGGACTGGCCCTAAGCAAGTCGGACGTGTGGTCGGCCTAGTACTAACATCGACATAAAACGAAGCGAGTAGGTCAACTATTTACCGGTAGATAGAACAATGAAAAACCCCCGACAAAAAAAAACTTTAAAAAGATAAAAATAATACCTGAATATTTTCACCCAAGCGTCATCGTTGCATCGGGGGACCGCTAAGTACATTCCATTTAGAGTAACCTGTAGATTATAACCATGACCGGCGTACTTAGCGGTCCCCCGACGCAACGATGACGCTTGGGTGAAAATATTCAGGTATTATTTTTATCTTTTTAAAGGTTTTTTTTGTCGGGGGTTTTTTAAATTTTTAATTTAATTTTTATTTCATGCTTTTTTAAACTTATATTACCGGTGTACTAACTGCCCAGCTTGTATTAGCATGTACTCGTCAAAACGCATCGTATGAGCCCAAACACAAGGTAGATGCCGTACACCGTTGAGGAGTTCTTCTGATGATGCCTGCGCATCAGGTCAAGGTTGTCATACTTTGTAATATCATTGACAAGTGACAGGATTTCAAATTTCGTATCGATCAGACCTGTGGAAGTTGTTTATATCTTTTCATCAACTAGAAAAGAGCTGATGGTCTTCAAACGTCTGAGCAGATTTTCTTGAAATATAGCTAAGAACACTGTCGATTAACTCACCTTTCAAACAAAAAAAACTAAATCCAAATCGGTCCATCCGTTCAGACGCTATGATGCCACAGACAGACACACAGATACACAGATCCACAGATACACAGATACATAGATACACAGATACACACGTCAAACTTATAACACCCCTCGTTTTTCGTCGGGGGTTAAAAATGAAAAACAATGACCACGTTTTTTTCATACATATATCTAATAAGGGCACCTCTTTCTTTAGTCTTTACTCTGTGGGTACGACCATAAGTAGGTATTCGTTGTTGATTGTACTTTGATCTTATCGTATGGTTAGTGGCCAACCTGGTGTCAGAGTTGTTCATGTCGCCCGAAGGCCTCTGACACGGCTTAAGGACTGCTGCCTAGATGACGGGACAGCCGGGACCGACTTTTACGTGCACTCCGAAGCACGGAGACGCTAAGTTCAAATGTCACCAAATGGTCACCTATCTCTGACTGACCTTGCCGAGCGTTGCTTAACCTCCGATCGTTTACTGATCAGTGATTGCAGCCGGTTATGAGCGCCTCATACAGACAGTAGACAGTTTGTTATAGTAGAGGACGTACTCGATATTACATTTAGGAATATCGACTTTCAGGTAGTAGAGCCAAGCTGTAGCCAATTGTCCGCAACTCATATACGGGCTGACTCGACCGGGGTAGTACCATCCTCTCACAGAAGATCGGTGTAAAGCAGCTATTACAGCTGCGCTTCGTACGATGAGTGAGGGAGCCGAAAGCCCAACCAACCCCCCCTCCCCAACCTCCATCCCTCTCCCCTTCAGGTCGGCATTGTGCGAGCAATGTCTATGATATTGCAAGCATCCATATTCTATAGGCTATAGGCATGGTAACTGCTTAACATCAGGCGGGCCATACGCTTTTTTGTCACCGCAGTCCGATAAAAAATAGTATTTATATCTGAATTGGGTAACAGTAATAAATCTTTTAGTGCTATTATAATGGTAATCTTAATTCTCATCTCTATTTTATGTACGTCTCGAGGGCACTGTAATGTTATGAGTCATCACTTTAATGAACAGAGAAAATAATTGTATTGGTAGTTAGAGCTGCGATACACGCGACTGCTTGTAGCTGCCCATCTCGACCGCTAGAAGCAGACGCTGCACGGCGAACAGCAGTTTCAGTACAAAATTGCCATTTACCATACACGGACTGCTCAAGCAGTCGGCGAGCGGTCGATGCGTATTTCCAAAATATAACTTATGGCTTTTGCCCGCGACTTCGTCCGCGTAGAATTTCAATTTAAAAGAATGGATCCCGGATCCCGGACCCCATTTCCCGGATCCCGTCTTCCTGATCCCGTATTCCGGAAATCCCGTATCATGGTTCCCGGATACCGTTACTCGTTTTCAGTCGGATCCCGTATCCCGACTCCCGTATCCCGGACCCCGTATCTCAGATCTCGTATACCTTATCCCGGATCCCGGAACCCGTATCTCGGATTCCGTTTCCCGCATCCCGTATGGCTAATCCCGAATCCATTTCCCGCATCCCGTATCCTGACTGCCGTATACCTGATCCTAGATCCCGTTAGGTTAGGGTTAGGTTCGAAGGTTACGTCGTGGGTTACGTGTTAGGTTACTGGTGACCCTAAATGCACGGGGCTCCGTCGACCTTGTGGTGGAGTAATATGGCTGACAAGTGAATGTACCTACTTATTCTGTGTTGACTTGTTGGCTTACTCCAACCTGTAACCGATCATAACTTTATGGAGCGCTGACATTATAATTTGTAAATACGCCGCTCTCTGACAGGTCGTTTCCACGAACGTAAATGAATACTGGACAGCTTACTGCAGCACAAAAAACGAGCCGAGTGAGAGGGGCCCATAGTGGTACAGTGTCCCTCTACTAGGGTGTCCACGCAATAATAAAATTTTAACGTACTTATTGTATTATATAGGTACATGAGTAACGCACATGATTGATATTTTATAACTCTAACGGAGGTTTCTCTATGCCTGTCGAAGATATAAAAGAAAGTACCTTATTACTATGTTTCATCTTCGCGTTGGTAGCCACTCTACAAGTAAAATAAACATTTCAAACAATGGATAAATAAATAAATATCTCCAGACATTACATCAACTATTAGGTCCCAAACTAAGCAACGCTTGTACCTACTATAAATGCCGTCCAATGGACTGGAAGCTATCCCAGACCAGAGCAAATTACGAAAAGGCTATTTCCAAAATTTTCCCCAACAGGAATCGAACCCTCAACCAATCGGTGTAATGAGCCCAGCGGCCTACGGTCAAACCACTGCGGCAAACGGATGACAAAGTCATGTGGTTTTATGGCCACCCTAGCTGAGCATTATTACCAATGTTACCATCTAAAGATAAAAAAAATCCGATCTTTTACAAAATATAAATAATATTCAATATTACTTGCTATAAAAAATATATGACTACAAATTAAAAATGATCATTATGAATCCAACATGTTTCGACGAAACAATAGTCACGACACGATAAATAATAAATTAATTTATTTGGTTGATTTAAAAACTACCAATCACTACGCAACGATAATATTATTTTGGCATGGCAACTAGGAGTGAGAGGGACTTGTCCCAACTGGGGCCTCTCGCTCGGTTCGTTTATCTGTCTAAGAATTGTCATAATAGACCTTAAGGCAGGAGAATAAAGTTGAATTTCTTAATTTCTTCTTAACCAAAAACTCAAGTCATCAATCCTTCATTATACATCCGTGGTCGCTTCAGATCAAATCCCCAATGTTGCCAGATGACCATGTGAATTGTTCCCAACTTTTTTCGAAATCCCTCCAAAGATTCGTTTTTTGAAAAAAAAAAAAAAATGGTTTTGCTCATTTAGGAGAAATACAAAATCAAAAATACTCTCTTAATTTTTATATAAGTTCAACTACATATTTATAAACAAATATTTTTATATTCCATTTTATTTTACCTGTTTCATTTAGCATATAATTTGTTACATTATCACATTTTCGATGTAGGAACAAAATTGAACGGGTGGATCGATTAAGATTTAGTTTTTAGGGGTCCGTACCTCAAAAGGAAAAAACGGGTCCCTTATAGGATCACTTTGTTGTCCGTCTGTCTGTCTATGTGTATGTCAAGACGTGCAGAGATTTTCATCTATGTGCATAATTTACAGTTCGCTTACGGTGAGGGAAAACACCGTGAGGAAACCTACCTATCCCTCGGGATTAGGTAATAGTCAGTTCCTGTATACACGGCGACAAGGTTCACCACCTGTCACGTTGGGTTGTGATTATCTGTTGAAACGTAGGCTATTTGGTTTTGGTGATTTGCTTTTATTCAAGTCCGCATTCTTAGTAACGAGGAACCGTACTAGATGTCGCTAAGCCGCTAGGGCAGAGATTCCCAAACTATTTTGGCAAGACGCCCCTTTTCCTAAATGAACTCAACAAAAAAACTGTGTGATTCAGTCATTCTTATAACAAGTTGGTATACGTAATAGTTACAACTTATACGGTATCTTGAAAGTTTCAAATAAGAACTTGTGTTAATTAATAGGGGTCGATTTTTAGACGTCGTCGACCCCCAAAATCAGTTTTCGTTTATGTCGATATGTAACCAATATCGACCACTTTGGAAATCCCTACGCTAGGGCAACTAAATATGATTGTTTAGATTGGGTTACCCCTAAAAATATAACGCCCCTAAAAAAATCCCATCCCACTTATTTACCCCCTAAATTTGACTCCTTTAAAATTTGTAAAAACTATTTAGGAGGTTTTTTTTCTAAAAGTGAATTTTCGGGGGAGTTCGAATAAAATTGGTGGGAAATCCACATGGTCATCAGCTGGCCACACCGGTATTATATAGAATGCAACGCGCAGGCGCGCGGACCGCTACAAGCAGTTCGTGTATGGTAAATGGAAATTTTGTATTGAAACTGCTACTCGCCGTGCAGCGACCGCTTCTAGCGGTCGAGATGAACTGCTACAAGCAGTCCGTTTATTGCGGCGCTTAGTATATTTCTTGAAAGTAGTGAGGAATAAGCATAGATATTTTAATTAGAAGAGACGTTCTTAGTAGATATCTCTATGAAACAACGCGTGGTCATTTTCCCGGGATGCGTGGCATCTATCTACCGGTAAATAGCTGAACTACTCGCTTCGTTTTATGTCGATGTTAGTACTCGGCCGACCACTCGGCCGAGTTGCTTAGACCCAGTCCCCTTAGTAATTGGTCCATGGGTATAGGCTACAGTAACTGCTTAACATCAGGCGGTCCGTACGCTTGTTCGACACCTCATTCCCATAAAAAATGTGATATTGGAGACCTGTGGTTTCGCAATGGACAATGGTTAAGGGATTCGAGGCCCTGCTATTGCTTTTCGGTTTGTTGTAGATACTGCTGGCCTACTCCGAAATACGAACGTAACGTTTCGGCTGACGGATTGTCGTGATTTGACATTTCTTCTTTCGTTTTTCTCTACGATTTGACATTGTTTTGATCGTAAATCGAATCCGTACTTCGGACGATCCGTCAGCGACGTATTTCGGAGTAACCCCCTGATACTAAATTTATTACCTCAATTTTTATTGTAGTCTATGTAACTTTGGGTAAGAATGTGCTAAATTCTGCAAAGCGGCTGCTTGAACAATACCTTCCTCCAGAAATATGACTTATGTTACAGTCTTAAAATAGGTCTAATCAGGTCAAGTTCAAGTTAATCGGACTAAATAGGTCTTTTCGAGGTGGTAGAGCCAAGCTGTAGCCAATTGACTGCAGCTCATAAACGGGCTGGCTCGACCGGGGTAGTACCACCCTCTCACAGAAGATCGGCGTAAAGCAGCTATTACAGCTGCGTTTCGTACGATGAGTGAGAGAGCCGTAAGCCCACCCCCTTTCCCTCACCCCCACTCCCCTTCAGGTCGGCAATGTGCGAGCAATGCCTTTGGTATTGTAAGCATCTATAGGCTACGGTTACTGCTTAACATCAGGCGGGCCGTACGCTTTTTTGCCACAGCAGATTTTTTGATGATGGTGATTGGTGGTGGTATGGTGTTTGATAGGTCCGTTGGCGTTGTTGGTTTAGATTCTGCCTCACGCTGCAGGTCGTAGGTTCGACTCCTACCCGGGGCATGCATTTGTGTGCATGAACATATCTGTATGTCCCGAGTCTGGGTGTATATGTATATTAAGTATGTATTTACAAACAAAAAGTAATAAATGTACTAATATCAGTTATCTGGTTTCCATAGTACAAGCTCTGCTTAGTTTGGGATCAGCGGACCTAAGGCGGTCGCTATGCAATATTGCCAATGCAATGCATTTTTCAGATTTTCTGAGGAATCCTTAGCAATTCCGCTAAATTTCTGTAGAATAGTCACACATTTTGCGCCATTCGTGACAGTTTCACGGAAATTTAGCGGATTCTGCTGGAGGGTTGGAAAGATGAATTGTTTTAGCAGAATTGCTGCAATTCATTTTTGTGACGGCCTTAGCCCCCAGGTAGCCGTGAGTGAAAAGAATGTCCCAGGTTATTTATTATTTATTTATTTATTTACGGCATATTTCAGTGAATCGGCACTTACGCGGCACAAGCTCCCTTAACGAAATAACTCTAGCCTTTTAACATTACGAGCGTTCTCAACTTCAAATAAGCTATCAAAACAACAAACAAAATTTCCCTATTCTATCTCCATTTAATTAATAAACTCATCGTTATTGAGTAATCAACAAACAGGGAAACGTCAAACTTGCCCCTTCGCCGTGTAATATCTGACATAATTTGGAACAAAGGAACTTTTCCTCTCCATTAAATTACGAACAAAAAATATATATAACGTCACGACTTTTATCCCCATTCGGGGGGTAGTCAGAGGCTTGAGTGGCCATACACCACCACATTGTGGAGGTATTAAGCCAACTCAAAGCCCACGTTTCACCAGATAGTCAGAACCCAACGTGACAGGTGGTGAACCTTGTCGCCGTGTATACAGGAACTGACTATTACCTAATCCCGAGGGATAGGTAGGTTTCCTCACGATGTTTTCTCTCACCGTTAGCGAACTGTAAATTATGCACATAGATGAAAATTCATCCATTAAATTAATATAACAAGAACTTGCCTAATCCAAAAACATAATATCTGCAATAGCAAAGTAAAATTACTCTTTATTGGTGTTACGACGACGTACTTTGTTCTTTGAATCTAGTACTGGAAAGTTTGACAGCAGATGTTTTTAATTTAATTACCTTTATTTTTTATGGCTCAAGGGAATGTTACTGCCCTAAAAAGGAACTGTAGTATTATTAAGTACAACTTATTTAGTCTACTTTTAGTACAACTTATTTTCTCCAAGCATTTCTAATTAATTTTTCAATGTAAAAACCTATTTTATATAACTAGAGAAAACGCCTTTAATGTATAATGACCTCCATTTAAATCGTATTACCAAAATATTAATATCTTTGTTATTATAGGTACCCTTTTTATTTTGTGTAAATTATTTTGCGTGACGTCACAATAAAAAAACTAACGGTGTTATTACAATAAAGTTAAACTCGTTTTGAACGCGTGTCAAATATTCCTTGTGAATTTTCATTTAACTCGTGTTTATCTCGTGCTTAACTCTTTTGTAATCACACGGTATAAAATTCATTACAGCTTTCTGTAACAACAACCCTAAAGTACTCTTAACGTAATGTTACCTATTCTGTGTTAATAATACCAATTTATCAGAAAAGGAAATTACGGCATGCTGACTGGATTTATTGGATGAAGCCCTTCGTTAGTGATAGAGGGCACATTAACCTTGATAAAGGAAACGCGGGCCCTTGACACCGATAAGGAAAAGCAAGGGACATTTTTACCTGACAGTACAGGATTCTACTTATAACGTCCCATAGGGTGGATAAGGGCGATTATATGAAATTTAGGGCCGGTATCGTCGGGATTGCACGTGCGTTTCCGAGCGGGGCATTATGAGTGCGAGTGAGACGAGACGATCTTGCCCTGTACTCGCACCCAGCGCGTTGAGCGGGAAACTCGCTCGCGCAAGCCGCCCGTAGGAAAAGGCATACTTATCAGTGACAGTCATAAACCGAACAATAATTATTCAAACACTTCCTTGATTTTCTGATGTTTTTCAGTGAAAATTTATGCGTCCAGATACCTTGCATGCCTCGTCCGAGCACTCATCATTATGTCAGCCAAAAGACGTCCACTATTATCCTACTAAGATCCGACCTTCACTAGGTCGTCGGCCACTAGCACTCATGTGATGTAATGACTATGCGTCCTGACGTTCAAAACAGAAAAACTGAGTGCTCAGGCGCGGCATGCGCTTCATGTAGACGTATCTAGTACTCTGTGCAGCCCCGGTAGGAAATAGAGTTTTCAAAATCTTCCGTAATCATGTAAATGTGAATCCCTAAAATATCGATTAAACTGCCATCCTTCCATTACGTAATATTTTATTTATGACCGTTTATGTCAACAGTAATTCACTTCAACCCGGCGAACGCGACGGTCAAATAGTGTTATATATTATTCATCACTATTTCAGTTTTGTTACCGCCGCGAGAAGTTCGCGCTTCGAAATACAAATGTTGCTTCGTATTTTGTTACTTTTATTGTAAGCGACCGCTACCCGTGTTCTATATATCCAACCCTTTTCTAATAATGTATGAATACTTAGTTGTCAGTATTCATAACTATAATTCTGCTCATCTAAGTTTCGAGACCGTCGAGGGTTGGCCCGGGATGTTCAAAGCCGTTCAATATTGCTAACAAAAACACACACACACTTACAATCATCCCTCACACCCTCACAGTTACAGTAGAAGTTTATAACCGGAAGACCACCACCAATACACGCTACACTGTTTTATAAGTCCGTGATTTAATTTCGATAATTAAGCCTTTCGTTTGGACTCGCCGAAGGTTGAACTTCGGTGAAGTAGTTAGACATCATTACAATTTCAGTGGGGCTGGAACGAACAAGAAAATACTTAGTCACGCATTATGTAGCACCGAGTCGCTCTCTCCCTTTCTTAATGCATATGAGAAAATGAGACACAATCGATTTATCGCGTTTTGTCGCGTTTTGTCTTGCGTTTTGTCTTGTCGCGTTCGGCGGTGTTGCTACTAGTTCAGGTTTACAAGCGTCACCGTGATGGGTTAAGCTACCAAAGATGCACATTCTGAAAAATCTTAGAGACTAGTTCGGGTCTACCAGATATTCTTGATAGCCTTTTCTAAATCTAAGACAGCTGTAATAGCACTAAATGAAAACAAAAAGTGTCAGTAGCAGGCAAAGTCCCGAGGGGCGCGTCGACAAGTCCAGAACAGCCTTGTTCGAGCAATCAGTTTTGACGCTATGTCTACGTTGTCAGACCTCAAAAGAATGGCTCCGGCGCGCCGCTCGGCACTTTCTCGTAACTATGTAACACAACAAATACAATGTAACCCTCCAGCAATAAACCGTAACAAACACGGAAACTAAACATAAACACTCACGCACTACTTAGCTTTCAACGCAAACCTTAGTTCCCGCTCATCATACATAATTAAAAAATAGCCTCAGCTGTGTACCCACGACAAAACTGAAACGTCTAGCCACTTAATTGTTCTGAAACACAATTAAACCCAACGTAACAATATACTTACCATACGAAAACAGTTTACTCAGTGCGGGTAACATTACAATGCGGTTAAGTTAACATACGTATTCAAACAATTTTATTTCAGAGCTTGAAAAACTAATTACCGTTGTCGTAAAGAGAATTGTTCTGCCGTTTTGTGTTTGTATTGTGATGTCTTTATAAAAACATTCTGGTACGAATCCTGACACGGTGACATGCTCACTGAGTTGGTGCGTCCAGCTGCCCCGCTTGCCTCGCCCGAGCACTCATGTTATGAGATTATTTGTATGGGTTTTGACGTCAATACAGGGTGAATTTGAAATCATGGGCATCCTTTTAAACGGTGATTCTAAACATGATTCAGAATATTTTGGGAATATTAATCGACAACTCAATTGATAAAAAAATATTGCCCGGGTAATGTATAACAGTTAACTGGTTTGCTTATTTGCTTACTCGAGCAATATTTTTTTATCAATCGATTTTTTTATTTATTTCCCCAAAGTATTCTGAATCATATGTAGAGTCATAGTTTAAAAGGATGCCCATGATTTCAAATTCACCCTGTATATGGTTCATCCTAACATTCCTAAGACTTATCCTCAGTCAGTGCACAACTACAAGCAGCGAAATTCACACATTGTCATCAGTTATCACACTCGCAATTCGGAAATCAGATGATTGATGCGTATAATTCACCAGAATACCGACATGTTTTCCACATTATTTTCCACGAACGACTGAGTCGTACTATGTCCATGGACTCCGTTTATTAGGGCACACTATTTGGACGGTTACTGTGTCTCTCTTTCTTGGTAATGTATTTGGGTAGGCCGTATTTCTATACGGCGACTTGAATTACAAGGAAATCAGGTCAAACGGTGTTGATTGGGCGGCCTCGATATCACCTTGACATGTAGGGATATAGTGGACTGAAAGGAGTGTTTAATAGACCTTTTCGGAAATTGCTTTGAAATTCAGTATGAGCTCCATTGAATATGCGTATTTAGGTGCGCCTACAAGCCCTGAGCAGCAGCGCCCTAGTCATTAGATAATACATTGTCTACGTGGTTAGACGTATAAACTGATTGCTCGGGCACGCTGCTCGTTCATGGAGACAAACCCAATTGGTGCGTTCAGATTCCTCGCATGCCTCGCCCAAGTACTCATGTTATGACAATAAATATGTTTATGCGTTTCGACGTCAAAACTGAGTGCTCAGGGGGGTTACTTTGAAAAACGAAACAAAAGCTTTGGCTGACGGATCGTCCGAAGTACGGATACGATTATCGTGATTTGACGTTTCTTCTTTCGTGGATCCTACTCTGAAAGTTATTTGACATTTACGATTTCAGCGTTTGACATGGTTTTGATCGTAAATCGAATCCGTACTTCGGATCCGTAACACTTTCGGAGTAGGAAATCGCCCGATCCGTCAGCCGAAGCTCTCGTTTCGTTTTTCAAAGTAACCACCCAGGCACGCGCCCGATGTAGACAGTCAATGGGTGCGTCTAAAATTGGCGAGCGGCGTACCCGAGCAATCATTTTATGTATTTTATATACATTTTTATTTAAGAACTCTACAATAACGTTACGCCACATAATACCTAACGCAACTTATAAAATAACGTAAGTCAATTTCGCCAACAAACTCCTTATTAAACCGAAATTTATTTTGTAAAAAGATCCCTAAATCTCTTGGTATTGTAAAACCTCGAGAGTTTCGTTCGGGGAAATGTTGCAGTTATTCGCGGTAATCCAACTTTATAGGTCAAGTCTAACCACGAAATAACACGGCTTATGCTAAACTTGTTGACGTAATAGATTGCGTTCGGTAAATCCAATTCCTGACTTTTATTGTTTCCTGGTATATTTTCTGGAGCACATACAAAATATTATGGAATCTACATAGACCGCTCTCTCACTGACTTATTCACCGTAGCCTATAGATGCTTGCAATACCCGAAGGGGAGGGGCCGGAGGGAGGGTAAGGAAGCGGTTGGACTTCCGCCTCTTTCACTCATCGTACGAAACGCTGCTATATGAACTTTACGCCGATATTCTGTGGGGATAAGTAAAAAATTATGCATTATGCAACCAACTACAGAACGGAAAGGTTCCAAAAGGACAGTGGGTAAATTTTCATGCGCATTGCCTCAGAAGCCCTTAGGGCCATTTCACTTGGCTACGGGGTTGGCGACGTCGCCATGTCTACTAGGTGTGTTATTATGGCCCTTATTACCTCTTCTCTTAGAAACATGAATCTGACGCACTGAGAAATAAATAAATTAATTAACGATATATTCGTTGAAATTCTAGAATTTTATTTTAGGTATTTTCAAACTATGGGTATGACGGTTTTATTACAAGCAAACGTTAACAAAAACTAACAGGACCATTTTAATCTGCAGATAAATATGTCATGATAATGAATAAAAAATATTTATTTAATGAATAAAAATGACACGTGAAAACCACCAACCTGCTCTGGGCCAGCGTAGCGTGGTGTATTATGGCCTGAATCCCACTCGCATTGAGGGGAGGCCCTTGCCCAGGAGTGCGACGTTTTTTATGACTCTTCCGAAGATAAACTACTGAAGCGATAGGAACTAGAAAATCAATCCCTTATTCTTTTGACGGGCCCGTTAGCGTGGTTGGCGCGGAGGCGACTTTCACGCTGCAGGTCGTAGGTTCGATTCCTACCCGAGACATGCATTTGTGTGCATGAACATGTCTGTATGTCCGGAGTCTGGGTGTATATGTATATTAAGTACGTATTTGCAAATAAAAAAGTGGTATATGTAGTAATATCAGTTATCTGGTTTCCATAGTACAAGCTCTGCTTAGTTTGGGATCAGGTAACCGTGTGTAAAAAATGTCCCGGGATATTATTATTATTATTATTATTATTCGTACCTTCATTTACACTGCAACTCGAACTTCGTCTATAAACTCGAGCACGGATCTAAAATCCGAACGACTCGAGGTATAAAATTCTACATTACCCAGTATAGCCGGGATTACGGTTCCTCCGGGAGGCTGCCATTCGTCGAAGCGGGCACGTGCGATGCGCTCAAATAAGCACCGGGGATCTCTATATAAGCTCTATCATGAAAAATTAAAAGAAAACTTCGATATATTGGTGAAGCCGTTTGTTATTGATCCTGGGAGATGTGAGCGAAGATTGTCAATAGGATATCTACTCTGAGGGGTCTTACTAAGATCGGCTACTAATATCGATCGATTACTAAGATCGCTCGGCGTCCACTCGTTGACCACGCGCGGTCCGCGGGCGGATGCTGCTTTTACACCATAAACGTCACGTAATCAACCAGTGAACCGAGCGTGGTCAACGAGTGAACGCCGCGTGGTCAGCGCGTGGTCAACTTATTTCCGGTTCAGTTAGTGGTCGGGTGCCGGGTTGATAGATGAGTGCCAACCTTAACTCCTCAGTCCAACAAACAAACATACAGCTCGCCCGATATAAAGCAGTTATAGAGATGCTTGCAAGATAAAAGGTATTGCTCGCACGTTCTCAACCTGAAGGGGATTGGGACAGAGGGAGGGGAAGGGAGGGTTGGGTTTTTTCTAATTTCTAAGGGCCACCGCAGACTTGCTACTTTTAGCATCGGCGATCGGCGATTTTGATGCTGCGTCTCGCTCGTTCGCGCTCGAAAGAAGAAACGCGACGCAGCATCGATACGTCACAAAATCGCCGGTCGCCGATGCTAAAAGTAGCAAGTCTGCGGAGGCCCTAACTAAAGTTTTAGCGTATTTAAATTTCATTCACTACAAGCATTACAGAGATTATTTAACTTAGTTTTTTTTTTCTTTTTGTAAAGGTAGGAGCTAGTCTCTTAGTAATTTTAATATTGTTATGTTGTCTCGGTATGTTCTAGGTCTTAATAATATTATCCTACTACCAACCTATTTAAAAAAGTTGGACTACTGAAACCTTTTCAATGCCTACTCTATTGCTCTTAAAGCCGGGACCCCACCGCGGCGTACGGAGAGGCCACGCACACGGGCCAAGTCGCGCTTTGCAAGAAAATGTATGCATGATGTCATTTCGTGCGTAGCCTCTCCGTGCGCCGCGGTGGACACGGTGACATACATTTTCGTGCAAAGCGAAGCTTGACCCACGTGCGTAGCGTATGCGTGGCCTCTCCGTGCGCCGCGGTGGGGTCTCCCCCTAATGCAAACCAAACCCTTTTTGATTTTTTTTTTTTTTCTCGTATAGGCATAATGATTACATCTAGGGTTAAAACAAAGTTAAAGTCTTCCACAAGGACTATAATCTCTATGACTTAAGGGCCCTCAAGGGCCATCAATGGATGTTCCCCGCCAGTACGTAATCTGTCTCAAAGGGCATACGTAATTACCGTCCCTACGCCCTTAAAAGCAAGGGTACAATGACTTTTCAGTAACGAGCTAATCCTAGTTTTATCTTGTTCTATTTAAAATAAAATGAATCCAGATTATGTGGGTTCGTTTTTAATGAAGTTTCAATTAACGCGGATGGATAAATAAAGAAATAAATTGGTGCGTCCAGATGCCTCGCATGCCTCGCCCGAGCACTCATGTTATGATATTATGTCTATGCGTTCCGACGTCAAAACTAAGTACTGTACCCCAGCCAAAAAATATCGCCAGACTTACACACCAACTGTATGGTCCCAAACTAAGCAATGCTTGTACTATGGCTAGCATACAATGGACTGGGAGCGATCCCAGTGACACCCAAACCAGGGCAACTAACGAAAAGGCCGTTTCCGAAATTTGTCACCCGATGCAGTGAGCCGAACGGCCATCGTTCAAAACACTGCGCACAAGCGATCATCGAGATGGAGTGATAGGTTGTTGTACAAATTTAACATCCCGCCTTTATTCTCCAGGGGGGTAAGCAGGAGTCTCCGTTGCACTCTCCTTTTTTCTTCAGACAGGGCTTATTAACATTTAAATGCACACTTTCAGACTGGAATAAATAACTATTGTTGCGCCAGAGAATCGATCCTAGCATCTAGCGACTTGTTGACTACGCTTGTTAGGTCATTACTATTAATGGGTGCGTACACATGCCCCGAGCTGCCACGCTCGAGCAATCAGTTATGACATTATATCGATACATTCAGACGTCAAAAGTGATTGCTCGGGCGCGCCGCTATTGTAGACACACCCAGAAAACACTTTGTATAAATAAAGTGCCATACTTATAATTTATCCTATCTTACTTTTTTAATAGTATCCCTACTGAACTGTAGTTGAATAACTTCTTATCAAAAAAAGCTTAGCCCTATAATTCGCAGCCTAATCGTTTAAGTTGTTCTATAAACTTAAGTGCTTTAAAATTAATTGTTTTAACTGGCAACCTGATAAAAGTGGTTCAGTATAATAAAACAGTTCAGCCGTTTACGGCACCTTTTATTACTTCAGGAAATTGTGGAAATTATTATGCTTTGCTTCTTAATATGCATAGTTTATTGCATTCGTAATAATTTTGATTTATCTGTATGATAAAAAAAAAACTATTTAGGGCCTCCGCAGACTAGCTACTTTTAGCATCGGCGACCGGCGATTTTGTGACGTATCGATGCTGCGACGCGTTTCTTCGAGCGCGAACGAGCGAGACGCAGCATCAAAATCGCCGATCGCCGATGCTAAAAGTAGCTAGTCTGCGGAGGCCCTTAATGCGTGTAGCTAAGAACCTTTGAACTTGCCCTTTAGGTCGGCAATGAGCAAGCAATGCCTTTGGTATTGTACGCATCTATGTGCAATGCCAAACCATTATAACATGTAAACCTAAGATCCATAAGATCAATTAATAATAATAATATCCTGCGGCATTATTTTTACACACGGCTACCTGATCCCAAACTAAGCAGAGCTTGTACTATGGAAACCAGATAACTGATATTACTAAATATACTACTTTATGTTTGCAAATACATACTTAATATACATAATTATACCCAGACTCGGGATATACAGACATGTTCATGCACACAAATGCATGTCCCGGGTAGGAATCGAACCTACGACTTGCAGCGTGATAGGCGGAAACCAACTACGCCAACGGGCCCGTCAAATATAGATATGGAAGACGGGCGATTAAACTCCGTCTCGTGATTTGAGCTACAACTGATCTAACGGCCCTTAGTTACTACTAATATACTTTCCATTGTGGCTCGCACAAAAATCAAACCCCATAAAATATTTAATCAGTAAACTTAATCCCGGGCCGAGCCACACATCGCCCCATAAATATAATTAAGGCCATACCAAATATACGAGCCAATAAGCGCACGCAATTTCACGATTACGCCGCTCCGAACGAAATGTATGATTTGGGAGTACTTTTCTGTTTTATAATGTTTTTACTGTATAATAAGTATACAGGGAGTATTGAAAACCGAAAAGAATATTTTAGGTTAGCACATACAGTATGATTGCTTTGTGGATGTGGAAACTGCGGAATGATCTCTTCTGAAGTCCTTCCCTTGCACTACAACATGGGGACGAACCCCATGGGGATGAACCCCACGGGAATGAACCCACGGAGCATGTTTACAGGTCCCTAAAAGGTTCAGTTGCAGATGCCCTAGGCGCGGCGGTTTTCACTTATCATCAGGTGGACCTGTCCGGGTGCCTTCCTAGGCAATAAAAAAAAGATTTTCAGTGAGGACAGAGTGTTACCAAGGCTTTATATATTTTTCACAAGTTTTGTGTGACGGCTTTAGAACACATCAAAGTGACTTTTAAACAGCGTAAACTGCATTAGCAAATCGTAGCCAAAAATATTCAATAAATATTAGGTACCTATTTAATTTCACATTGTACTCGAGACGGTAGGTAGAAGAGAGATTATACAATCGGCAGCAATTTTTTTAAATGTACGTATAAAATTATTTTCAATAAACAAATTAGCCAGCACCGGCTCCCATAAACAGCTAACGAGCCGTATACATTTATACTTCTAATAAAAAACCACTTTCCGATCGAAAGTAAACTCCCATAGCGCTCGGTTCATTTATTGCAGATAAACAAAGAAACTAGGCCGGCCTGAGGTCACCATGAGTTGTTACCGACATGGGATAAGCTTTTCTAAGGCCTGTATTAATAAATCGATCTCAGTTTTGAGATGCATTTTATTAATACGGGCCTGAGTCCCTGAGTAATCATCTTCGTTAATCTGTCTCGATGTACCTAATATCCATTACAGTTATTAAATATTATTGCATGTGCAAGAGATAATTGATTGTGAACTTTATAAGTATAGTTGTTTAATTCGTTTTGTGTTATTAATTAAATAAATGGAATTAATTAAATTGAAAAGAAGAGGACTTTAATTTCCTCTCGTATTTTTCTTCTGTATCGTATTCTCATTTCTCATGACTAAGGGACGTAATTTTGGTGTGTAGCCTGTGCCACCATCTCGCTCCAGACCTCTCTATCTTGCACTATTCGTATGTGTTTCTCTCCTTTTGCGCGACAAATATTTATATTATACTGGTAGTATTGTATTCTCATATTGTGTTTATTTGTTTTGTTGCAACAGTTATAGTGGAAAATGTACAGACCCCCAAGTCGCTTAGCCATTGAACCGCCACTATAGCGTTTTGCTATTGTGACCGATCCTCTGATTGGTCGGTCAGAATCATCCAACTAATCCGAGGGTCGGTCACAATAACAAAATGCTACAGTGAGAGTTCAATAGCTAAGCGACTTGGGGGCCAGGTTAGGTAATTCTTTCAATTTCAAATACACACGAATTATATTTTGACTGACACGTAATTAAATTATAATTAAGGAATGTCCCCAAAATACACATACGACAGTCACACACCTGACGGACCCTATTAGGGTCGCCTAACAAAACGTTCCAACTTGCTCAGTTCACTTTGCTTATTTACTCGACCCAGCACTAAACGACTAAACGCACCTAATGGCGACCGGCGCATGTGTGCACAAAGTAAATGTGATTGAGTCCATCCAGTCCACCTTTGTCAATATTTATGCTTTGCAAACGACAGCCATTTTAAAATTGAGAAATTGGATTTGTTTATTTTATTTTCAGTTATTTTCCATGATTTTCTTTGCCTAGATCTTTTACGTTTGTTTTGAAATGTATCTAGGTATAATAGGTATCTAATTATCAGCATATTTTAGTTCACTGATGGACTTAGGCCTCTCCCAACGGACGCCACTAAGCCCAATTTTCGGTTTTGTTTGTAATTAATGTTAAATACTAAATTATTTTTAGTTCATTTATATATTAGATGTATATGTTAATTAGTATTCAACTGTAACATTACAAGGGCTATAAAACGATGAAATGATGAAGTTATTACAGTAAATAAACTTTAATAACCGAAACATTACTGGGATAGAGCTTATTGTAGTAGAGTTTAATGTACTGAAATGTGGAGCCGCAGTTTGAATTATTATGATTCAGTTTTAATTAAAATGTTCAACTCAGATTCTCATGTTATATTTATTGAAAGGATTTAGTTTTAATTAGTGTACTATCTTATGAATATTAATTAGTACATTAAGAATATAGCTACTAGCAATATAAGAGAGTTTAAAAATTTAAAAAGTAATTTTGGGTTACTGTGATTGAATTTTCTATTACATTGTTATTGAGTAAGTAATAGGCATATACCTCAAAATAATTTGGAGCTTTTGGGAATTATATCAACTGATGTAACAGGAGGCAAGTCTCTTGTGATTATACCGGCCACATTCCCTCCCACTCAACGCGAGGGGGATTCAGTCCATAAGCCACCACGTTGGCCCGCTTGGTTTCGGGTTGGCGTACATATTATTTTTAATAAAGGAAGATTTTTTTTATAATATTTTTATTATCACTTATGAATAGACGACATAAATATTTTAGTTTTACCACCGGTTCGTAATGCTGCTTCCATTGATAAGAGCCGGCAAAAAACTCAATGGTATTCTTTTCGATACAAAAATAATAAAAATGGTATACATTCTCAAAACAGCAACGCAAAGTGAGCAAGCACCACCATAGTCTCTATAATATAATAATAAAAAAAACAGTATAATATAATTATATACAATATAATTATAGAAAAACAGTGATTCAATATTATTAAACTAATTAAATTTCACTAATTTTAAATAGATAGCCAGCCTAGTCTTTTAATAACGTGTAGGATTCAGATTCCTCACGATGTTTATTTAAAGATAACATCAGTTGGACATGAGAAATAAAGCAATATCAAGTCCATGTTTCATATACATTACCTCGCGGATATATTACACAATTATATAAAAGGTAAAACGGACAGTAATGTACTTGTTACAAGTGAGTTGGGTCGGATTATAAGAGATAATTGAGTTTTGCCCCAACTTGCTTTGAATATGTTATCAAACGGTACTCGGCGAGAATGTTTGTAATTTTCTCGTTACAACTAATTTATTCTTAGTTATTTGTACGGTTGTGTAAATTATGTTTTCTACCTATTGTTGGAACAAAGAAAGAGGTGACACGTGACTGTGCTTAATAGTTTGTCATACTATAGGAAGTCCATGGACAAAGTACGACCCAGTCGCTCGTGGAATATGATGTTGAAAACATTAATTTTGCAAAAAGTGCTAATCTTGATGCGAATATAAAATATAAAATTTATTTTCACATGAAATACTACAGCAGTAAATATTTTATTATTCTAAATCCTCTCCTGGAGTTCTCATTTGTATTTATAGTACTGTAGAGCGGTTCCGTAGGTTCAGCTTACTTCCGTTTTTTTTCCAAGTTCATCTTTGAAGACAATAGCCTCGTCCAAATGTCTCACATACCGCGCGAGGCCGCATTACCTCGCTTAGTTTGACAGGGCGCACCCGAGCCAAATGTTCGCTTTGCACCCCCGAGCGCTGTCATTTGCCTCGCCTAGTTTGGCCTAGTCATGAGACAGAATGATAATACAATTATGTAACTGATAGTTGGGCTAAACTCTTCTCTGTCTAGGGTGTAGATTGGCTCGCCCTTTGGCTCACCTGAGCATGTGATTGCGGCTGCCGCACGCGCGGCAAGTGAGCGCGTAGTCTCGCGCGGCATACGCGTGCTATAGAGCTGACTTATAAGTAAATATTGCTTCATAACGCGTAGGTACTGTAAGCCTAAGCTAAGTTATACATAACGTTTAACAATAAGCCAAGATTACACACTACCCTATGTTATGATAATACTCAAGTTACTAGGTACTAAACCACATTTAGTCGGCGGTTTGACTGCTAACTACAGAGATTAGTCTGCATCTACGCGGAATAACTGCCTCATTAGTCTAGTTAGTCGGATCCGTTCCCCGTACTGTGTTTCAATGCAGATTAAAAGCTTGCGGCGACCTCGTATGGAACTATGACAACGTGTTTAATTGGCTGGGATAAATTAGTACGGTGTACACACATCCTATAAGGTTTGGAATTATATATTTCAAGTTATTTATTTATTTTACTAAGGTGGCAAACAAGCACTCGGTCCGCCTGATGTTAAGCACAAATAGTCAAATTACTGTCCGTGGTGCGTTATATCTGGTGTAGCTACCAGCCTATACTGTTATTATTGTCTCCCGCTTTGTTATGGAAGTGGACAATCTTCTTTCAACTCCTCCTATCCTTTCTTCTGATTAAATTCGTGCGGGTTCCAAGACAACTTAGTTTTTCCCCGGGACTCGTCGAGGGTCAAACCTTGACGTCATCGTTGGACACCATTGTTGATCCTGGCTTACAGGAGTAACAGTGGTGGGAATGTGTGGCGGGCTGATGTTAAGCAGTTACCGTAGCTTCTAGAATCTAGATGCTTGCAATACCAAAGGCAACGCTCGCGCGTTGTCAACCTGAAGGGGAGATGGACAGAGGGAGGGGTTGTTTTTTTTTTTTTTATAGGACTGCGGTGGCAAAAAAGCGTAAGGCCCGCCTGATGTTAAGCAGTTACCGTAGCCTATAGATGCTTACAATACCAAAGGTATTGCTCGCACATTGCCGACCTGAAGGGGAGTGGGATGGTGGGTTGGGCTTCCGGCTTTCATACTCATCGTACGAAACACAGCAGAAATAGCTACTTTACGCTGATCTTCTGCGAGACGATGGTACCTACTATCTCGGTCGAGCCAGCTTGTATATGAGCTGCAGTCAATGGGCATGGGCTCTACCCACCTCATTTTTTAATGTGTTTTTTAGAGAAGAGTTGTTTTAAAGCGCACGTTTCGCTTCTGCGGGTGACGCAAAATAAGCATTGTATGAATAAAGAGTGTTTATTTGGCGATGTAAATTAATTTACTGATAGTGATATATTGTATCCAGTAAAAAATACTTCCTTGGTTGATTTTCTTGCTAAAGAAAGCATCGTGCCATATTTTCAGACTCTTAAAAGGTAAACACCTTCAATAAGCTAAAGTAATAAAATCATACCACGAAGTATGAACTCTATATAATGCCGTGTTTCCACTGGCAAGAAAACTTGCACGAGTTTACTTGCGCAATCGACTTCCAATGTGTAAACACTCACGCAAGTGGACTTCTGCGACTTGCCGAACTTGCTGCAAGTCCCACATGTACACGGTTGTGTAAAATTGCAGTCAGTGGAAACACGTCGGCAAGTGACTTCTGCAAGAAATTTTGGAAGTTACTTGCCAGTGGACACACGGCATAATACTCATAACTTACTAGGATTTATTTTCCTCATAAACTATATTTTCACTATTACTACGTGAAAGTTATTACATTATGCAAGCTCATCTCTTTGAAACTCCGTAGTAATCAGTTCCCCTCTCCTCCCCTCCCGTCTCCTCTCGCTCCACTTCCTCCTGGCTTCGGGGTGCGGAAACAAAAACAGCTGATGCATTAGATTTCGTAGAAATCGGTTTAAGCGCAAGGCAACAGCTTCATTTAAACGTTACTCTGAAATTATATAATGTAACGTTATTATTGAGAGTTCTTTATGCAATAGTGTTATGAAGTTTCTAAAGCAAACTTTGTTGTACGTCGGTTAACTCACATTTAAAAGCTTAGGTAATGTGCCTATTGCACATTATCTAAACTTTTAAATGTGAGCTATAACAGTCATGAGACAACAATAATATTAATAATATTAATTTTACCTGTCAAACTTCCCGATAGCTAGATTTTAAGTTTAAAATTTCAGAATGGACCTTTTCGTAATTTGCCCTGGTCTGGGTGACACTGGGATCAACCTTAGTCCATTGCACGGTTCCCATAGTAAAAGCGTTGCTTTGTTTAGGAAAATACAGTTGATATATTTTACTATCAAAAAAAATAAAACAATATCGTATGTACATACACGCAACGACATTTACACCATAATTTGCAAACAGTAACAACTAGTTAAATATCGAATTAGTTTGCTGGCGTCTTCCGACGGAATTAACATTCAAAATTACAACAAAGTGCTTGATAGTCCGTTAACCATAGTTTTGCGTGGCTGCTCGTAGTGCGGTAAGTAATTCTTTAGCAATAATACGAAAGGAAGTTAAGTCGTTGGTGACACGGAATAAGGCGGTGAACACAAGGTAATAGCTACGTCTACAACACGCACATGCCTCGCGAAGCACGCGCAGTTGCCTCAGTCGCATGCTGCGTGAGGCATATGGCGAGGCCAATTACACTTTAGACAGAGAAGGGTATACCGGAGCAATCAGTTTGACATGGTTCTGTCTTATGACTAGGCGAGGCAAATGACAGCGCTCGGGTGAAGCAGGGTGAGCATTTGCCTCACGCGCGGCTTGTGAAACTTCGCGAGGCAAAGCTGCTTAGCGCGGCATGTGCGTGTTATGGATACGGCTACTGAAGACATTTACCTAAACCCTAAAGGGGCTGTAGAAATTCCGTCAAATTATGAGTGATGATCTAACCTAGTGCGTCTGACGCAGCAATGGAAACTAATCACGCGCTTCAAAGTCAACGGTATCTGTGGTAGAGCCAAGCTGTAGCCAATTGACTGCAGCTCATATATGGGGTGGCTCGACCGGGGTAGTACCACCCTCGCACAGATCGGCGTAAAGTAGCTATTACAGCTGCGTTTCGTACCCTGAGTGAGAGAGCCGTAAGAATAACAAAAATCGAATTTTGCCATATTACATTCTAGTATAGAGAATCAGTCAAAACAGGAGTATCAAACAGATATTTTTTATTAGAGTTTATTTAAGTATAAGTAAACTGACTACTTATTTATAGGTAGGTACGGTTATTAGTCACAGCCAAAAAGTAAAGACTAAAGAAAGAGGTGCCCTTATTAGATATTTG
Source organism: Drymonia ruficornis (assembly GCA_947859195.1). Taxonomy (NCBI): domain Eukaryota; kingdom Metazoa; phylum Arthropoda; class Insecta; order Lepidoptera; family Notodontidae; genus Drymonia; species Drymonia ruficornis. The sequence continues at coordinate 3,276,911 of OX401910.1, read as the reverse complement.
TATGAAACAAAACGTGGTCATTGTTTTTTCATTTTCATTTTACTATTTACCGGTAAATAGTTGAACTACTCGCTTCGTTTTATGTCGATGTTAGTACTAGGCCGACCACTCGGCCGACTTGCTTAGGGCCAGTCCCCTTAGTAACTGGTCCATGGTGACAGCCGTCCAATAATGTCAGACTAATCGATAAGTAACTTAAAATTTGATTACCTTGCTAACAGTGTGCACGAATCTTAACTAGGTCGCTTCGACTCAAGGTATTTGCGATCTAACTAGGTATTAGCCTTTGTATGGAAACAAGTAATTGCTGTATGAGTATCTACGGTTCAGAACTTTCATATTCACTTGAAATTGCTTTGAGTTACCTTTATGTGTGCTTCTTGGGTTATAACTTCATACGTTTATGGGATATTGTACTTAGTTTGAGCTGATGAGTCGAAATTTCAAATAAATGGTTGGTTAAAATTGTAGAGTACTATCGTACTTTTAGTAATACATGTTTTGGATCTATAAAAAATGAGGATCTATATGAGGCGAACGGCGCGCCCGAGCAGTCAGATTTGACACTGGAACATGCTCGGGCGCGCGCTCACCTCATATAGACGAACCTATTTCTTACATCTGTCTGTGCGATCCAATGGCAAAATCTTTTATGAAATGTTTTTCTCCATAGGAGATTTAGGATTTATCGATCCATCGATCGATCCATCCATTCCATCGATCTAAGTCGAGTGGTGGGCTGAGTGGGTGGAATTTAAGTATTTAGGAGAACGGTGCGTTCTCTAAGATTACACTAAATATCTGATACATATTTACAGATAGCTATTACAGCTGCGTTTCGTTCGATGAGTGAGAGAGCCGTAAGCACACCCCCCCCTCCCCCTCCCTCCATCCCACTCCCCTTCAGGTCGGCAATGTGCGAGCAATACCTTTGGCATTGTAAGCATCTATAGGCTACGGTAACTGCTTAACATCAGGCGGGCCGTACGCTTTTTTGCCACCGCAGTCCTATAAAAAAAAAAAAGATAGTACAGTCGACAAAATTGTGGCCCACCTACAGAAAATTATATGTCTACTATTTTAATAAGTGTATTACCTATTTCGAACATATTGTATCAGTAGCTAGCAGGTATTGATATTTGGGCGCTCTTTGTACGAAACGCAGATGTAATAGCTACTTTACGCCGATCTTCTGTGAGAGAGTGGTACTACCGCGGTCGAGCCAGCCCATATATGAGCTGCAGTCAAGGCTACAGCTTGGCTCTACCACCAATAAATAAATAATTCGTGACTAATTGCTACGTAAAGTAGTCTAGTGATCATGAACCCAATTCGTTTGTACATTTTGTATTATCTTAACTAAGGTAATAATAATTAAGCGAAGTAGAAATCTAACATCAGCCCTAAGCTCCATCGGATCAATAAAACCCAGCCAAGTATGAAAGTCTCCAACTAATCACTGTTCTAATTTAACCCTAACTCCAACTCAGTCTAGCTACATTATCATCCGAACTTCTAAGCTTAATCTCTCAGAAATATACGGTAACGCTTTTTGTGCGCGCACAAATTTTTAAGTGCTTCACAAATTATTTACACCTTAGGCAGTGGCCTCGCCCATACACAGTGTATTTCATATTATGGATTAAGCCATAAGAGTAGCGGCTTTAAAGCGATTTGGGATTATTGGGATTCACTTTTAAGATACACCCATTACAAAAAGAGTCAATGTTTCAACTTCGAGAAATTAGAATCTGAAACTTTTTGGTATGGGTTTTCAAACTAAGCTAATTTTAGAGTTTAAAGATCTTCTTCTTATCGTATAGTTAGTGGCCAACCTGTTGTCAGAGTTTCTCAAGCCGCCTGAAGGCCTCTGACACGGCTTAACGACTGCTGCCTAGATGACAACAACCGGGACCGACTTTTAACGTGCCCTCCGAAGCACGGAGTTTAAAGATGGATACCTAGAAATTTTGGGTTTACAATTCTACTCCAATATTATTAAATGAAATGTAACGTCACGACTTTTATCCCCATTCGGGGGTAGTCAGAGGCTTGAGTGGCCATACACCACCACATTGTGGAGGTGTATTAACCAACTCAAAGCCCACGTTACACCAGATAGTTAGAACCCAACTTGACAGATGGTGAACCTTATCACCCTGTATACAGGAACTGACTATTACCTAATCCCGAGGGATAGGTAGGTTTCCTCACGATGTTTTCCCTCACCGTCATCGAACGTCCATTGGTGCATGCGCCACCGGGGATCGAACCTGGGAACTTCTGATTGCTAGCCCAACTTGTTCACCCCTAGGCTACAGTCGCTATCCAATATCCAATATTATTAGTTATGAAACTGTCAAGTTGAACATAGCGAGGAACTTTGTACGGCTTTCTGAAGACGCGTGAAGCTCACCAACCCGCACTGGGTCAACTTGATGAAGTCTGAATTCGGATTGAGGTTTGCGTACTCGGTATAATAGCTAGTTGGTGCGTCCTGTTGCCTCGCATGTCTCGCCCAAGCACTCATGTTATGACATTACATGTTAGCGTTCCAACTTTAAAACTGAGCCCTAAGTCGCTTAGCCATTGTGGCGTTTTGATATAGTGGTCGATCCTCTGATTGGTCGAGTGATTCTGACCGACAAATCAGAGGCCGATCAGCCGGTCGGCCGACCATTCAGAGGATCCATCACTATAAGAGCACAATGGCAATGGCTTAGCGACTTAGGGCCTTGTCTGTTTGCGAAATTTGCCACCGATGCAGTGAGCTTTTTTGTTTTTTTTTTATAGGTACTCGGTGGCAAAAAAGCGCACGGCCCGCCCGATGCTAAGCAGCTACCGTAACCTATGGATGCTTACAATACCAAAGGCATTGCTCGCATATTGCCGACCTGAAGGGGAGTGGGATGGAGGGAGGGGGAGGGGGGCTTGCGGCTCTCTCACTCATCGTACGAAACGCAGCTGTAATAGCTACTTTACGCCGATCTTCTGTGAGAGGGTGGTACTACTGAGTTGCCTATGCTCAAACCAGTGCGCCAAGCGGTCGTCAAAATATGGTTCTACATGATTGCATCTCTATCATTCTCCGCGAAAAAGACGTATACCCGCTCCCGCTCCCGCTCTCGCCTCACGACTGCGCCAGCCGAGTTTGCCCGAAGTCACGCAGCCCTCCCCTTATTGTCCCGCCTCCCTCCCCCCACGCCCGTGTTCGTGCGAGGCGATTAACCAAATTGTAGGGAATGGTACCCGCCACTGCGGCACTTTACCTACTTAGTTGCTTTTAATGACGGCGGTTTGCACGCATCGGAGATGCAGGTGTTATTTTTGGTGTAATTAGTGGATTACTAGCCTATAACCACCTATAACGATAGTAAATTATTGATATGATCCCGTACCGTTTGCTTCCAGAGGAACTTCCTCCCTGGTACAATTAGGCTGTGGAACGAGCTAGGTGGAGGTTTTCGCAAGAGACTCCAACATGAAGTTCTTCAAGAAAAGTGTTAATAAGTTTTAACAGGGTCAGCACCGGGCGAGTCATGCCTCTGGTATTGCAAGCGTCCATAGGCTATAGTATAAACGCTTAAAATCAGGCAAATCACGGGGCTAAAAACACCAGATAGCAATTCAAACACATACATTTTACGCTATTCGTTACGATATTACGGTATAAATTAAATGCATTTTTAGCATTGCTATGCGGCGTTTTAGCCCCCCAGCCCCCCAAGTCAAGTTGCTCCGTCTCCAAGCGTTACAAATTACTACGCTTCATGTATTGAAATGACATAAGTCACGTGATCTACTACTTATCGACTTTTACTGCCATTTCCATACATTCAAGCGTAGCGATTTGTAAAAACGCTAGTTGACGAAGCCACTTGGCTAGGGGGCTGGTGCGATAAATGTGTACAAACAACGAAATAATTCATACATAAAAAGATAGGTACCGTAATTAACACACACATATTTAAAACGAAATACAAACGTAAACATTAGGGCACAATGAAAAAGAATTAACGCACACAATTAACGCTGACGTAAACGAGCTTTATAAACCACAGCATAATATTTCACGTGTTATCCTCTTTCCAACATAGGACATTATCCCGCTATACAAAATATTAGTGTTATTTATCATCTAAATTGACATAATTGTGGCTTAAATTTATTGTATGTAACCAATGCCGGCTGCGTGCGATAAATTATTCTAGGCCGTTTAAATTATGCGGCAAACAATTGCAAAGAACAAAGTTTAGTCAAAAAGTCGGTTTGCCGTTTTAAATAATTACATTCGTGTCATTGGACGATTAAATTAAAAGAGTCTGTTAAACGGCAAAATTACACGACTATTAATTAGTTTAAATTACGCTTATTAACTCGCAAATTGTGCTCAACACACCTGGATTTAATATCGAACAATAATCATATTGCTTCATCATCATCATCATTTCAGCCAAAAGACGTCCACTGTTGGACATAGGCCTCCCCCAAGGTTTTCCACAACGACCGGTCCTGTGCCACTTGCATCCAGCGGTTTCCCGCGACCTTCACTAGGTCGTCGGTCCACCTTGCGGGGTAAAGTTGTAATTTTCACTATTATTGTGGTATCAAAATTAAAATATTTTTCCACAAAAGACTAAGGGATATTGAAGCTAATAAAAAACCAAACTCAATTACCTACAGGCCCAACAATTTAGTTTAAAAATACATTATAATGACGGAGAACTAACTGAAACCGAAATACTTTAATACAGCCAAGTTCAAAACAGTTCCAAAAGTTTAAAGTTCCAAATCAATTTTAAAGGTATAATACCAAATATGTATTAAACATTTAAATGCGACTTACCGTGCTTACATGAATGCAAGGTAACTGTTCGACATCCACTTAGTCACGCGCCACCCAGTGTCGCGACTGCACGGATGCACGCGCGCTTGTGCTAATGATTTATGTAGCTAATAACGCTAAAATGTATATTCATCTCTTTCTAACAACCTGTAGTTAGAAATAGATGGCTTATATGGCTTGTATTCATTTATATGCAGGTAGGTATATTTTAATGTGCAATTTTTTAGGGCACTAATGTTTGTGTATGTCTAGTCTATAATATAAAACGTCATTGATACATACTAAAAACTAATTTCCGTTACCGAGTAGTATCGATATAACCATATTACGATATTACCATAAAATGATTACTCGAAGCTCCCCAAAAATATGTTCTTGCGTACGCAACAAGGAAAGTTTTATTAACTTGAGAAGTTAGATTAACGCTTATCCGAACGTTGGATTTATTCTTATACTTTACACTATATGTATTGTCTGTTACGATAAAGACTTAAGTGGAAAATCGCGCAATAAGTTAGCCAACATGTTGGGTATCTTAATGACCCAATACTACTTAGCATATCGTGATAAGATTGACGTTAACCAAATTATTGTCTAATATGTATAGCATGTATAGCATGTCTAATATGTATAGCATGTATATATATATATAGTATATAAAGATATATACATTTCTTGTGTGCACAAAAAATGTCCCAGGATATTATTTATTTATTTATACATCCTAAAAATATACATCCGATTCACGAGATGATTTTTATTCAACAAATAATAATTCGGACCCACAAGACCATACATGTGCGTTCAACAATTAGAACATTCTAGATTTGAACGTTAATTAATTTCCGACGATCTCCGGAACGTGACGTCACGCCATTGTTTGCTGTCAATGTACTGAAAAGACGTGAGCACAATGGACGGGAACCACCCAATTATATTGCTCCACTCCAACGAACGAATGAACTTCAATTGTTTGAGTGAGCTACTTAATGAATGAGTGAAGATCGATTGGTCGAACGGGAAGCATTTGGACCGTTTATTTATATTGGCAAGAAATCGCTATTCGTTTTTGGAACGGGTGATTATTTGATTTTATTGTCGTTATGGTGATTTATTTTCTGATAGAAGCAACAACGAGTGAGCTTAAATTGTTAGGAAAAATTGTATAAATAAAGTTACATAAATAAATAAATTTACCTACGGATTTAATCAGGTTTGTGATACAGGTAAGAAAGGCCAAGAAAAAAACGTAAATGCTCTACAGTTTTTCGTAACTTTATATATTTCTATAATATTATAATAGAAATAGATATTTCTATAATATCATACACGAACATAAATGCCCTAAAAATAATACATTAATAAACTGTATCTACATATCAATGAAAACAAGCCTCATTCGCCAGACTTGTTGTAAGAAAGAGATGAAAAGACATTTTAGCGTTAAAAGGTACATTTATTGGCGCGCGTGCGCGTGCAGCCGTGCATTCGCGACGCTCGGTGGTGCGTGACTAAGCGGATATCGGGCAGTTACCTTGCATTAATTGCCAAAATAAGCGCATCTATAATGAAACAGTAATCGGAATCGGAATTTTCGTCAAGAAAGCATATTAGATAATTATAGTAGAGACTCGAGCACCACATTTGATTCCAAAATGAAATGTTCTTCAGAATGTGGTAGGCAATAATATAAAAGCAAATATTTCCTAGAACATTATTCCCTCAATTCTTGGCATCGTATTCCTCTGTACCAATGACTCCGCAGATACACAGTAACACGATCAATACAAACCGCACCGCAGTTATGATTAATTAATCTGAAATTTTCACATAATTAAACCTCCATCGCGAACGTTGAACGTCATAAATCTTCAGTTGAATGGCGTCTTCGCGGATTGAGGTTAAAAGTGGAACCACAAAAGATGAGTTACGTAATCAACCAAACGGAATGAGGACTAAAGGGATTGTCGGGTGTCGGCTCTATGCTTTTTAAATATCGTTTAAGGCTAGAAAAGTAGAACGAACGGATTAATAGGAAAGGGATTTAATCAGCAGAATACTTACAATCTCTCTAATAGTGTCTCACGTAGTAGTGAACGAAAAAAAAAAGTTTAATATACCTTAGTGAAATTAAACTGCTAATTAAACCAAACCATGGCTAGCTTACTAAAATGCCTACATCATAAAATATAGATACCTAGCTTTTCCCCGCGACTTCGTCCGCGTAAAATTTAAATTAAATAAATCGGATCTCTGATACCGGATCCCGGACCCCGTATCTCGGATACCGTTTCCCGTTTTTACCGGATCCCGTTTCCCGTTTTTACTGGATCCCGTATCCCGTTTGCCGGATCCCGTATCCTGTTTGCCGGATCCCGTATCCCGGATATCCCGGATCTCGTATCCTGGACCCCGTATCCGGGATATCCCAGATCCCGTATTCCGTGTCTCGTATAAAAAGAAACCTCCACACGAATTTTCATCATCCTAACTTCAAAAATGACGAACTTCCATTAAAAATTTCATCCCTTATTTTTTAAATTCGTAATATCTTTTGAATGGAATGTCCGATTTAAATCATTCAAAAAGTAATCTACAGGTCCGTTCTCTAATCTGTGCTACAGGTACTAAAATAGTCTCAAATACGAAGTGATTTATTTGGATAAGGATTAATACTAAGGTATGGATAACATGGTCTGATTTTGGTCGGCATTTCTATCAACTTTTAAAATGTAAAAAAGTAGTTATAGTCACGTAACTACAATAGATGGACATATGGTATCGCGAAGTTATTAGTGGATATTGATAGGTTCTTTAATATTGTAGAACTTTTTTCATTCTATCATCAATAGTTTCCGTAGCGCATGCGATGAAAGACATCTTATGGCAATTTTTTTACACCTTGAGTTACATTATTGAATTTTTAGTAGGGATCCCTATTTTTTCTAGTAATAAATATAACCTATGTTACTCAGGAATAATGTAGCATTTTAATGGTAAAATAATTTTTGAAATCGGTCCAGTAGTTTTTGAGTTTATTCATTACAAACATCAAAAAATCCAAAAATACAAATCTTTTCTCTTTATAATATTAGTGTAGATGTAGATCTGTGATGTAGATAGTGTAGATGACAGACTAACACACCAACTGTATGGTCCCAAAATAAGCAACTACCGGCAATGGACCATACAATGGACTGGGGGCGATCCCAGTGACACCCAGACCGGACAAAATACGAAACGGCCGTTTTCATAATTTGCCTCTGGCGGGAATCGAACCCGCAACCACTCGATGCAGTGAGCCGAGCGGCCTATGGTCGAACCACTGCGCAAAGCGGTCGTCTAGACATAAATAATATTTTTTCTAAGAAATAAATCTTAAATACAAAAAAGTTTAAATACTTTATTTGCTTTAAAAGTACACTTTAGATACCTAATGACAGTTTGTGATTAATTATTTTAGTTACTAAAACTTTCAAGATGTAATTAAAATTTTCTTAGATTGACCTGAAGCTGTAAAACCCGTCAATACTTCGCTTTATCTTCTTAATCTTTAAAAATATAAAACTACAGTAGCTCTATCAAGTTAACATGGTCGCTAGGAGTCGCTAGTTGGTGCGTTGAGATGCCTCGCTTGCCTCGCCCGAGCACTCATGTTATGACATTATATCTTTACGTTCCGACGTCTAAACTGACTGCTCGGCCGAGGCATGCGAGGTACCTGGACGTACCAACTAGCGTCTACATAAAATACAGTGTAAAATTATTCGTTCCTTATGGACCGGGAGCCCAGCGTGCTAACTGTGGATTTACTCCGGCGTCGTCCAAACCTATTAGATTCGGTAGATGAGATGATAGGAAGAATACATTGTTCTAGATGTTTCCACTTACAGCGGTGGGGGAAGCGTCTACATGATAATTACAAATTTTAAAAAAAACAATGACATGGAAATACTCAAGCGTTTCAGATATTGATACTTTTCATGCTCCAACATGATAAATTGAAAAAAAATAATTACTCGAGCGCGTTCCCCTGAGCGTACCCACCAATATTAAGGGCTCATACTGGTTGGAGGTTCTTATCAATATGTATGATATCTCCCTTATCTTAATCTGACGCGCTTGAGTAAATCCTGAAAATCCTTCTACGGCTCCCCATCTATTGGGTCACCGATACAAATACAAAATTGCTATTCAAATATTTTACCAAGACGCTAGGCGAATAGAAAGCGTTGTTATGGTAGACTTTGCTTAAGTTTATTTTCATGCTGAAAATGTTTTGCCGAGACTATCGAGAATTTATTGCTGAAACCAGTTAAAGGTTTGTTTACAATATTCAAAATGATACCAAACAGTCTGAAGTGTAATTCAATCCGTTTTGTGTTTGCACAGAAATCCTATTAGGGACCGGATTTGTTTTTGATTTCTAATTGCTTTGCGGGTTGTTTACCGACTACTTTGGGAGTAATAAATTGGTATTTATTTTACTATTTGTAAATATCGGTTGACTTTCAACGTTAGGGTATCGGGGGTTTAATTAAAAGTTGGTAGCTATCTCAGATATTTTAGAGTGGTTTGTATTTTCGTCGCGTATTATGGAGTTCGCGGCTTTGTTTATAGCGTGGTGTATAGAACAAGTAATTTCGACTCTATAATTCTCGCTACTTTTAGGCCGTGGTCTCCTATTAAATTCCATCGGTCGCTTACACCGTCACGCGTACGCCGCGTCATAATGCTTACTATAGAAATGTACTGTTGTGGTCTCCTTCACACGCCGACGTCACTATAGTAAAGTTGTGACACGGCGTACGCGTGACGGTGTGAGCGGCCGATGGCATTTAATAGGAGACCACGGCCTTAAACAATAACGTTTAACAGTAGGCGCGTCCACAATAACAGAGCTGCCTCGCGACGTTGCTTTGCCTCGCTTAGTATGACGGGCGCGGTCGAGGTAAATCTTCGAGATTTGTTGCTGACAGCTCGTCTCTTTTCAGTCGTCAAACACAGTCGTCTGGCCCGGTGGCCAAAAGAGCTAAAATAAAAAAATGGAATTGGCATATTTTGACAGCTCTTTTATTGATACTACTAGCCTTGCTGACAGCGGGTCAGATAAGCTTGTGGAACTTTATTGAAATAGAATCTCAACTTTAAGTTACCAAAAAATGTCGCAGGGTGGCGCCAAGTTGGCGTGGACGTTGTAGTGACACTAACAGATTACGACAGGCCAGTCCAATCAAGTTACGTCTGGTGAGCAAATATGTTAACCTCATTACTCGGATCAACACTGATCCTGCAGCGCGTGGCAATTGTCCGAGGCAACCTCACGAGGCTGCTCGGGTATTGTATACGTCCCTTTTAATATTTGCTAACAACTTTGTAAAAAATATATTTTGTGTTACTTTGACCAGCAAGGAAAATAAAGCAAAAGGAGCTACAAATAATTCACTTAACATCCCGAAAAAAGGGAAATTCCACACAAAAGACGACTCCCATTTCACTATCTAAAGAAAATCTCGCGACGACAAGAAACAACGTAATCTAACTTATGTATTACGTATATTGTGCTCTCTTTGGCCACAATTTGGTCGGCTATCGCTGTCTGGGCATTCCTACGGAGATTTATGGTTGCGAGTCTTTCTCTAATATTGTTTACTTCAGTAATGGTCAGTTTTATGGACGACGGCCATTAGATTGTTATGTTTAGTTGCGTATTTGGAATAACGGGTATTAAATGTTATGAGGGTATCATTTTCTGGTTAAAATCTTCCTCTCGTACGTAAATTATTGGTTTGTTTGTATGGAATTATGTATGTTTATTTTGTGAGTTACTTATGTATTAGCTTAGGTTTTTGTTTTTCGACCGTTTACAACCATTTTGGTCCCTACAATAGTTTGCACTTTTCATTATTTTCTGCGACTTGTACTGAGTTTGATTCGTTGACTTCGTCTTTTCTTTGTATATACATCTCTAAAGAAGAGCTTCATATTGCAAAAGTGAATATCATAGAAAAAATAAACTCCCGCAAGGAAAACCCCTTGGCCCTATTTGAGGCTTACTTGCAAGCGTTTTTTTTTTTCTATGATATCCACTAGAGTAGCGATTTGCCAAGAGCCCTCTATTCATGTTTTTTTTTATATGTCTGCGGTGAAATTTTACGGCCCGCCTGATGTTAAGCAGTTACCGTAGCCTTGTCTCCATGTAGCATTTCTGACTACTTACAGGTAAAACTGTATTGTGTACCGAGCAAGAATACAGTCAAATTTCTTAGACATACAAAATCTTAAGGAGTAAGTAAGTAAATAAAATATTTTAGAACCAAAAGATTCGGTCAGTTCTCCACAGACCTTAGCCACGATATAATTCCAAACACTGCAGAATCTGGACAACCAGAATCCATTTCGTTGCGGCATCTGCAATGCGTATTACTTAACTTTAAGCATATGCTTACAAAACGACTTGGTACATACGTAGTTCAACCTAGTAGAGATGGCATGTCTTGAATGAACTGGGATTTCAGAGTACCTTACTAGATGTTATCTACTAGATTAATTAATTCAAAGTTCTCAGTATTACTTTAATTTGGAGTTAAAACTATATGATTAAGCTGCGTCTACATCACGCACATGACGTGCCCGCGCACTCAGTTATAACATCGGAACACAGACATAATGTCATAACATATTGTGTGCTCATGAGGCATGCGAGGCATCTGGACGCACCAAAATAATTTAAGAGAAATGACTGCTCCAATAAACCTTCTGGCCTACTCCGAAATACGAACCTAACGTTTCGGCTGACGGATTGTCATGATTTGACATTTCTTCTTTCGTTTTTCTCTACGATTTGACATTGTTTTGATCGTAAATCGAATCCGTACTTCGGACGATCCGTCAGCGACGTATTTCGGAGTAACCCCCTGGTCAGAGTTCATCTTTTGAAGAAATGATTACAGGTATTGTTGTTCTCGTTGTAATTTACAGTTCGCTGACGGTGAGGGAAAACATCGTGAGGAAACCTACCTATCCCTCGGGATTAGGTAATAATCAGTTCCTGTATACACGGCGACAAGGTTCACTACCTGTCACGTTGGGTTCTGACTATCTGGTGCAACGTGGGCTTTGAGTTGGTTAATACCTCCACAATGTGGTGGTGTATGGCCACTCAAGCCTCTGACTTTTTATCATTTGCGGCATGAACTTCATGAACTTAATATTTGTCTCTTTAGTCCCTCTCATTATGATAGATTTCATAGATAACAATGACAGTGACACCACGATAACGTTAAAGATTGTGCTCGAGGCGCTGAAATCAAGAAACCCCTTCACGACCCAAATCAACTCGTCAGAAACTTAATTGAAGTTAACTGAAGCCTCAAAAATACTCCTTTCAAGCGAATTCCAAATATTTTCTCGTCAAACACTTTTATAAAAAATATGTTAAGGTTTCCGCTATAAAGTTACCAGCGAACCCTTCGTTTGGTTCGTGTTTTGTTCCACTCGATCCCTTGTACTCGCCATTTTGTGATATTCAATACCAGGGCAATAACAATGGCGGGGCCTTCTAGTTTATTATCATGTATGTTATTAGCATTGGGTACACTGAATGTGGGAACAATCGGGAAAGTAAAAAGTCCTCATGTTTGAAAACGTCGCTGTATTTCGTTTGGGAATTTTTGTCAGCCAAGTTGTGTGTTCGATATTTGAATTTATATGCTCATGAGTTCGTCAGCTGTCATCCTTTGCTTTCAGGCTGTTGTTGAGTTCTTACAGTGACATTTTTGTGAACAAAATTTTCAAATACACATTTTTATTCGGTTGACTGGAAAAGATAATTGGTAGCAAAGAGTTATAGAATATTTTGGTGAATACAAACTTCGAATTCGTCTTCCGTTCATAGGGACACCACAGACACGCTACTTTTTGCATCGGCGATCGACGACTTTGCGACTGTATCGATGCTGCACCGCGATTTGGCGACTCTCTGCGTTCGATCGCAGTATCAAAATCGCGCGATTTTGCGACTGGTCGCTGCATTTAGCTTCTAAAAAGCGACTAAATCGTCGATCGCTGAAAAAGTAGCGTGTTTGCGGTGGCCCTTATTTTTAACCAACTTCAAAAAGGTGTATGTTTTTTTTAAACTTAATAAATTAATACAGTATTTTGCAAGTTTATATTCTTTGATATTACTAACGATTTGGGTAACAATAAAGATCCCAATGAAGAGATAAATCACCCCGGCGATGTCAAATAAAACACAAAATTTACCCCACGGTTGTCTCAACACAATGCTTAGGAAAATTAAAAGAAAACGTAGATATTATCTCGCGAACTCCAGGGGAGCAGGTGCTAATCTAAATGACAGGATAATAACTGATAGAGGTGACAATGCTTTTCATTTAGATTGTGTCATTTTAAGGGTAGAGAGACACCTGGGGTGACGTCCCATAATTTGGTTCCCTTATTACAATTTTTAATTTTAGAATCGGAAAATATAAACATGTTTATATTTTTTTAAGTTAAGAAATCACTGTACACTGTCAAATCTTCGCTAGATTTTCTTTTTTGTGTATCGACTTCTGGACCACGTAGACATAACGTCTCATCTAATTGCTATCTAATTACTCGGGCACGTGCTTTGGAGGGTTTTTAAAAAGTCAGTCCCAGTTATTGTCTAAGCAGCAGTCGTGAAGCCTTGTCGGAGGCCTTCAGGCGGCTTGAACAACTCTGACACCAGGGGGGTTACTTTGAAAAACGAAACGAAAGCATAGGCTGACGGATCTGGCGAACAGATCCGAAAGACGGATGATCGTGATTTGACGTTTTTTCTTTCGTGGATCCTACTCTGAAAGTTATTTGACATTTACGATTTCAGCGTTTGACATGGTTTTGATCGTAAGATACGTCAAAAATCACGATTATCGAATGCGTACTTCGGATCCGTAACACTTTCGGAGTAGGAAATCGCCCGATCCGTCAGCCGAAGCTCTCGTTTCGTTTTTCAAAGTAACCCCCCTGGTTCGCAACTAACCATACGATATGAAGAAGAATTGTGAACCATTATTAAAAGTGTATATTTTCTTTAATACCACATCCATTGTACTATATCATTGAACTGAATGTCCACTATGATGTCACACGCGCTGAAGTGATGTTCACACACACGATCGCTTCGACAGAGTTTCCACGAGACCAGACACGGATAATAAGTTGTGGCGTGTTAATCTATTCCAGTACTTCGCTGGACTATATTTATTTGTTGGGGTTAAAAGGGTGAAGTCACTTGGGCGTTAAAATAGGAAATTTAGGATTGAGGGTATTATCGGATAGTTTTGACTTATATTAAAACCGGAGTTGGGTCAAAATATGCCTGCTCCAAGGTATTCTTTCTCTAACATTATATGTTTGTATAATGGAGTTATTACATTACATTTCATTATCATTATTTATTTCGTGCGTTATAGATCCATGTCAAAGATAATGTAATAGTGAATCGAACTAATTTACGTTTGTTGTTTGTTAGAAAAAAAACCCGTTTTGAAATGTGTTTAACATTGGCATAATTTTTCGTTAAAGTTCTTAATTTTGTATAGTATTTACTTTATAATCTACCCTCATGTTGTGATATATTCTGTTAGCTACGGAACAAAAGTCAAGATCGAAAATGCTTACGTTCCACATAAAAAAATGGAATATTACCTACTATTATTATCAGTAAAAAAAGTATGCAGTCGGGTTCAGGAACGATTTTACTCAAGCCTCTTCTTTTTTTTAGTAATTTTTTTATAAAAAAAATATTTCTACCGCAAGCTGCGTTAAGGAACTTGGTTCCAAAATATCTTCTGTCTATGATTATTATACTATTCACTTCTTTTACTATCCATATGTTTCTTGTTCACAGTATCATCAGCGCAACGCGAGCTCGGCAAGGGGTCGCCCACAAATGCGTCAGCCACCGCCTCGCCTGCCGGGTCAGCGGAGAACGCAATCCGGGCGGGCGCCGCCCTCGACAGCCCCCGCCCTACCGCCCGCACTGGCCCGTATTTTGACCTGCTATGGTCCAAGAATGTCACTGCACTTCTCGGCAAGACGGCGTATCTGAACTGCCGAGTGAAGAATTTAGGAAATAAAACGGTAAGGCAACCAAGGACTAAAATATTACATGAATAGATAGATAGATAATTCTTTATTATTCCACCACTAGAAGAAAAGAACAAACATTTATAAACAACTAGTGGCCGCCGAGTGGTCGAAATTCGACCATTATTCATTTAAATTGAAGGTTGAAACCATAGTAAGGTTCTATTGTCAAAGACTAACCTTCGATTTAAAACCTCTTCCATACATCAACAAATCGTCCCGCCTCCGAAGACTAAAACCTTTTATAATGTTTGAAAAACTACTGGCCTTCAAAAAAAACAAAGTGACAGTGTCAAAATATCAAAAAGTCTACGTCAGTATATATATGTGTGTTTATGTGAATAGGTGAAACGTCAAACTAACGAATTTCCTTGACCGAAGGGTGAAATTGTATGTAGTGTGAGTAACGTTTTCTTTTAATAATTTAGTGCACTTATAATGCACTTTTTATTAAAATATAACGTCTCCGCACTCAATCGGCATGTAAACTTTTACTATGCCAAATTTCATACTCCTCCGTCCACACATCTTCGCAAAATTGTTACCAAACTGATTTGCTTCACGTATTAATACTATGATGATGATGATGATGATGATTACATATTTTACACAGAAAGTGTAAAATGGGCTTATCACTAAAAGTGAACTCTAGCAGGCAACCTTTGGATGCAGAGGATCCGAAGAAAAATAATACGGGGTGTTCTGATATAAATTAACTTATACATACACATAAATGACATTAAATAAACAAGAAAATATTACATAGACTAATATAACATAATGGCTAAATGAATATTACAGCACATATTAGCTTATGAACAGACAAAAAAACACACAAACAAATATAATAAGGAGTAATTAAGGAGAAAGAAAGAATTTCAATGTTCGGTGCTCAACGTTTCCAAGGGTAATTTGAACGACCTTTTAAAGTTAATATAGCCTATGTTCCCTAACCTTTAACACGAATCAGTCTCACAATGTTGCTGAACCAAATACACTGCCTTCCTTACGTAATACGAATAAAAGAAGTGCACGTTCCATTCCCCAAGTTTCCTTAAGTTTACGACTCACGCGAAGCGGTACTGAAGTTAAAAGGCTGGGATAACATCTTGGCGTTTTGCAGGTTGCTGTCTTGAAGGATTTGTGCTTTATAACTGTTCATAATTTGGTTTCATGGCTGAAGCTGCGAGGATTTTATTTGTGAATAAATAACTACAAGATCAGTAAAACAATTGTAGAGAGGTAATATTGGAGGTTGGCAATTCCGAGGATGAGTGGTATTGTTGTGTAATTGTTTAACAATGGATTTCCGCAAAGTTACGCCTGATTCCATTAATTATACAAGATCAGTGTATAGCAAGAAGTAATAAGTATAATTAATTTCTTTAAATATTTATTTATAATCTTCTTCTTATCTTGCGGCTGAGACCATCCTGTGTTAGATAGAGTTCAAGCCGCCCGAAGGCCTCTGACATATCTTATCGACTGCTGTCTAAATCAAAATAACACTGACCATCTTTTTACGTGCCTTCCGTAGCACGGAGATGCTCATATAATATACAACTAAACTCTATTTTATTTTTTTTATTTTTAGTAAGCCAAGGAATGTATGACTATATCTTTTTCTTTGGTCAGGATAATGACGTCATCAGTTTCACAATTTAAAATGTAAATATAACAATAAAAGAGAACACTAATTCTATAATTCTGGAGAACACTTATATTAACCTTTCTATGTAACGAATTATAATGTTTATTATAGAAAGTATTTACATACATACAACAAGAACTATATTAAAAACTAAAGAAAAGATAAAATAATAAATAGAAAAACAAATTATGAATATAAAAGGTCTACATCGTCGTCGATACCAAAGGTTCCCAGCAGGCTGGCCGCATTACCGCGCTGTATTTCTTGTTAAAACAAAAATTAATAACCAGCCTTTTATAAAACCAGCTATAACTAAGTTCTCCAAGCCTCAAATAGGGAGTCGCTCGACGAATGGAATCGTAGGTACAAGACTGGCACCACTGCATCTACGACGAAAATATTTTTCCCTGACCTTCTGGTAGCGTACAGGACAATTAAACAGATCGTGCCCACTGCCGTGCTCACACAGGTTCTAACAGGGCACGGTGGGTTCTCAGAGTACTTGAACCGCTTCAAGTGCAAAGAGGACCCATCGTGTATCTGCGAGCCTGGCGTGAGTGAGACAGTGGAGCACATCTTGCTTCATTGCCCTGTGTTCGCTCGCCAAAGACTAGATATAGAATTGTCTTTAGACACAGATTTTAACTTAGGGAATTTGTGTAAGCTTGTCATGGACAAGGATAAGCGTGACGCCCTACTAAGTTATTGCACGGAGGTGGCAACCAGTGTGATTAATAGAAATAAGACCGATGCAGATAGGGGTTAGCTGTCAGCTTACTACTGTCGTAGTAAGCACCGACTAGCGACCCTTACCACACTGCGCTATTAATCACACCGGCTGACTGATCTGTGCAATAAATAGTAGGGAAATTTTGTTTTAGCTTTATCGTATTTTTTATGTATGACTCCACCTATCCTTGTCCATTTGTTGTTTTAATTTGTTATTTTATTTTTAGATTTAATTGACAAGTTTACAATTTATGTATTTTAACTGCTTCTTTTAATTATGTAAATAAAAAAATCTGTGTTTTTAAATTATTGAAATAAAAAGACTGCGAAGAAATTATTTTACACATTAATATTAAGTCAATAAAGTCTGTGGCCCCCACACCAGAGGGAGATCGCGGGCCGGGCCAAAAAGCGCCCGGACAAAAAAAAAAGCCTCAAATAGTCCCTATGTCATTCAACAACCTTTACATCATAAAGGCGTGTAAACACTACCGGAACAATACCATAAAATTGCTAGACAAATCTAAATCTCACTTCCCAACAACCGCATCAAATCACCTCCTCCACAATTCAGACATTCATACAACACATGCCCGCCCTAACGAGTCCCCTTATTCCAACAAGCAAAGTCCAATTTACATAGTGGTGTACCAACTCCTCGTTTAAAATGAAACGTAACAATAGCACAATGAAACTTTAAAGTCGGTATTGTGCACAACTTATAAATAAAACTCTCATTAGGCAGTCGTCATATCCCCCACATAAATAACAGGGCTGACTAACGAGATGTGCCTTTCACACGGCGCTTTAGAAAGCTACGCCATCAACTTTTTAATTTACGTTCTGCACGGTAATCTGGGAGAGATAAACCGCGACTTGGGGTTTTAATAAGTTTTTCTTAGGGCCGTTTATTAGTTAGGTACGCGATACGGTACAAGTTTATTACACAATTAAATACACTCACAAATATTATACAAGTTTTGTTCACAGTCGATAGATAAAGTTCTTGTAAAGTAGTAAGACTAAAGTAAGGCATCTGTCAAAAATAAAAACAAAAGCGAAAAGCCGGGAAAACGGGCCAGTGACCAATGAGAGCGTTTGCTTGGCTCATGACAGCGCGCGGGGCGTTCTTGTTGGTTGCCCGCTTCAAGGAGTCGGACGCGCTAGTGTTACCAACGTTAGGTGCGAATTATGGTTTGGTAAATTTTATTTTAATTAACGTTACAAAATTGTTCTTTATGCCAGTGTCTAGTATTACTTTTCTACCACTATTTTGTTGCTAATATTGCCATTTTTGGGAACTTGGCCCAATACACACTCGTACTATGGATACTACTGTTGTAAGTCAATCCTGGCATACAGCAGCACTGGGGGGTTACTTTGAATAACGAAACGAAAGCTTCGGCTGACGGATCAGGCGAACGGCTCCGAAGGACGGATTCGATGATCGTGATTTGACGTTTCTTCTTTCGTGGATCCTACTCTGAAAGTTATTTGACATTTACGATTTCAGCGTTTGACATGGTTTTGATCGTAAGAAATGTCAAAAAACACGATTATCGAATCCGTACTTCGGATCCGTAACACTTTCGGAGTAGGAAATCGCCCGATCCGTCAGCCGAAGCTTTCGTTTCGTTTTTCAAAGTAACGTCCCAGGTCTTCTAAAAATACCTAAAGTATTTTTTTTTATTTAACAGTAAAGTAGGTAGTTTAAGTAAAGTGATTACTTTATTTACTTACACGCGGTAGTTCTAGTTTCAACCTTGACCTTCATTCTAGTCTTTGAGATAGACTAAACAAGTATGTAAACACGAAACAAAGTCGTGTCATCTTTATTCATTTTCATACATCTATTACCGAACTAATATTATGTGTAGGCCTTGGTGAAGAAGCTAGAATTACCATATTATGACGTCAGTGATAGAGTATCTACATTTATCTTGGGAACAAGGGTAATAATTCAAAGGAATTCTGTCTGTATAGGTACTAGGATATACGGAATGAGAGGAGATGGTATTGATGTTTGAAACGTTAATCAATAGGCGTGTCTACAACATGCGCATGCCGCGCGAGGCTACTCACCCACATGCCTCGCGAAGCACGACGTTTGCGTCAGTCGCATGCCGCGCGAGGCAAATGGCGAGGCAACTGACACTCTAGATAGAGAAGGGTGTACCCGAGCAATCAGTTTGACACGTTTGATATCGTTCTGTGTCATGACTATGCCAAACTAGGCGAGGCAAATGACAGCACTCAGGTGAGGCAGGACGCGCATTTACCTCGCGCGAAGCAAGTCAAACTTCGTGAGGCAATTTGCCTCGCGCGGCATGTGAGACATCTGGACGTAGCTATTAACTTAAGGCTTTAGAATAGAGACTGTGTACTGACAAACACGTTAAGCTGTTCGACCGCCAAATTGATGGAGTTTTAGTCGGATTACTATGGTTTTGGTGACCAAATCGTCTCTCTATCTTCGTCTCCGTCCACCTCGTCATAAGCAACCAGACGTCCAGGTTGTGACACAATATGCCCACTTTACGCCGGTATTTCAGTGAGAGGATGGTACTACCCCGGTCAAGCTAGTCCGTAGCTTCAGTCAATTGATTACAGTGTGGCCACCAACAATAAAACAACATTTGCGGATCCATCCGTGTGACGTAGCTAGCCCACATTAAGCGTAATACACACTGAAGCCGCCGACATGTCGTCTGCTTGGTGTTGGCTTTAGCGCTTTACACACCGAAGCAACACCCTTCAAAATAAGCCGCTGGCACAACCCGCCGACATTTATCGGCGGGTCGCCGACTTCAGTGTGTATTGTGCTTTATTTGAGTGCTGGAGCGCAGGGTGGTGTTGGTAAAAAAGGAAAACCGGCCAAGTGCGTGTCGGACTCGCACTTAAAGGGTTCCGTACCACCGTAGAATATAAACAAACATCCCCAAAATGGTGATATTTAAACTCACCGGTTGAAGTATTTTGTATGGAAACCGATCATAAGACCAATAAGTCAAAAATATTAGGTTTTTTGTATGGGGACCTTTATTATTAAACTTTTTTATTTTTAGTATTTGTTCTTGTAGCAGCAACAGAAATACACATTCTGTGAATTTCAAGTATCTACCTATTACGGTTCGTGAGATATAGGCCGCTGACAGACAGACAGACAGACGGACAGACGGACAGCGTAGGCATAGTAATAGGGTCCCGTTGGCACCCTTTGGGTACGGAACCCTAAAAAGTGGATAATTAATAATATTGTTGTTACAGTTGAACATGCAAGTGTCGTGGGTGCGACACAGAGATATCCATCTGCTGACAGTCGGCAGATACACGTACACGAGCGACCAGAGGTTCAGAGCGATACATCTGCCACACACAGAAGATTGGACTTTACAGGTAAACTCTTTTAGAAGAACTATAGTATATCATATCCTACTTAATATTATACATGCGAAAGTGTATGTGTGTGTGTGTGTGAATGTTTGTTACCACGTATCTCCATAACTACTGAACCGATTTGAATGTAATTTGAAACGTAGATAGAGTAGGCGTAGGTGGAGTAATTTACAGTTCGCTGACGGTGAGGGAAAACATCGTGAGGAAACCTACTTATCCCTCGGGATTAGGTAATGGTCAGTTCCTGTATACACGGCGACAAGGTTCACCACCTGTCACGTTGGGTTCTGACTATCTAGTGAAACGTGGGCTTTGAGCTGGTTAATACCTCCACAATGTGGTGGTGTATGGCCACTCAAGCCTCTGACTACCCCCGAACGGGGATAAAAGTCGTGAGGTTACATTACATTACATTACAGATAGAGTAGGCTCTGGAATAAGACATAGGCTAATCTTACACATCAGTTTCCACGCGGGTGAAGCCGCGGGGATTCTAGTATTTTATAATTTAATAGTCTAGGTACTTTGTCTTTAATACATCTTTAACAAAGGTCCTTAGATACAAAGTTATAAATAAGTAAACCATAAAAGACCTCAGCAAGTTTAACTACAAAATACTGGATTGTTAGTTCAGAGCGCGATCTTTGCTAAGTTTATTGTGCTGAATGTAAATAAATATATTTATGTAAATAAACAGTTCAAATAATTCAATTCTTACCCCGAAAATGAAATACATTATTCTAAAGCTCATAATTCACACCACATTAAATACAGACATCGCTCTGAGGGTTCGCTCAAATATTTGAGTTACATTAGCGTAAAGACGTGATAATAATTCAAATAAACCTCAGCGTCAAATTAAATTAATTGAACTTGGAATCACTCGAGTTCAAGTCTCAAGATAATGTTTGTGTCACCGCCCTTATTTCTTAATGTTACAGCCTATTTAAATATAAGTGGATGAAATTACATTACTAAGTCCGACTTAAGATTATGTCCTAATGGAGAACGGTTATCTTCGTAATGTACATTAAAACGGGGCAAAACTGGTTATTGTGCTTTTTGCTCTTAACCTTTTGGATGATATTAAAACAAAGTAGGTACACTGTCGCTTCTGGGGAACTCAAATTATGAAATTCTGAAATAGGTACATAGTAAGTTTTTCAGTAATTGAACTGAACGTGTCAGAGTTGTTCAAGCCGCCCGAAGGCCTCGGACATGTCTTAAAGACTGCTTTTAGATGACAAAAACCGGGACCTACTTTTTACATGCATACTTTGATGGTCAAAGTAAGAGGTAGTAGAAAAGTCCTAAGCAGGTTATGGTTAATGGTTATGACATTATATCTATGCGTTCCGATGTCAAAACTGAGTGCTCGGGCGCGCCATTCGTCCGTATAGCGAATCAACAAGGAATTTATAAGTAACACATCAATATGTCGATGAAAATCAACAATTCTTAGCAACGTCAAGCCAACAAATAAGTTTTTCCAATAGATTTTTTCAAAAAGATATCAAATTTTTTAAATCTTTCCATAAATTTAATGGCCAGCAAAATTACAAACCGATGAAAGTCAGCCAACCGATACTACTAAAACTATCGCCATCCACTTTAAAATTTAAAATAGCTCATTCCTAAGCATTCCAACTATAACACAGTCTTCGTTATTGCATTTTTCCAATATTGATACAATATAAAACGTCGCTGTTAACATGTTACGAGCAAGCACATAAAGTTCTGAGACACATTTCACAGGATCACCAGACCAGAAAATTGAGTTAAACATTGCATTTTCTCGTTTCACAAATTCTTTGAAGTTTCTAAATCACTGATTGGGGTAAGGGACCTTCCCCTTTCACTATAGGTTTCAATGATTTGAAAACTGAAGAGGTCGTCGACGTATTTATGTTCTAAATCAAGAGTCTGATGAAATACAACTCCAGGAATGGCAAATGAATTTTCTTCTAAAAATAGCGGGTGAATAAAGTAATTTCGACACCTGTTTCGACTCAAAGGGAGACATTTTCAATATATTTCAAACCCCTCACGCAACGTTTAAAGGGGTGTTTGAGTTGAATGAACTTGTATCTCTCTGTCTAAACGTCTACGTTTGTGCTCCAGACGTAGAAAAACAATACAGCATATTTTTTTGTTTGATAGCTAGAAGGGAAATTGGTATGCTGCATGGACCAGTTACTAAGGGGACTGGCCCTAAGCAAGTCGGCCGAGTGGTCGGCCTAGTACTAACATCGACATAAAACGAAGCGAGTAGTTCAACTATTTACCGGTAAATAGTAAAATGAAAATGAAAAAACAATGACTACGTTTTGTTTCATACAAATATCTAATAAGGGCACCTCTTTCTTTAGTCTTTACTCTGTGGTATGCTGTGTGTATGGAAGATTTAGGCCTACTGTACACGAAGCGTAGCTTCATAGACGCGTATTTCTCACTATACGCTCAGTGTTTTACAATATATACAGTAAGGCAACGCCTTTGATGTTTGGCGATTCCGCCGCTTGTGTAGATATTTACTTTGTCCTAGCAACCGATACCACCAAATATGCGTGTTTGTGGTAAGGGTAAGCCACACCCCGCAAATGCCCCCGCCCGCCGTTGATCTGCACAAGTAGGTTTATAGGTACGTTACCAAATGTATGGATTGTTAAACTGTGGTACTGTACCCCTTTTCAAAAGATGCCCAGACCTCTTGTGCTAGCACACACGCCAAGACAAGACTCTTGTCACTCATTATGTTGTACCGAGTCGCTCTCTTTCCAACTTCTTCCTTAATGCATAGGAGAGAATGGGACAAAATTTCCTTCGCATTTTTTCTTGACACGGTCGGCTGTGCGACTAGTGCTGGGGTATAGATTCTTACCCACTAAAAACTCCTTGTGCAGGAAACTAAACTCATTAGCGGTAGCGTAGCGTTCGTGTAGTTGTTACCGCCGCAAGCGTAGTGCGAATACGCTTCTTTAAAGCTATGCTTCGTGGATAAAAGGCCTTAGTTTCGATGTTTTGTTGCAGATAAAGTATCCACAACACAGGGACTCCGGGATCTACGAGTGTCAAATATCAACGACTCCACACATGAGCCATTTTATACATCTGAACGTTGTTGGTAAGTTCTATTTAACTTAGCTTTATTTTGACGTTAATTTAAACGGCTTTTTAATCGGGTTGGTTGGAAGTTGATTTAACGGCCGCTTGGCGCAGTAGCTAGAGCGTAGGTCGGCTCACTGCATCGAGTGGTTGATGGTTTGATTCCAGCCAGAGGCAAATTTCGGAAACGGCCTTTTCGTAATTCGCCCTCGTATTGTTGTCTCCGAGACGGGCCCCAGCTTCAGACTCTCTCACTAATCGTACGAAACGCAGCTGTAATAGGTACTTTACGCCGATCTTCAGTGAGAAGATGGTACTACCTCAAGCCAGCCCATATATTAGCTCTAGATAATTGGCAGCTTGGCTCCACCAATAATTACACTGAACACTGCTGTATGAAGAGTTATACAGTTTTGAAAAATAAGCAACAATAATCAATCGAAATTGACAAATTATTTTATGTTAAGTGAACGGTTTTCGGTATAACGGTATATAAATAATGAAATAAGGTAATTATAATACCTATAGTTTCACTTCTATTATTTAACAGATTTAATAAGTAGGCAGCCAGACATAACTTTACCTAAACATAGCGTAACCTTCTATTGTTTCCAAATGTCAAACGCAACAAAAACAAAAGAATTAACATTTCATTTAACGTTTAAAACAATTGTTTTTGTTTCACGCGAATGTTCGACAGTGTTATGACGTCATACGCCGGTGAACTTAGCACAAAATGTTTATGTTCGTGTTTGGCCAAGTCAGTTAATTAAGTACGTAGTGTTATGGGCACGCACGCAACTTATGGGGGTCGTATAAGAAAAACAAAAACTCGACGGCCTCTCGTTAATAAGAAATAGTATTTGATTGTCCCTCGAACTATGCCCAAGTTCTAATACATAAGTAATAATA
This sequence comes from Drymonia ruficornis, assembly GCA_947859195.1. Lineage (NCBI taxonomy): Eukaryota > Metazoa > Arthropoda > Insecta > Lepidoptera > Notodontidae > Drymonia > Drymonia ruficornis. The sequence continues at coordinate 3,252,135 of OX401910.1, read as the reverse complement.
ACTTTCGATAAGTAAGCCTCTTACGAAAATGACTGCTTGATTTACTCAAAAAATATTTATATAAATAAATTGTTACACCATTTGGATAACCAGTCGTATAACTTGCAGTCTTAAATATAACTCTATTTTATAGTTACTGCTAAAGCTGTAAAGTACCTAATATTAGATCCCACCAAAACAGTTTTCATAAAAATAAACCAAGTTTCAATGCTGATAGATATTGAAAAGTGTTTTTTTAACCTACGCAAATCTTCATAATAATTACCCCACTTTATGTGCAACTCCTGGGCACGTCCCTCACCTCAATGCGAGGGGATTCACGCCATAATCCACCACGCCGGCCCAGTGTGGATTGGCGGGTTTCACTCGGCTTTCGAAAATTGGTTGGAATTTCTAAGACATGCGGGTTTCCTTTACCTTAAGCGAGTGATAATTATATTTTAATTTCGGGCCGTGGCCGTACCGGTAAGGCAATTTCGAGACGACGGTGATTTCTATACAATTTTCACCTGTGATGCGGCCACCGCCATATATTTATAGATCGCTGTCCCGTTATTGTCGTGTTGCTGTCGCGTTGCTGGCACGTCGCTGTCGCATCGCAATCGCCTTACCAATCCAACCCCGGCCAGGCCCAGCCTCATTCATCACCATGTTCTTTAAATTTAAATTATAATTGATTCATTTTTGTTACAGAACCAACGACAGAAATAATAGGTGGACCAGACTTGTACATTGACCGAGGCAGCACTATCAACCTGACTTGCGTGGTGCTGTACTCGCCTGAGCCGCCGGCGTACATATTCTGGAACCATAACGATGCGGTGAGTAGTACTCGGTAGTGCTCCTACCAAGTCTAGCACATTTTAAAATAAATTACATAAGGATGGATCTATGGCCTTGCAAATAAAATGGCCGGTTGAATGTGTGAGATGGATTTTATGCACTATAAAATAAAATGGCCGCTCAAATGTGTGGCGAGCCCGGCGGTGACCGACTTCATCTCGAACATTATTAAGCCGGAAACCCACCGCGGTGCACGGAGAGGCCACGCACACGGCCACGGCTGTTTTGCAAGAAAATTTATGGATGACGTCATATCGTACGTAGCCTCTCCGTGCTCCGCGGTGGACACGGTGACATACATTTTCGTGCAAAGCGAAGCTTGACCCATGTGCGTAGCGTGTGCGTGGCCTCTCCGTGCGCCGCGGTGGGTTTCCGGCTTTATCATTTAGTATCACATCTCGTTGACCTTAATATAGTCCTCAATAAAAAAGAATTGGTGCGTCCAGATACCGCGCCGGTCTCACTCGATGACTCATGTTATGACATTATGTCTATGCATTCCGACCTCAAAACTGAGTGCTCGAGCGAGGCATGCGCCATGTAGATGCAGCCATAAAATTATCTCTTGTCTCTTGTTTATTTCTGTAACACTAATTAAAGCTCAACAAGATACGAAGTATTCCGTTCACAGAGTTTCAATCTTGTAATCCCATAAGTTATCCAATCCAGCAGTTTTACAACACAAGAACGAGAACAGGAAAACGTATCCAATCTGGTAAATAGCATCAATCCCATTTCCATAAAACACGCAGTGAATAAAATGTGTGCAGATAATAAGCTACGACTCCCCGAGAGGGGGGGTGTCGGTGGTGACTGAGAAGGGGGAGACGACCACCTCGTTCCTCCTCATCCAGCAGGCGAGACCCTCAGACTCGGGGACCTATCAGTGCAACCCGAGTAACGCCCAGTCCAAGAGTATCGTGGTCCACGTACTCAATGGTGAGTACCTTTTATTGTTTTTTAACCGACTTCAAAAAAGGAGGAGGTTCTATGTTCGGCTGTATGTATGTTTTTTTTTTTTTAATGTATGTTCACCGATTTCTCCGGCATTTATGAACCGATTTAAAAAATTCTTTTGCTGTTCGGTAGATCGTAGCTCCAAGTTGGTCCCATAAAAAATAATTCCTAGAATCAACCCCTAAGGGGGTAATTTTGGGGGGTGAAGGTCGTCTGAAAAAAAAATTTTTGTCCGATTGACTTGAAACTTAATATGTATATTTTGCATAAGAAATAATGAAACTCATGTTTCAGGATTTTAGAAAAATCCCCCCCCAAAGGGGTAAAACGAGGTGTTGAAGTTTGTATGGAGAGTTACCGTTTATCTCTAACGTTTATGAACCAATTTTTCTTTTTAAACTGTTATTTGGTAGGTGACTAAGTTGTTTTGGTCCCATAAAAAAATCATTTCGGAAATCTACCCCCAAAGGGAGAAACTAGGGGTAGAAGTACGGTAGAAAAATATATTTGTGTCCGATTGACTTGAAACTTAGTATGTATAAACTCCATATAATAAACTAAGAAACTTTTGTTTTGGAATCTTGGAAAAGTCACCCCCCAAAGGGGTCATTTGGGGTGATAAAGTTTGTATGGCGCCACTAAAAATCATGAAATAAAATTATTATTATAAAAAAATAAAAACCGACTTCAAAAAAACCTGGAGCACTAAAAAGCCTGAAATAATATTTCTATTACCACCACTGCCTACCCGTTCGGGAAAATCAGGCGTGATGATGTGTTATCGAGTATTTGGAGTCGGTGCCAATCTTGGTATGCCGAGTCTACCTACTATAAAAGTAAGAAGATAGATTGGCACCGACCCCAAATACTCGATAACACATCATCACGCCTGATTTTCCCGAACGGGTAGGCAGTGGTGGTAATAGAAATATTATTTCAGGCTTTTTAGTGCTCCAAGTTTTTTTGAAGTCGGTTTTTAATTTTTTTATAAAAATATTTTTTTGAATTTGGAATTTTATCGGCAGTTTATTTTTAAATTGAGAACGGATATTATAATTTTTAAATTAAGAAGTGTGGTAAAGAATAAAATTTAAAGAGCTTTGGGCGGACTTTTGTGGAATAGATTTTAGAACAACATTATTTTAGGGCTCTTTGTTGTATTATTTCTTGGTAGTTAATTGTAGTTTTTATTTAATTATGAGGTAGCTTTTGTTTTATAGATTCTTTAAAAATAATTTTAGAATTTTCAAATAACATTAATACAGATCACAATATTGTATTGTAAAAAGTCTCTATACCTACTTGAAAGAATAAAATTTAGGAAATAATGTCGTCAACCATCCAAATTTATTTGATAAACGACCCCGCATCTTTTTTAAGATAGATAAAGGAAATACATTTTTAATCTCCGGCCGGAATAAAAATGAAGGACAAAGATGATTATCATTTTAAGCAATGAATCAAAGGGATTAAACGTTTCTTGTAAATGAATTAACTGATGTTTTTTTCTTTTTTTTGTGGAGAATCAGAAATTCAAATTAATACCTCGTATATTTATATTTTTCGACAAACGAATTAATAAAAATAAAGTAATTAATTCATGTTCATTAAATCGATGGCTTCTGATTTTAAAGATAAAAACGAATACCGATAATCCTTACTATGACTAAACTATGTATTAATTTCTTCATTTTATTGTGGTTCTTTGTTCACTGAAGGCGGAAAAGCGACCAACAAATTTGGAGTCAATGTTTCCACATATAAATCATTTTGTTACTTAAATACAATGGCTTGAATTAAATGTATGATTAAAATTCCGATTAAACCGTACAACATTATACATTTTGGTACGATTGTTGAAATAGAAATACACATATCAAATCCATGAATCACATGAATATAAATGACTACAGTGAAAAGTAAATAAGTGTTCGTTAGAGTACCTCCCTGTTTCATTACTTTCATTTTCTTTATATTCCAACCGATTGCTGCGTACAATACGCGGTGGCCACTTTGCCAAAGTAAAACAAACCTTATTTATTTCTATATTGGGCACATTTTTAAAAAGTACGCAAGATCGTCCAACTTACTGCCGCGTAAATAACGCAAATACGCAGGTTGCCAGAAATTCGTTGGGCTAAATTTATAGAGATTTTACGCAGTTTAGAATGCTTTTACAAAGCATTTTTAGGAGCAAAAGTGATTTGGACTGCCAGTGCAAGTTCATCATAACTTTCTATAAATTTGGGTGTTAATCTTATTTTAAGTATATTTTACAGAGAGCATTTTGAATTCAACGCGCGTTTTATACGCGGCAGTGCGTTCACCGCGTAATATACGCGACAGTCAAATACTTTAAGAAGTAGGTAGTTCAAGTTTTCAAAGCACCTACTCGCAAGGAGTTTTTTTTAATCTGCTTGCAAAACGTTCAACACAGTATTGTCGAGAACAGTTTTAATTTTTGCCAAAGAAGCAAACTCTATTTTTCCTTTATCAGGTGAGTACCCGGCCGCGATGCAGCGAGGCGGCCAGGCCTTCGCCCCCACGTCGCCGACGCACTGCCTCGTGCTCGCCGCATGTCTGTTCCTCTCACTCTCTTGACACATAGGGATGTGCCGTCGAATGTAAATATCGAAGAATTTTATCGATTTTAGCTGGTTATATCGATGGTCGTGGAAATAAAAACGGGAACACATTTTTTGAATAGGAAAAGTGTCAGAAGCTGTTGTTTGTAGAATCTTCTGTATACTGGAACGTGTGTGTATTCCTAGTAAATATGGGAAATGACTTTACTGAAATTTGTACAGTGACTGGTTTTTATTGATCACGAGTGTCGATATAATGAGCCAAAAGAAATTGCTATTTTATAGTGTGGGTTGTGTTATGATGTACAATATAAATAATTCCCCGTGCAAGTAGTGAAAATGCTTGTATCGTATAGTATTTGTATATAGTGTAAAATAACGTGTTACTAGTAATGATTTATGTAATATTTATTAATATAAGGAAGGTATATAGGTAGTTTTACGAAAATAGTACCCGCTAACTTAATTATTTTTAACAGTATTATTTTGGCTATAACAGTCAATCCAACATTAACATATTTAATTCTGAATAATTTAAGTGTGTTTGCGACTGTTTTAAAAAAAAAATCTTGTCTTTTAAATATGTGGTACGGGTTACTATTTTTGTAAAGATCTATAACCTGCAGTTAATATAATTTCTAATTCCAAAAAAACTAACTTTGTCACTTTATGATTAGGTACTTAATCATTTGGAAATAACAGATTATAAATAACAGGTGTGTATTGGATGATTTTCATTTATCGGCTATATTCGGGAGTAATCTTCATTATTTATAGATGTGTAAAAACGACGAAATAATCAGTTGAGAGAAAATAAAGATAGTGAACACAGGAATGTAAAAACAGCTGACAATACTATGTTAAACACAAAATGATTAGAGATGAAAAAAATGTAAATATTAACGAAGTAATGTTATACGAATCACTCTATCTAGCTTTACTGGATCTGTAATAAGTGATGTAAATTATTTTCTATGTAAGTTATAGTACATTTTGTGAATTTCGTAATGTTGTAAATATTATTTGTTAAGCGACTTATTCCATAGAGGTCTTAATCATAATAATTCAAGCATTTAAAAAAAATCTACTGTCTGCAATAAATATTTTTTACAGATTAAACAGATTTTAAAATAAAACCTTGTATTATGAGCTATAAAAAGGTTATTAAAAATAATGTAGATTATAAGACCCCTTTGAAATGATGTCATAATGTATAATAATTAAATATTATTTAAATTATAACATAGAAGTAGTTAGGTGTAAACGTAAATTAGAAGACGATATTTTACAGATTAGTTAGAAAACAATTTTAATTTAAAATAAAATATTGTTTCTACTTAATGTACTTCCTATGACATTTCTATTTTATAACCTTCAGTGTTATTATAATTTGCTGATGTGTAAATTTTTGTTTACAAAAAATGTAAAATGTAAAACCTAAGTAGTCATCCCCGTCCCTAATTTAGTTTCTTAAAGAAGTTCGTTATAAAATACGGTAAAAAATCAAGTGCTTTCTTGACAGATACTGTCGTTAAATACATTATTTTCCTTGTACATATAACAAGCTGTCCAATTCCGCTGAATCCAGCTATTTCGATGTAAAATAATGAAAAAAGTGTGTTTTTTCTCGAATTAGGATATTGACAGATCTCGATAAAATATAACCAGTTATTATTATGTCAGAAGTTTATTATTGTATACAAGTAACAATAGTATTAAATAACTTGTTGTATGTATTATGATACCTGACAGTGCGGTGCCCGCACGGTATAATTACATGTGTAATAAACATTATAAAGAAAAAAATAAAGTTTTAAAAAAATATTTGTGTTTTCTTTTCCTCCGCTGTGAACACTAATTACGCGTTTCCGTCATAAATTATTAGTTTACTTACTTTTTAATTGCCAGTTTTATAGTATTCATAAAATAAGGCACGTTATATAATTATTTGTATAATGTTTTCCGAAGGCTCATATTACTTCTAAAATATATTTTTGACTAAAGCATTTTTCTTGATTCAACATTCAGAAAAGAAAACCCTATCTTTACGAATAGGTAGGTACTTAATAACTGAAACGGTTAGAAACTCAGAAAAAAAATTATGACTCCCTTGTTGGCATAAATATAAAACAAAATCCCCCTAATCCCATAACACACAAAGTAATTTTCGAAAAGAAAACGGGGGTGGAGCATCGTATTATGGATTCATGTTACTTCTAAGCAGTAAAACTTTTTGTTTACACGCAAAAATAAATCAGATGAAAAGGAAAATGCTTGTTGGGTGGGGGGAACAAGGACAGCGAACGGGCTAGGCGCCTTATGAATATCTAATCTTACCGAACAGAGATGAAAGATTTATCTCCATCGACTGTCATGTGTTTTGTTAAAAATAATACAACCTACGCGACTGATATGTAATGTAATGTAACGTCACGACTTTTATCCCCGTTCGGGGGTAATCAGAGGCTTGAGTGGCCATACACCACCACATTGTGGAGGTATTAACCAACTCAAAGCCCACGTTTCACTAGATAGTCAGAACCCAACGTGACAGGTGGTGAACCGTGTCGCCGTGTATACAGGAACTGACTATTACCTAATCCCGAGGGATAGGTAGGTTTCCTCACGATGTTTTCCCTCACCGTCAGCGTACTGTAAATTATGCACATAGATGAAAATTCATCCATTGGTGCATGCCCCACCGGGGATCGAACCTGGGACCTTCCGATTGTTAGCCCAACCTGTTCACCTCTAGGCTACAGTCGCTACTCATATGCGACTCGAATACTCTATAAAGTCGCGAATAGAGACAAAACTAAAGGCAACCGCAAACACGCTACTTTTTGAATCGGCGATCGGCGATTTAGTCAGTTTTAGCATCGGAGCAGTTACTGCGTCCGAACGCAGAGAGTCGCCAAATCGCGATGCAGCATCGATACAGTCGCAAACCACCGAACGCCGATGCAAAAAGTAGCATGTCTGCGGTGTCCCTTAGTGTGCGGCTAACATCAAACGCATAGTTGCGTCGCTCATGACGCCCGCAATGACGCTACCCATATTCGACTACATTCGACTATATTCTTGTCTTTATAAATTAGCATATCAATTGGTGACCTATGGGTCGCATCTCGCGATACTTATAAATATCTCAGTGAGAGAAAGGCCTTATATTTTTCTGTGGTAACAAAATTAATTCACGAAAACAGTTTAAAAACAAATTCCATTAAGTTCGACCGTAGTACCTATATTACTTATTGCTTTTTTAGGGTTCCGTACCCAAAGGGTGCCAACGGGACCCTATTACTAAGCCTACTCTGTCCGTCTGTCTGCGGGCTGTATCTCACGAACCGTAATAGGTAGAGAGTTGAAATTTTCACAGAATGTGTATTTCTGTCGCCGCTACAACAAAAAATACAGAAAATAAAATAAATTTGAAAAATGAAGGGGGTCCCCATACAAGGAACTTGATATTTTTGACGTTTTTATTCTACGGTGGTACGGAACACTTTATGTGCGAGCCCGACACGCACTCGGTATTTCATAAGGTAACAGGTATTTCCTGGTATCCAAATAAATAGTCAAGGAAATTCGTTTGATCATCCGTTTAGAAATTAAAGGTTGTTCCTATGTAAATTGCTGCGTTATCCCGGGATATAATTATCTTTGAAACGAAATTATTATGGCGAAGTTAATTAAATAGCAGCTGTTCGGGCAAGCAGTTATTTTGGAAATAAAATATTTCACATAACAAGTAATAGCTTTTGGTGGAAATTAATTTTATTAAAATTTAAGACTGGCTAGTACATTATGTAGCCGTAATACAGGTCCCTAAAAGGTCGGCGCCGCGTCTGCTCCCCTTAAGTTGCAGATGTCCTGGGCAGCGGCTTCCACTTACCATCAGGTGGACCGTCTGCCAGTGTGCCATCCTTGGCTATAAAAAAAATGTAGGTGGCGTTGTAGTAATTTAAGCCGTGGTCGCTCTGGTAATTCGACCGCGATGCAACTGCGATCAAACCAACCAACCATCAAAACATGTTTATAGAAACGTGGCAGTGGCTAAACTACAAAAGCGAAAATTCACGTTGCAGGCCTTACCGGTGCTGCCACAATTTTACTACGTAACGCGACAGTGATCTGGCTAGCGACTTGTAGGTAACTCGTTAGTAATCACTATGATGTCACGTGACATATAATTACTTATACCTACAGGGTGAATTTGAAATTATGGGCATCCTTTTAAACGGTGATTCTACACATGATTCAGTATATTAAGGGAATATTAATAAACAAATCAATTGATAAAAATTTACTACCCGGGTAAGGTTTAACAGTTAACTGGTTTGCTTATTTGCTTATCCGAGCAATTTTTTTTTATTATTAATAAGTCGTTTTTTTTTATTTATTTTCCCCAAAATGTTCTAAATCATGTATAGAGTCATAGTTTAAAAGGATGCTCATGATTTCAAATTCACCCTGTATAAGCACTGCTTTACTTGTTGCTTTGCGAGTGAAAAGCAAAGTCTCACATACCTGTAATGTAAAATAGGTGAGTAGCACTGATATAGATGTATGGTGAGTAGTGAGTTTGGATACTTAATACGTTCCTTCTTATTTCATCGAGAGAAAAATAATGCTAACAGAAAACGAAGAAGGATTAGTATTTTGTTTGATAGCACCTCATTTTTAAAAGTCTCCCTCTATTTACAAAAGCGATATCAAATGAATTCTGTTTTGAATGATCACTCTATCACGGGCCCGTGTAATTCGACGGTCGATCACAGAGACAGTCGATAAAGTTGGCAAATTTGTTATGCTATTGACATTAAGACTGGGCAGGTAGCGAACGAGGCATTTTTGGAGGCTATCTCCTCTTAGACGAGTGGAATAAAAATTTTGAAAAAAATATCACCGTATTTATTATACCCTCTTCTTTAAAAAACAAGTTTGAAAAATGTGAAAAATGCTCTTTTACTATGTGAAAAAAATTACCAAAATGTAGAAATTTTCAAATTTAAATTTCTATCTTCTTCCAAACGGCTGGGAATTTTTAAATAGTTTTTTCACCAAAAGATGGAGAAAGATAATACCTAAAAAATGTAAGCTTGATTTTGCGATGCAATCGTTTTTCACGTCACAATTCATGATTTTCCAAATATTCGCCAACAAAGTGGGCGGATCCGGTGCGAGGGGCGACGGGCGGCAGTACCGCGATGACTGTTGGACGGGGAGGTTGTGTCACTTTTCTACGCTCCAGTCGCTTCAATTATCGTGTATCTCTTTTTTATAAATAAATACGTAAAAATATTGCAGTGGTTTAGAATATTTTGTAGATAGCTAGCATTTGTTAGATTTTATATTTGTGCGTATTTATACGCCTTTGTACCTAAGTAGTTGTGATAAAGAGTTGTAATTTAGAACATAAATTACAATTCTTTGTTATTATATAAAAAAAAGACAATTGGCTACAAATACAATTGCCTAAAATAATAAAAAAATAGAATAACATGAAAAAAAAATTAATTCGAATATATAAAACTAGGACTCGATCCCACATACTGTCGCGCGTACTCATTGACTCACTGAGCTATTTACATGTTAATTGGAACGGCGAAATTATGAACTATATACTTCGTCATCCATTGACAAATTATTGACGCCTGCTTCATAAAGTGGTTTGACGTAGGCTGTTCGGCTCACTACTTGCGTGGTTGCGGGTTCGATTCCCGCCAAATGGAAATTTTTGAAACTGATTTATGCGTAATTTTTCCTGATCCTGGTATTACGGGGATCGTCTCCAGGCCATTACGGTACCCATAGTACAAGCATTGCTTAGTTTGGGACCATTCAGTTGACGTATTGGTTTGTCAATCCAAATAATTTATAAAATGATTAAAATGTAATAAAACATGTAATAAATAGAAAAAAAATACAAATAAAAACAATATTATTACAAAAAAACTTTACACAGAAATGCCGAAGGTGAGGTACGAACTCACGGAATATTCGCTAATGCTTCACCACTACGCTAATGAGACATTGGGAAATGGAATGAAATTATTCACTACCCCTATGATATACATTTTGCGCTATAGTTCTATGTGGAATAAATACATAAATTATATGCTTTTAAAAAATAATTGTTGTGTGTAAATATTCTGATAAAAAAAACTGTACCATTCAAAAATACAATTAAAATAAATACCAATATATTTCAATAACTAAATATGGTTGGATTTGAACCCACGTCGTATGTAATTCTTTCTGTTTTATCAAGATGTCTAACTTCAAAATAAAAAAAGTATCTTTGAAATCGGTTCACCCAGTCGCAAGTTCTGAGGTAACAAATATAAAAATACAGTCAAATTGAAACGTCTTCCTTTTTTGAAGTCGGTTAAAAATATCATATTCGAAAACATAAAAAAATGGCATTATTCCACTTTGATCACCCAGGTGGTCAGAGGTTGTGTTGCAAAAGACTCGAGTCTTTTAGGCTTATTATTAGGGCTCGAGCCTTCGCGGCGATGAGGAGGCTCTCGGAAATAAAGCCTTTATTTTGAAGCTCTTTCTAAAGAGGCTTGGAGCCCTATTTTTATTTTAGCCCTTTGTGACCATTCTTGACTATACTTGAATATGCACGACTATTGTAAAAAATTGTTGACCAGTATTGACCATTCTAGACTATTTTGACTATTGTTGACTGTTTTTGGCCATTGTTGACTATTCTCTACTATTATTGACTACTATTGATCGTTTTTGACTATTTTGACCATTATTGACTATTTTTGACCATTGTTGAGTGTTTTTGACCATTGTTGACTATTTTTTGCCATTGTTGACTATTTTTTACTAATTTTGACAATTTTTTACCATTCTAGACTATTTTGACTATATTTGACTGTTTTTGGCCATTGTTGACTATTCTCTACAATTATTGACCACTATTGATCATTTTGACCATTATTGACTATTTTTGACCATTGTTGAGTGTTTTTGACCATTGTTGACTATTTTTTTGCCATTGTTGACTATTTTTTGCCATTGTTGACTGGTTTTGACTAATTTTGACCATTTTTTACCTTTCTAGACTATTTTGACTATTGTTGACTGTTTTTGGCGATTGTTGACTATTCTCTACTATTATTGACCACTATTGATCATGTTGACCATTATTGACTATTTTTGACCATTGTTCAGTGTTTTTGACCATTGTTGACTATTTTTTTGCCATTGTTGACAATTTTTTGCCATTGTTGACTGGTTTTGACTAATTTTGACCATTTTTTACCTTTCTAGACTATTTGTGACCATTGCTGAGTGTTTTTGACCATTGTTGACTATTTTTTGCGATTGTTGACTATTTTTTACTAATTTTGACCCTTCTTTACCATTTTAGACTATTTTGACCATTGTTGACCAATATTGACCGTTTTTTAACCATTGTTGTCTTTTTTTACCAAAATTGACTGTTTTTAACCATTGTTGACTTTTTTTGACCATTATCGACTATTTTTAGCCATTGTTGTCTATGTTTTACCATTTTCGACTAGTTTTAGCCATTGTTGACTATTTCGACCATTGTTGACCATTTTTGACAAATGTTGACTTTTTTGGCCATTGTTGACTATTTGGACGATTTTTGGCCATTTTAGACATTGTTGACCATAATTGACGATTTTTGTCCATTGTTGACTATTTTTTGCCATTGTTGACTATTTTTTACTAATTTTGACCATTTTTTACCATTCTTGATTATTTTGACTATATTTGACTGTTTTTGGCCATTGTTGAATATTCTCTACAATTATTGACCACTATTGATCATTTTTGACTATTTGTGACCATTGCTGAGTGTTTTTGACCATTGTTGACAATTTTTTGCGATTGTTGACTATTTTTTACTAATTTTGACCCTTCTTTACCATTTTAGACTATTTTGACCATTGTTGACCAATATTGACCGTTTTTTAACCATTGTTGTCTTTTTTTACCAATATTGACTGTTTTTAACCATTGTTGACTTTTTTTGACCATTGTCGACTATTTTTAGCCATTGTTGTCTATGTTTTACCATTTTCGACTAGTTTTAGCCATTGTTGACTATTTTTGGCCATTGTTACCTATTTTTGACCATTCTTGACTCTTTTTGAATATTGTTGACAATTTTGACTATTGTTGACCATCTTTGGTCATTGTTGACCCTTTTTGACCATTGATGACAATTTTTGAAAATTATTATTCTTTATTTGATACACTAGCAACTTTGAGCTTATGCGTCACTGTACTTTATTTGTTCATATTTAAAATTGGTCAACAATGGTCAACAATGACTAAAGATAGTCAATAATGGTCAAAATAGTCAAGATGTGTCAAAAATGGTCAACAATTAGTCGAAAATAGTCAACGATGGCCAAAAATAGTCTACAATGGCCAAAAAAGTCAACAATGGACAAAAATCGTCAATTATGGTCAACAATACCAAAAAAATTTCCAAATAGTCAACAATGGCCAAAAAAGTCAACAATGCTCAGAAATAAACAACAATTGTCAAAAAAGTCAACAATGGTCAAAATTGGTCCACAATGGCCAAAAAAAGTCTACAATGGTCAGAAATAGTCAACAATTGTCAAAAAAGTCAACAGTGGTCAAAATTGGTCCACAATGGTCAAAAAAGTCAACAATGGTCAAAATAGTCAAAAATAGTCAACAATGATCAAAATATTTAACAATGGCTAAAAATAGTCGACAATTGTCAAAAAAAGTCAATATGGTTAACAATGGTCATCAATGGTAAAAATAGTCAAAAATGGTCAACAATGGTCAACAATGGTTAAAATAGTCAACAATGGTTAAAAACAGTCAACAATGGTCAATACAGTCAACAATAGTCAAGAATGGTCATAAATAGTCAATAATGGTCAAAATAGTCAATAATGGTCAAAATAATAAATAATGGTCAAAATAGTCAAGGATGGTGAATAGCGGTCAACAATTGTCAACAATAGTCAAAATAGTCTAGAAAGGTAAAAAATGGTCAAAATTAGTCAAAACTAGTCAACAATGCCAAAAAATAGTCAACAATGGTCAAAAATAGTCAATAATGGTCAAAATAGTCAAAAATGATCAATAGTAGTCAATAATAGTAGAGAATAATCAACAATGGCCAAAAACAGTCAACAATAGTCAAAATAGTCTAGAATGGTAAAAAATGGTCAAAATTAGTCAAAAATAGTCAACAATGGCAAAAAAAGTCAACCATGGTCAAAAACACTCAGCTATGGTCAAAAATAGTCAATAATGGTCAAAATAGTCAAAAATGATCAATAGTAGTCAATAATAGTAGAGAATAGTCAACAATGGCCAAAAACAGTCAACAATAGTCAAAATAGTCTAGAATGGTCAATACTGGTCAAAAATTTTTGCCAATAGTCGTGCATATTGAAGTATAGTCAAGAATGGTCACAAAGGGTTAAAATCAAAAAGGGCTCCAAGCCTCTTTAGAAAGAAAAATAAAGGCTTTATCCGAGACTCAAGCCCTAATAATAAGCCTAAAAGACTCGAGTCTTTTGCAACACAAATTATGATTAAAGTAGGGACCGTATTTAAATTTATTGTCGTAATGTCGTCACCACTCTGCATATGCTGTGGGATTCGCACGCACTCGTATCTTATCGTAGATAGCTCCGTCAGTTTTCTTTCCTGCGTTATTCGACCTATGTGATCGATTTTAGACTTTAGTTTATGAATAAACGAATAAATTATTTGATTTAATAAAAAAAAATAAAAAAAAAACGATCATGCCTACAATAATAAGAAAATATTCAGAAAAAAACACTACGGGTTCGAACCTATGTCATCGTCATTCAGAATATTATATCCTAGACTCTTCCACTGAGCTATTTACACTTTGCTCTATAGGACGAAATTATCAACTTATTTGTAGTCCTACTAGGTACGTTGTGATAATTTGCGGCTCGGCTTGCGTTGAAATATAAAAAAACAAGCGACGCAATAAACGCGGGCTGTCAGAAGCTCTTGCCGGGAGCCAGCCGCTGGCGCGGGGTCGCGGGGGGCACACTCCCGGCGATGCGTTAGCTCCGCCCATTCAGCAAAAATTTCCAGCACCTAGCCTCACCTTAATGGGGTAACAGAGACGGGTCTACGAAAAGGGGTTTTAAAAAACTTTTTGTGAATCTCATTTTTTTGTAGGTATATGTTTTGTGTGATAGTGCTTTGAATTAAAAGATTGCCTTGAAATTCAATATTGTGTGCGAAATAATAATTGGGAGCTTAAATGAGTATCTGGAATAGAATTCAATGGTAAAAAAAAAAAATGCATTTTAGTGACAGCAGCCAAAAATGAAATGTTTTTTTGCATGTACCCCACCTATGTTAAATGATGCCTATAAATTCTACAGTTTTGGAATGTGCTCATCAAGGCCTCAATTTGATACCCATATTGTAATAATGGAAGATTTATTTTCAAATTTGAAAATTGAGCCATCATGCCGCCATAGGGATTTTTTTTTTAAATAATATACCCAGTGTTACCCGGAATAATGTATGGATTCTAACGATACTCCATACATCCAAATCCGTTCAGGCATTTATAATTTATGGTGGAATAAATAATCTCACATACATACAAACAAACATACATGAACCCTAAACACATATACACTCCTTTTTTTGGGCAGTCGTGTAAAAATATTGAAATTGGTTTTTTTTTTTAATTTTTTTTCCCGTAAATGAAAAAAAATGTCTCAAAAACTATCAAAATGTTTACAAACTGTTTCTTGCATAGTAGTGATTGCTACTCCGTAATGCAGTTTACAGTAGATTCTAAGCCATTTGATGAGTTCTAAGCCGAAAGTTGTCGCAAACTTTTAAAGGCCTAGGTATAACTCAGAAACTATTATAGTTACGTATAGGTAGTTTAATTATTATTCTGCACTCGGAAACACTCGGTATGTACAGTCTAACCATCGATCGAAGAGTCTAACTAAAATAAATCTTACCATAATTACAACGAATACCTTTTTTTGTAAAAAAAACAAGTCGATGTAAAAACGAACGTTCCATTATTGATTCGAACGTAACCGGCACGCACGGCACTAGCGTTGAAATTACTGAGTGCCACACGACACGGAGGGGCGAGACATGCATCCATCAAACTGTAGGCACAGTACACCCCTGTTCAACTAATAATAATAATAATATCCTGGGACATTTTTTACACACGGCTACCTGGGGGCTTACCACGAACTCTTATCGCGATTCAATTACAGGAACGTTTTAACGTTTCAGCGACTTTTTGTGCAATGACGTACCTTATTGTCATGACAATAAGAAACGTCATTAAAACGTCATTAAAACGTTCCTATAATTGAATCGCAATAAGAGCTTGTGGTAAGCCCCCAGTACACCCCTGTTCAACTAATAATAATAATAAAATATCCTGGGACATTTTTTACACACGGCTACCTGATCCCAAACTAAGCAGAGCTTGTACTATGGAAACCAGATAACTGATATCACTACATATACTACTTTTTTATTTGTAAATACATACTTAATATACATATACACCCAGACTCGGGATATACAGACATGTTCATGCACACAAATGTATGTCCCGGGTAGGAATCGAACCTACGACCTGCAGCGTGAAAGGCACCATCACGCCAACCACGCCAACGGGCTCGTCAAATAATAATAAATAATAATAATAAATATCGCCAGATACACCAACCGTATGGTCCCAAACTAAGCAAAGCTTGTACTATGGGTGCAATGGACTGGGGGCGATCCCAGTGACGTCCAGACCAGGGCAAATTAGATTTCAGTCGTTTCCGAAATTTGCCTCTAGCGGGAATCGAACCCAAAACCACCCGATGCAGTGAGCCGAGCAGCCTACGATCAAACCAAGCGCTCGTACCACTGCGCCAAATGGTCGTCAAATATAGGCAATGTTTTGATTTACGTGTAACAAGAACTGTATGTTCCTATTTGTTTTACGATGATTTCACCCACACCATCAGCCCCCCAAGTTAAGGGGCTTTACCTACAAGCGTTTCTACAAAACGCTCCGCTTAAATGTATGAAAATTACATTACAAGTCGATAAGTAGATCGTGTGACTTATGTCATCTCCATACATGAAGCATAGCGTTTTGTAGAAACGCTAGGGGCTAGGGGGGCTGAATCACTTGTCTTGTCCTTGCCCTTGGGGCCTGAACGTCTGACCACGTAAACATAACGTCATGTATGATTGCTCCGGTGCGGCTGCTCGCGGCTTGTGAACGCGTTGACTACACTTTCATAATAAACTGGGGGCTTACAACGAACTCTTATCGCAATTCAATTACAGGAACGTTTTAACGTTTCAGCGACTTTTTGTGCAATGACGTACCTTATTGTCATGACAATAAGAAACGTCATTGCACAAAAATTCGCTGAAACGTTAAAACAAAACTGCTATAGGAGGTGGTAGTAAGCCCCCAGGTCTTGAATTAGAACACAAACATAATAATTATAGTTGATTCATGTTATCCAACTTGTTTCCCAAACTATATAAACAATCAAACAAGGCCTACCTCACGTTCGCTGTTTTCCATTACCGGTCTAAAAGGTACGCCACACAAGCACCTCACCAGTTCTCAACCCACCTTCATTAACCGACCTCTCAAGAAAATCACGTATTGTGATGGGTTAATTGTACTCTCCAGTTGGTGATTGCTTTCCTAACTAGATACGCATTGAATTCCTCATGAATACTGATTTGGCTCATGAAATAATTAAGCTTAGTATCAAGTTGCTTGCGTAATTCTGTTGTTTGCTTTTGGTACGGTTACGTAACTGGTAACATGCCAGGAAACATTAGGTGAAGGTAAAAGTACTTAGATAGTATTTTCTGAATAATGTACCTACTTACCTATACCTACAGGATGTTAGGTTAGACTATTATAATAATAATATTAGCCCTTTTAACGTCCCACTCCTACGAGCCTTCTCTCAATGTGAGGGTGATTCAGTGCGGGTCGGTGGATTTCACATGTTGTTCGAACATTTGTTTGATTTTCTAACCGTGGCTTCACACGACGCGAGATATCACGCGCCGCGCCGCGCCCGCTCGCGCCTCGCGCCGTGTGAAGAAAGGGACGCGGCGCGGTGCGGGCGGGCACGCGATGATGCGTCCGATCCGCCAAATGTCGGTAACTTCAAAGGCGCAGCGCGGCGCGGCTTGTGGAGGCGCGGGCGCGCGCGTGGTGGCGCGGGCGCGTGCGCGGCTGATGGTGGCTTCTCATGACACGTGATATCACGCGCCGTGCCGCTCCGAGTCGATTTGTCGAGCAAGCACACCCCACGCGCCTGCACGCGACACCCTCTTCTCACGGCGCGTGATATCACGGACGCGGCGCGGCGCGGCGCGCGTTGAAGCTTCTGCACCGCATATACTAGGCAGACCGAGGCACGCAACGCACCTGAAATGTCGTGTGAATCAACGAGTCGAGATGAAATGAAATGAAAATTTTCTATAGCTCGAGCCCGTGCCACCGCGCGCGCGCCCGCGCCACCCCGCGCGCGCCCGCGCCTCCACGAACCGCGCCGCGTCGTGCCTTTGGTGTTACCGACATTTCGCGGATCGCACGCGCCATCGCACGCCCGCCCGCGCCGCGCCGCTCCGCTTGATTCACACGCCGCGAGACGCGAGCGGGCGCGGCGCGGCGCGTAATATCACGCGTCGTATGAAGCGACGGTAAGTCATGCAGGTTTCTTCACGATGTTTTCCTTCACCGTAATCAAGTGATAATCATAGTAAAGTTATGATTCGCATATAGACTACGAAAAATCTAGAGGTGCGAGACGGGGTTAGAACGCTGGACGCGTGCTTAATCAATCGGCGATCACGGCTTTTGGTTAGACTACCTATTAACTATTTTATTTTAGAAGTTGACTGTTAGTATCCATAGATTAGGTTTAAAACGAATATAATAACGAAATGAGCGGGCCACTAAAAATAATCTTGCTGGAAAGTTTGCTGAAAACGATATAGTAATATAGTAATTGTATATAGCAATTCGCTGCTATACAATGGCAGCTAGTTGTCCCTTCCTAATTTCATTTTCTGTTTAACAGAACCTAAGTAGTCTTTAATCGAACATAATATAAAAAAGTAAACTTTTCTAATTTCTCCCCCTTACCGATTAACTTCTCAGCCGTTTTTCTCATCTTAACGTTCACGAAGTCCATCTTAAGGGCCTCACGATAGAAGTCGTATGAATTCCGTGATCGTAGGTTATTACGACCCTTGGACTCGGCGCTAGCCTATTTCCTTATGCCCTTATGCCCATGAGCGTTTCACAAAATTGGCCCGCGTGACTTGCTGTTCTAGGCACTTTATTAGCGTTGAGGCACACCGGGGTGGTGGTGCGATGTTAGAAGTTTTGTGAAAGAATATAGTAAAGGTTTCTGAACTAATCTTAAAACTTACCAAGAACGTAATATACCCAAATGCTGACCGGTTGGCGCAGTTGTTCAAACGTTGGCTGCTCGGTTCACTACATAGGGTGGTGGTAAGTTCGACTGCCACCTAAGAAAAATTTTGGAAATGGTCTTTTCGAAATTTGCCCTGGGCTGGTTGTCACTGGGTCACTTAGTACCTATTAATAATGCATCTCAAACTTGAGATCGATCTTAAGATGCAGTTTTGATGTTTAATGTATGGAACATCCTTCAAAAACAGCATCTCAAGTTCGATCTCAATTTTGAGATCGACTTATTAATACGGGCCTTTGTGCACTGAAAATTATATCCTTAACGTTAAAATTGGTGATCGATATAGGAACGGTAGGTTAAAAACCGACCAAATGCGCGTCGGACTCGCACATAAAGGGTTCCGTACCACCGTAGAATAAAAATGTCCAAAATATTAAGATTTTTGTATGGGTACCCCCTGTATTTTTAAACTTTATTTTATTTTTAAACCGACTTCAAAAAAGGAGGAGGTTTCTCAATTCGACCGTATATATATATAAATTTTTTTTTTTTTATGTGTGTTCGCGGATAACTCCGTCATTTATGAACCGATTTTGATAATTCTTTTTTTGTTGGAAAGGAGATTTTCCGGGGGTGGTACCATGATAAGGAAACCAGGATCTGATGATGGCATCCCAGAGAAATCGAGGGGAATCTTCGAAAATCGTAGGGGCGACTAGTGCGTTTGTAATTTTTTTCATTCAGTATTTTAAAGCACTACTATTTTATGAAGGTCTCGAGTCGATCTGATGATGGAGCCGAAAGACAGTCGAGGGAACTCCTCAACGATTTACAGCAATTACCTGGTGTTTGGGCTTGATTAATTTGTATTGATGAGAACTTTACACCTAGATGGGTTGTGACTGTCATTATGGGTCTGATGATGAAGACGAAGGGCAGTCAAGGGAACTCCTCAACGTTTTACAGTAGCTACCTTGTGTTTGGACTTAATTCAGTTCTATTGATGAGAGCTTTACACCTAGATGAGTTGTGACTGTCATTAGGGATCTGATGATGAAGACGAAGGACAGTCAAGGGAACTCTTCAACGTTTTACAGTAGCTACCTTGTGTTTGGGCTTGATTAATTAGTATTGATGAGAACTTTACGCCTAGATGGGTTGTGACTGTTATTAGGGGACTGATGATGAAGACGAGGGACAGTCAAGGGAACTCCTCAACGTTTTACAGTAGCTACCTTGTGTTTGGGCTTGATTAATTAGTATTGATGAGAACTTTACACCTAGATGGGTTGTGACTGTCATTAGGGGTCTGATGATGGAGTCAAAAGACAGTCGAGAGAACTCCTCAACGATTTACAGCAATTACCTGGTGTTTGGGCTTGATTAATTTGTATTGGAGAGAACTTTGCACCCATATGGGTTATAAGTGCCATTACAGGTCTAATGATGGAGACCATAGACAGTCGAGGGAATTCCTCAAAGATTTACAGCAGTTACCTTTTGTCGGGCTTACTTCATACAGTTCAATATGCCAAAATATTCATTGGTATGGCGCCACTAAAAATCGTGAAATAAAATTATTTTTATTAAAAAACAAAAAACCGACTTCAAAAAAACCTGGATCACTAAAAAGCCTGAAATAATATTTCTATTACCACCTCTGCCTACCCCTTTGGGAAAACCAGACGTGATGGTGTGTTATCGAGTATTTGGAGTCGGTGCCAATCTTGGTATGCCAAGTATACCTACTATAAAAGTAAGAAGATAGATCACATCATCACGTCTGGTTTTCCCAAAGGGGTAGGCAGAGGTGGTAATAGAAATATTATTTCAGGCTTTTTAGTGATCCAGGTTTTTTTGAAGTCGGTTTTTTAGTATTTGTTGTTGTAGCGGCACCAGAAAAACACCTTCTGTGAAAATTTCAAGTCTCTACCTATTACGGTTCGTGAGATACAGTCCGCTGACAGACAGACAGACAGACAGACAGACAGACGGACAGACAGACGGACGGAGAGCGTAGGCTTAGTAATAGGGTCCCGTTCGCACCCTTAGGGTACGGAACCCTAAAAAAACGCTTTGTAATACTAGAACTTTACTGATCAGAAATTTAGTATAAAAAGGTGTAATTAATAATCTCGAATAAGCAAGTTGTATTTTTTATAGGCTAGCGTCTGATTTCATAAAATATTAAACACTATTATTGTACATAGCCGTGGTAGCCGATTGGTTAAGCACGCGTCTTGCGGGCTTAAGGTCATGGGTTCAAACCCTGGCTCACACCTCTGGATTTTTCGAAATCTATGTGTGAATCATAACTTTAATATGATTATCACTTGCTTACGGTGAAGGAAAACATCGTGAGGAAACCTGCATGTCTTTAGACATGTGAAATCCACCAACCCGCACTGGGCCAGCGTTGTGGATTATAGCCTGAATCCCCCTCGCATTGAGGGGAGGCCCGTGCCCAGCAGTGGGACGTTAAAAGGGCAATTTTTTTTTTTTTTTTTATTATTATTGTACATAAATGGCTTCCAAGAAACCACTTTACCTGATTAAAACAGCCAAAATACTTAACCACTTACCCCTTGAAGTCTGTCTGACAAACACTCAATCATATCGTGACCTTGCCTAAAACTACAGACGACCTACTTCAGCTTCATAATATTTTTCTATAAAAAACATGGTTCCTCCCGCTGTGCCCGAGTAAGTAAACGAGTCGAGGTCTGAGTAATAACGTGAACCGATAGTATCCGCCCGCCGTCGGTAAGTTGTTAGTTTAGAAATTCTCCGATGGGCGCAACGATTTTTAATATTTTCATGATAATGTAACGTCACGACTTTTATCCCCATTCGGGGGTAGGCAGAGGCTTGAGTGGCCATACACCACCACATTGTGGAGGTATTAACCAACTCAATGCCCACGTTTCACCAGATAGACAGAACCCAACGTGACAGGTGGTGAACCTTGTCGCCGTGTATACAGGAACTGACTATTACCTAATCCCTCGGGATAGGTAGGTTTCCTCACGATGTTTTCCCTCACCGGCAGCGAACTGTAAATTATGCACATAGATGAAAATTCATCCATTGGTGCATGCCCCACCGGGGATCGAACCTGGGACCTTCTGATTGCTAGCCCAACCTGTTCACCCCTAGGCTACAGTCGCTGGCTACAGTCATGATATTCTGGGTTCAATATTTTTATTTTAAAATATACAGACTTACACACCAACTGTATGTCTCAAACTAAGCAACGCGTGTACTATGCCTACGCATGCCGCGCCCGAGCACTCAGTTTTGACGTCAGAACGCATAGACATAATGTCATAATATGACTCTTGGGGCAGGGCATACGCGGCATTTGAACATACCAATTGAATTGTTTTAATAAATAATCATTTTTTTTTCAAAACCCCAAAATTTTCGTAACTGTCTAAACTCTGCAAATCCTTTTAATCTACCATGGGCTGTTATACTAACTTGAAGTTAACGTTACGACCAGATACTTCGGCCTACACGATAACCTACATTAGATTTTGATACTTCAGGAATGTAGTTTAATACTGAAAACGTAACCTACAAAATATTATCTACTTTCATTCCAACATAAGGGCCATAACACATCGAGAAGCCATGGCCAGCCACCGTAGCCAAACAATTTGTATTGACGGCGACGTCGCCAGTCCGTCGCCAGGTTAGTTACCTCCTATACATTGCAATATAAATAGCTGGCTACGGTGGCTGGCGACGTCGCCATGGCTAACCGGTGTGTTATGGCCCTAAGCGAAGATAATCGAAAAACTTCCACCTGACAAAAAGCTAAACCAAGATTAATGCTCCAAAGAATTTAATTATCTACACGTAGCGAAAGCGAGAGATAGGTGCGAAAAGTTTTTCCGTACCGTAAGTACTCTCTCTTTTTGTGGCCTCGGTGACGTCATAACGTGATATATTAGGTGAAGTGGTGAGCTGGGTATAAATCATGCAAATATTTTTGCGTGTGTGTAAATATTATGGGAAACATTATGTTTTGTTGGGTGTACAAGCTGAGTAATTTATGCTTGTATTTAGAGTAGAGTGTCTGTTTTTTTAACATTAACTATACGTTTAATAAACCAGATATGATTTTAAACGTAAGTCCGTTGTTTCAAGGTCTAGAATCTCTTTAAAATTGAAATAAAATTCTTAAGGCTACTTTTAGCATCGGCGATCGGCGATTTTGATGCTGCGTCTCGCTTGTTCGCGCTCGAAGAAACGCGACGCAGCATCGATACGTCACAAAATCGCCGGTCGCCGATGCTAAAAGTAGCAAGTCTGCGGAGGCCCTTAGATTTGAAAATGCTAGACCACTTTAAAAATTCAAAACATTTTGTAACTTGGTCTGAAACTGCTACGTCGCAAAATCTTTTCTTCAACATTACACAAAACTTCGTCCTAAAAACATAATTATGGTTTTATGTAAGTTCATTAATTGGAAATATGAAAAAAGTCTAGTCAATTATAAGAAGAGAACAAATACCATTAATTAGAAAAGTGTAAAATTTGCTTCCGCAATATTAATTTTCATGTTAATTTTCCTGAAAACTTCACAAAGTATCGTTCGGGCCCGTCATTCCGTCGTCGTACCACGTAAAGTAACTATGGGGCCATGAATCAGCTATTAGCGAGCGTTTTCGCTTAGCTTAGTGCATAAGAAGGTCTAGGCAGACTCAAATTCAAATTTAATATCGATGGAATAGTCTCTGATTTGCAGCAAAAATAAACACGATAGTATCGGTCATCAAATTCGAAGTTATAACCTCAACCGTGAAATTTACCCCCTAGGACTAAGCGTGGCTGGTATCCCTGAATTTAATTATATACCTATCTATATAGGAAAGAAAACTGAGTGATATAACTACAACAAAGTATCCTAGTTAACATTTCATATACAAAAAGTAAATTTAAAAGTCAAAATGATACCATTATAAATTTTATTACTTTCGTTGAAGTATTTTGTCACGCTCCAGCCGTATCGTCAGCATTTGCGAATTTCGCGTACCGATATCTCGTGGCCCCAAAGCTTACTTCGTATAATTAACATTTATACAATAAAAGCAATGGGAGTTTGGTTTAAAACTAATTGTTGTTTAACCGTCCTCGTGACGATAACAATTTCATGCTCTTTTAATCATGTGACCCCTATTCTTGTTTGAGGTTTCTATTCCACGTTAGAAGTTACTTTGCAATGTTGGTTTAAAGTATTAATAGAATTTTTTTACATTGCAAACGGAATACGTAATTAACTGCAATTGCAACTATGATAGTTAAGCCTTGCGTCATTATAACATACAAGCTTGGTTACTGTAAATACATACATACATACATATACTCACGCCTGTATCCCAAGGGGGTAGGCAGAGACTATGGATTGCCACATGCTACGATTTTGACACACCTCTTTTGCTTCATCCACATTCATACATCTTCTCATGCACTGCCGTCGGTTGAGGGTGCTACGGACTTGACCTTTCTGGAAGAGACCATTAATATTATTTTATGTAATTAAATACAACATTTAATTACTGTAAATGTCAACAAAAAAAACGATACTTATGTTCAGGGCCATAACACACCGGGTAGCCATGGCGACGTCGCTAGCCACTGTAGCCAACTATTCGTATTGAAATGTATGGGAGGTAACACACCTGGCGACGGACTGGCGACGTCGCCAGTCAATACAAATTGTTTGGATACGTGGCTGGCGATGTCGCCTGGCGTCCCGGTGTGTTATGGCCCTGAACATAAGTATAGTTTTTTTTTTTTGACATTTACAGTAATTAAATTTTGTTTGTCAAAATGTTTGTGATCCCTACCTTTTTAAATTCGCTCGCTATCCCATATAATGATGCACAATTACCATCTCATCAGAACCCCACAGAGTATTTAACTAAATCATTCGGAATACTATCCCCTGGGCTATCAACCGTGTAGTAATGAGTCCACCTGAGGATTGGACAATTTAACACGACTGATAGTAATGACCACGTATTGTGGTAGAGCCCTTTTAACGGTCAAATATGACACTGTCCTGAGAGGTCGAAGCTTTCAGAACGGAAACAGAAGGACTAGACAAGTGGCATGAACGCTAATCGAATAGAATAGAATAAACTTCACAATGTATGCAAATGTCAAGCGTCGCTATGTAGATCAATGCTATGAAGATCACGTGACTTGTGTCATTTCCATACATGAAGCGTAGCGATTTGAATGAACGCTTATAGACGTCAGCCACTTGTCTAGCCCTTCAGGGAAGTAGGGTCAACGTTCATAAGTGCAGTAGCACGCTAAAGACTATTGCTGTGAACATATGGCAGTATTGATTGAGTTGCTATTACGCTTATGAACCAATGACGTATTATTTAATAGACCCGATATACACGAATATTAGTGCTCCAAAAAACAGCACATTAAAACAGTACTTACATATCAATGGATATAAGCCATATACGTCAGACTTGTTTTATGAATATGTTGCGCGCGCGCTTGTTGGTGCGTGAATGAGTGGATGTTTGGGAGTTACCTTGCATTCATGTTACTAAAATAAACAAGGTAAGGCGCATTTAAAGGTAAGTGTACTAGGTACATCTTTGTTACGAACGCGACTTACTAACAAGATGGGACTATAATATACACATAGTTATTTGAAAAATCTATTTTTATTGATGACATTTCGAAAAAGGAATTTACTAAGAGAAATAAACCCACGAAAGGAAGACTATACCAACAAGTTATTTCCATACCCTACCCATTACCCATTACCGATTGAGCTAATCGATACCTACCACAAAATCGATTATTATTCGTTAACCAACTCGATGCCGCTCGACTATCTCAAAAGTAATCAGCCAGATTACGTTCACGTTTGATTACCGCAGAGTGATTAAGTAAATCGCGTAGAACACCATCCCTTGGCCCAATCAACCCTCACGTACATTGAGTTGATCCACAAGGGATTAGACCAACTTTCTATCGGCCAATTTCTAACAACTGGGTATAAAGCCCATGTTGATTGCTTTAAGTTTTGAGCCGTTTTAAGTTTGTAGGTGTCGTTGTTTGGTAGTTATCTTGATTGAGATGTGATTGTGGGGGGTAAGTTTGATTTTATAGGGTTCGAAGTTCGGTATCTAATATTTATGTGGCCTTGGTATCTTTGTAGATTCAAAGTTTAAAACGTTTAAACTGAATCAAAGGTCAATGGGCAAGTTGTATAAAAAACTTGCCACGGACAGAATTAAAATAGGACAGTATGTACGGATAATTGGCTTTCGTTTACTATGAAATGACTCGCATTCTTGTGGGTTCCTGGAATGTTTTTGCTATGATCACTCAGAAATCGAATGCGCGTGCGCCGAGACGCGCTGAGCATGAAACTTACTAGAAAAATACATTCTTTGTTTTTCCCCATTCACCGGGTCAGATTACGCCCAATGACTTTGAATATCAATGCAACCATTTTGCTGATTTATAAGCGACTCTATTTCTTCATCAATGCGAAGGAAATTTAAATATAGTCGACCATAATTTCCCAGTAGGAAAAAAAAACACATTACAAACATTTGTATCCCTTTTCTTCTAGAAATATTTAACTTTCCAAGATTCCCCTTGTCGATAATTCTTGATAAAAAATATGAACATCAATTTTGCAATCTTAACAAAAGCGCAACTGGGAATAGATTGTTATCAATGGACGAAATAAGTTCCTAATAGGTACGGAATCAACCCCTCACATTACATTTTATATTTAGGGGTGGAATGCGGGGAGTCAGTCTATTATTTTTCGTTGGACTCCGCTCACCGAAACGATTTACATAAATTGCAGTTGCATTTTTATAGTTTTATGGTTATGGCGAAGAAATAAATAGTTTGTGAGACTGGTAAATTTTATTTTATTGCTTATTTAGTCATTTATCTTTTTGCGACAATTGTAACTTTATTTCATTTTATATTTATTTTTTTCTTGGTAACTTTATCTTTACAAATCTGCTTGAAAATTGCGTATGAGGATCAAACCTCTTATCTAATCTTCATTTTAATTTAGACGCTGTGACTTTCACCCATATCTCTGCCTCCATCAGGGTCTGCTAAAACGTTTAAGAGGTGACGCTTCAGGGCAGAACAAATTTCTCGACCACCACTAAAATAATCGGACTCGTAGAGCTTACTACAGGATATTTTATAACCAGTGCGCAAAATTTTATACGTTGGGAAATAGAACACATTTCCATTAATTGTTCTGTACTATACGAGTAAGAAACAAGCAAATTATGAAAAACGTCGCGTCAAGCGCGCAAACAGCTGATACACCGGGCGGGTGACTAAGAATCTGTTTCAGAGTAATTTTTTCGTAAACGTTAAGGGGGAGACCCCACCGCGGTGCACGGAGAGGCCACGAATACGGCTACGGCTACGTTTTGCAAGAAAATGTATGGATGACGTCATTTCGTGCGTAGCCTCTCCGTGCGCCGCGGTAGACACGGTGTCATACATTTTCGTGCAAAGCGAAGCTTGACCCACGTGCGTAGCGTGTGCGTGGCCTCTTCGTGCGCCGCAGTGGGTGGGTGGCTTTACTTTGGTATTATTTTGTAAAACATAGATATAAAAAAATCATGTTTCTTCAATATCGTTTATTTATATCATATCAAAATTTGCGCACTGGTATTTTTTTCCTGTATAATAAACAATCATAAGTAGGTACTAAAGTAGGAGGTCCCAAGATAAAAAAGAAAACTGTCCAGAAAGTTTTTATCAGAAAACTTAAAACTTCCAAAACCCTGCGGAAACAACACCAAGAAATTCACTTAAATATTTCCTGCGCACGACCCACGCCTAATTAAAGAAAAAGTAGCGAAAACAATATAAAGTCCTTATTCTCTTGGAAGCTTTCGCTACGTGACCGGAATCAGGGTTAAATAAAAGTAAATAATAATAACTTGTGGCGTTTGTCTGTTCACGATTGAGGGTTATGGGAGTATTCTGAGAGTGGAATAACGACCGCTATGTATGCAGCCATAAAATAGATTTTGCCTGGTTATAGCGACGGCATTATTAAGTTTTCTTTGTCCTACTTCAATATCATTAGGAAGCTCAAATTCACCTTAAGGGCAATGGAGAGGGCTATGCTCGGAGTTTCTCTGCGGGATCAAATTAGGAATGAGGAGATACGCAGAAGGACCAAAGTAACCGACATAGCCCGCAGAATTCTCGTAGAACGGATGGCCGATGGGGCCGAAGAGTTCTCGAGTGGCGGCCGCGCACCGGAAAGCGTAGCGTGGGTAGGCCTCCCACAAGGTGGACCGACGACCTGGTGAAGGTCACGGGAATCCGCTGGATGCGGGCAGCGCAAGACCTGTCATTGTGGCCAACCTTGGGGAGGCCTATGTCCAGCAGTGGACATCTTTCGGCTGAAATGATGATGATGATGAATATCATTACAATATGTTTGTGTCGGTAACTAACATAGCAGTTTTTCTTATAGCTAAGGATGGCCCACTGGCAGACGGTCCACCTGATGGTAAGTGGAAGCCGCCGCCCAGGAAAACTGCAACTTAAAGGAAGCAGACGCGGCGACGACCTTTTAGAGACCAGCTGGCCTACTCCGAAATACGAACCTAACGTTTCGGCTGACGGATTGTCGTGGATTTGACATTTCTTCTTTCGTTTTTCTCTACGATTTGACATTGTTTTGATCGTAAATCGAATCCGTACTTCGGACGATCCGTCAGCGACGTATTTCGGAGTAACCCCCCTGTACAGGACAAATTTTGGGGGGAGATCATTCCACAACTTGCACGTGGAGGAATGCTCGCAATGCACGTACATTTGTGGGATACCATGCATTCTGGTGGTGAGGATGAAATCCCTCCCAACGTCGAAGAGATGGAAAAGGCACTTATGAATAATATTCAATCGCCGGTTGTTATTGCTTCCACTGAGAAGAGCCGGCAAGAAACTTAATGAATTAATGAACTCAATTGGTGCGTCCAAATGCCTCGCATGCCTTGCCCGAGCATTCATCACATTATGTCCATGCGTTCCGATGTCAAAATTGAGTCTAGCCTAGCATGTGCGTAATGCGTACTGCGTACCTATTGAACTCTTTTGAATACTCTAATAATAAAAAGCTGGTATACATTCACAAAAACAGCAACATCATTGTCATTAGAAAAACCAGGAGTACCAAAAAATACCAGGGCACCAGAAACTACCAGAGTTGGCTGCTACAAGTCGAGGAACAACGTGATCGACGGAGGATTGTAGGAAATAACGTTAGTGCGACCTTTAATCAAACGACACACCCAGCTAAATAAACTGTGACCTCCTCGAACATATCGTGTCTCAGCAGAAAACCAACTTCCCCTCGAAATTAAACTGTCGATTTATTTGCTCCGGCAGATGGATTGGCTGTCTGTACCCCAATCGTCTAGCACAACTTGATCCACAGCGTACTCCTTTCTATCCCCTATTTGTAACAGTTTGAAGGAATCAAGAGAGGGGTCAGGGGTCTTGTTCCGCTGGTGTAGATACAGCACGTCAGTTTTGGCGGATCGCAGCCGGAAGTCCGAGGTCACGTGGCGCTCGCGGCGTATATCCGGTTACAAGTTGTAGGGGGAACGAGTAAAGGGTGGGATATCATTTGAAATTTGTGATTGCGACGTGTGGGTGTTATGTTTTGATGTTTGTGAGGATTGGGGTTGGAGAGGAAATAGTGCAATGAATTCAGTTATCTCGAAACCTACATCTATTCATGCCTACATAATATCCCGGAGGGTCGATAATTTTTTAAGACTTTTTTTACTTGTCTAAGGTGGCGGAGCTGTAGCCATGACTGCATACTGCTGACTCATATGGGCTGGCTTGACCAGGGTAGTACCACACTCTCACAAAAGATCGGCGTAAAGTAGCTATTATAACTGCGTTTCGTACGATGAGTGAGAGAGCCGGAAGCCCAACACCCCCCTCGTCTCCCTCTGCCCCACTCTCCTTCTGGTCGGCAACGTGCGAGCAATGCCTTTGGAATTGCAAGCATCTATAACCTACGGTAACTGCTTAACATCAAGCGGGTAGTTCTTTTTATTTGGAACATCAATCACATGAAAAAATATTAAAAGTAACTTCCGCAGTAAAAAAACCAGCCTGTATACAGACTGTTTGGGCTTACCCCTACAAACGTATAGGGTTTTATCAATGCTGACGTAAGTAGACGCAGTTTGCTTTGCCACCCCAGACATGCGGCGATATACAAACATTACATTCTATATTATGTGCAAAACATGACATATGAACATTACCTACCTTGGTATCTACCATTGTAACTAGTAGTAGGTATGTCAATTTCGTGACCTTTTATGAGCTTGCGTGTAGTGGTGCGCTGAGCATAAGTCTAGTGGTCTAGACTCTAAACCTCTAGACCTGGTACCCCTAGACTCTAGAGGTACCAGGTCTGATAATAGTACATTACTGCTGCGGACTCTAATGAGTGTGTTGTTGACCGCGTTGTTGATGGACAAGCTAAAATAAAGGTCGAGACCAAAGGTCGAGGCCTTTATAGCGCGGCCAGCAAGGGTAGCTATGATGACCAAGCTTGGAGGCCGTGAGCGTAGCGAAGCTTAGCTTGAGGCCAGTACAGCGTGGTCTATAGTTGTGTATTTTCTCTGTTTACGTTTCCATGGCAACGGCACGACCTACTCGTTTTAACCGTCAATCAGATTTTTAATAACGAACCATAAACATACCTGTTTTTTACGTTTCCATGGCAACGGTCAAATAACAGCAATATAATGATGATAATACTGGGTAATAATACATTGTATGTCATGTAGCTCTTGCAGTACGACTAATCCGATTTTGCTCGAAGAAGGTTTGTGAAATAATGACAACATTATAAACTTTTTTGGGTAAAATGATACCTCAATGTATCCTTTGTCAGATTGATTCACATAACATTTTACAGCTTACGAATCCCTTCAAGTACACATCAACACTGTAATTCACAATAAAACCTCTGAATCTTTATCGTGGAGTCGAAACTATAAAGTTTCGGGCACCGAAATCAAATCTTAGATTATGCCCTGATGTGCCCTCGTAAAATTACTGCAAACGGAGGGTCGAGAGGCATCCGAAAGAGTGTTATTGTAGGAGATATGCAATATTGGGAGAGGCTCTGAAGGGCGGCGCACACAAAAATATAAGGGTGCGCGTGGAAGGGCTATGAATAACCATCTTCTAACCCGATCGGTTTAAATGTTTGTGAAGTGTGTGTTGTTGTGTTTTAAACAGAGTTGCAAAAAAACAGGAAATTTAAAATGAAAACTGTTTAAAACGTGTTTAAATCATTCTTTAAAACATTGATTTAAAACAGAACGAATAAATCACCGTGTTTAAAACATGTTTTAAATGTTTAATACATGTTTTAAACATGTTTAAAACAAGGTGATTTTTTCGTAACGACCCTGGTTTTAAAGGCAGATACGGATCACTCGAGGTGGTGTCCAATGATGACGCCAACGTTTTATCTAGACGAGTAGAATAAAGGTCGGCACTCATCTATCAACTCGGCACCCGACCAGCACCGCCTCGCCGCTCGGCGTCCACTCGTTGTCGACAGGTGGTCCGCGGGCGCTGCTGCCACACCATAAACGTCACGTGATCAACCAGTGGACCGCGCGTGGTCAACGAGTGAACGCCGCGTGGTCAGCGCGTGGTCCACTTATTTCCGGTTCAGTTAGTGGACGCCGACCGACGAGGCGGTGCTGGTCGGGTGCCGAGTTGATAGATTAGTGCCAACCTTAAAACTGGTAGTGGTGGTGGGGCCAAGCTGTAGCCAATTAACTGCAGCTCTTATATGGGCTGGCTCGACCGGGGTAGTACCACCCTCTCACAGAAAAAAAAATGTAATGGGATAATGTCACGACTATTATCCCCATTCGGGGGTAGTCAGAGGCTTGAGTGGCCATACACCACCACATTGTGGAGGTATTAAGCCAACTCAAAGCCCACGTTTCACCAGATAGTCAGAACCCAACGTGACAGGTGGTGAACCTTGTCGCCGTGTATACAGGAACTGACTATTACCTAATCCCGAGGGATAGGTAGGTTCACAGAAGATCGGCGTAAAGTAGTTATTACAGTTGCGTATCGTACGATTAGTGAGAGAGCCGGAAGTCCTCCCCTATCTCCCCCCCTATGTCCCATTATTTTTCAAGTCGGCAACGTGCGAGCGATGCCTTTGGTATTGCAAGCATGTAAAGGCTACGGGTACGCTTGTTTGCCGCCTAATGGAGTTATTACACTTTGCTAAATTTAGGCTACTTAATTTAGTCGTTTCTGTTTTTAGGCAAGTGTAATCGCATTCAGCAAGCTATTCAGAAGCTAGAATGGTTTAAATATTTAGAAGCTTCTGAATTTAGGCTTCTAAATTTAGCCAAGTGTAATAAGCTCTTTAGTTAAATAAAAATCAAATGCTGCAATAATTCGCAGTGACGTTTTGATAACTAAACGCCAATATGTTTTTCGTGTTCCGATAAACACATCGACTCGGATTATGATCAATATGAGCGGGTTCTGTATACACGAGCATGACTTGATGAACCATTGGAACATAACATAGTAAAAGATAAACAGTATTGCAAGATTCTGTGTGTCAGGTTAAAATTCTAGAAATTACTTGTTTATAGTTGTAAATAAAATGTGCCTTTCTTTTATTTATTTATTTATTTATTTATAAACCAACTTATACTAACATAATTATATACATATAAGTTATAGGTTACAGTTTTCTTTTTTTTTAACGATGGGAGATGCTACTTACCAATCCCGTCTGAGCTAGGGGGAGCCCAGACAGGCATCTGGGGCTACCATCTGGGTCCAGCCTACCCACTAAGCGCCGCCATACACGGACTCGGAACACAGAGTCGGAAGCGACTGCAAAATGCAGTCCGTGTGCAGTCGCGTGCCGTCGACTGCAACCAACTGCAATAGAGCTGTCACTTCCGACTGCAAAATGAAGTCCGTGTGCAGTCGCGTGCCGTCGACTGCAACCAACTGCAATAGAGCTGTCACTTCCGACTGCAAAATGCAGTCCGTGTGCAGTCGCGTGCCGTCGACTGCAACCAACTGCAATAGAGCTGTCACTTCCGACTGCAAAATGCAGTCCGTGTGCAGTCGCGTGCCGTCGACTGCAACCAACTGCAATAGAGCTGTCACTTCCGACTGCAAAATGCAGTCCGTGTGCAGTCGCGTGCCGTCGACTGCAACCAACTGCAATAGAGCTGTCACTTCCGACTGCAAAATGCAGTCCGTGTGCAGTCGCGTGCCGTCGACTGCAACCAACTGCAATAGAGCTGTCACTTCCGACTGCAAAATGAAGTCCGTGTGCAGTCGCGTGCCGTCGACTGCAACCAACTGCAATAGAGCTGTCACTTCCGACTGCAAAATGCAGTCCGTGTGCAGTCGCGTGCCGTCGACTGCAACCAACTGCAATAGAGCTGTCACTTCCGACTGCAAAATGCAGTCCGTGTGCAGTCGCGTGCCGTCGACTGCAACCAACTGCAATAGAGCTGTCACTTCCGACTGCAAAATGCAGTCCGTGTGCAGTCGCGTGCCGTCGACTGCAACCAACTGCAATAGAGCTGTCACTTCCGACTGCAAAATGCAGTCCGTGTGCAGTCGCGTGCCGTCGACTGCAACCAACTGCAATAGAGCTGTCACTTCCGACTGCAAAATGCAGTCCGTGTGCAATCGCGTGCCGTCGACTGCAACCAAAATGCAAAATGCAATCCGTATAATATACGGATTGCATTATTTTAGCGCTAAAACCCACCAATGTGCCAGCACTGCCGCGAACGCGAACCCGCAGACTTCCGCGAACCCCAACGCGGCTCGGCCCTTCCAGGCCCTCGCTTCTGGATGAAACATAGGTCAAGACAGTCTAGCCATGTGTATGTTAGCCCACGAAACGCAGAACCACCCCTCACTAGCCCTTAAACGGGCGACAGACACCCCCGTGTCTGCCACCTTGGGGCTCAAATAATGGGGCCCAAAGTAAGCAGAGCTTGTACCATGGAAACCAGATAACTGATATTACTACATATACTACTTTTTTATTTGTAAATACATCTAAATATATAAGAATCAAAGTCCTGATTGACTGACTGACTGACTGACTGACTGACAGACAACGCACAACCTAAACCGCTGATCGTAGAGACTTGAAATTTGGAGGGTGGGTTTGTCTTGATGTGTAGAGGTGTACTAAGAAAGGATTTATTGAAAATCAACCCCTAAGGGGGTAAAATAAGGGATGAAAGTTTGTATGGAAGTTCGTCATTTTTGAAGTTAGAATTATGAAAATTGCTGATTAGGTGTCTTTTGAAAAATAAAAAAATATGGGTTTCAGGGTTTTTGAAAATTCGATCCCTAAGGGGGTAAAATAGGGGATAAAAGTTTGTATGGAAGTTCCGTCATTTTTGAAGTTAGACTTACTTAAATTGGTGATTAGATGTCTTTTCAAAAATAAAAAAGAGTAATCTCAGGGTTTTTGAAAATTCAACCCCTAAAGGGGTAAAATAGGGGAATGAAAGTTTGTGTTTAGATTTCTTTCGTGTTTTTGGAAATTTAACCCCTAAGGGGTGAAATGTGGAGTGAAAGTTTGTATAGGGGTGGTCGAGTTTTGTTATTTTGACGGGAAAGGGGAAAACGGGGTCAAGGGATGTTTTAATAAGTCATCCATATCTCGATATTGGTTATGATTGCTTATTTGAATTGATCAGACTGGGGTTTCCGTATTTTTAATCATTTTGACGAGAAAGGGGAGAGCGGGGTCAGCGCATGTTTAGTCATCCATATCTCGAGATTGGTTATGATTGTTCATTTTAAATAATCAGACTGGGGTTTCAGCGTTTTTAATATTTTGAGGGAAAAGGGGAGAGCGGGGTCAGCGAATTTTTAGTCATCCATATCTCGAAATTGGTTATGATTGTTCATTTTAAATAATCAAACTGGGGTTTCGGCGTTTTTAATATTTTGAAGGAAAAGGGGAGAGCGGGGTCAGCTAATTTTAAGTCATCCATATCTCGAAATTGGTTATGATTGTTCATTTTAAATAATCAGACTGGGGATTCAGCGTTTTTAATATTTTGAAGGAAAAGGGGAGAGCGGGGTCAGCGAATGTTTAGTCATCCATATCTCAAAATTGGTTATGATTGTTCATTTTAAATAATCAGACTGGGGTTTCAGCGTTTTTAATATTTTGAAGGAAAAGGGGAGAGCGGGGTCAGCGAATGTTTAGTCATCCATATCTCGAGATTGGTTATGATTTTTCATTTTAAATAATCAGACTGGGGTTTCAGCGTTTTTAATATTTTGAAGGAAAAGGGGAGAGCGGGGTCAGCGAATGTTTAGTCATCCATATCTCGAAATTGGTTATGATTGTTAATTTTAAATAATCAGACTGGGGTTTCAGCGTTTTTAATATTTTGAAGGAAAAGGGGAGAGCTGGGTCAGCGAATGTTTAGTCATCCATATCTCGAAATTGGTTATGATTGTTCATTTTAAATAATCAGACTGGGGTTTCAGCGTTTTTAATATTTTGAAGGAAAAGGGGAGAGCTGGGTCAGCGAATGTTTAGTCATCCATATCTCGAAATTGGTTATGATTGTTCATTTTAAATAATCAGACTGGGGTTTCAGCGTTTTTAATATTTTGAAGGAAAAGGGGAGAGCGGGGTCAGCGAATGTTTAGCCATCCATATCTCGAGATTGGTTATGATTGTTCATTTTAAATAATCAAACTGGGGTTTCGGCGTTTTCAATATTTTGAAGGAAAAGGGGAGAGCGGGGTCAGCGAATGTTTAGTCATCCATATCTCGAAATTGGTTATGATTGTTCATTTTAAATAATCAGACTGGGGTTTCAGCGTTTTTAATATTTTGAAGGAAAAGGGAGAGCTGGGTCAGCGAATGTTTAGTCATCCATATCTCGAAATTGGTTATGATTGTTCATTTTAAATAATCAGACTGGGGTTTCAGCGTTTTTAATATTTTGAAGGAAAAGGGGAGAGCGGGGTCAGCGAATGTTTAGCCATCCATATCTCGAGATTGGTTATGATTGTTCATTTTAAATAATCAAACTGGGGTTTCGGCGTTTTCAATATTTTGAAGGAAAAGGGGAAAGCGGGGTTAGCGAATGTTTAGTCATCCATATCTCGAGATTGGTTATGATTATTCATGTTAAATAATTGGGGTATAAGCTGAGCTGAATATGGTAGGTACTACTTCAGTTTGATCCCATAAAAAATCATTTCGTAAATCAACACCCAAAAGGGGGAAACTAAAGGTAGAAAAGTACGGCAGAAAAATATGTTTGTACCCGATTGACTTGAAACAGTATGCATAGGGTAGGTGAGGGAGGAAGGGGAAGACGTAAGGTAGGGGGAAGTGGAAGGGGGAGGGGAAAGGGAAAGGGAAATGGAGGGGGAGGGAGCAGAAGGAAGAGAGGGGAGGAAAAGGGGTGGAGAAGGGGAGGGGATTTGGGATTTTGGCTCTATACAACATGTTAAGAAAACCCTGTCCGAGGCGAAACCGGTAATTAGGTTCCCCAATCACATGACCAAATAAAATAATAAAAAATAAAAAAACATGAAAGTAAACATATTAATGAACATTTAAAGTGCCAATTTTTTTTGCCTTTTTCCCACATAAAAAAGCTAATTTTAAAAATATGACAACACCGTTACCGGAAGTAATTATGTTAGATCGTGTGGCATCACCTCAGACCACAAAATATGTGATGACGTCATTTTATGAAAAAAAATATTTATGTAAACGGGGTATTTGTATTACAAAAAAAAATGGGAGGCCTTTGCCCAGCAGTGGGACACATACTATGCCACAAAAATGAAAAAAATATTTTTTGAAAAATTAAAAAAAAGAAAATTAAAAAAAGTTTTTTTTTACAAAAATGGAATCTAATCTCGATACCCAACAATACGTTTTCGGGTCGGACAGGGTTTTTTTAACATATTGTATACCTACCTACCAAAACACGCATTCACCGAATTAGGTACCGTGATAAAGTTTGTATGGCTCCAATAAAAATCGTGAAATAAAATTATTTTTATAAAAAAGCAAATACTGACTTAAAAAACCCTGGCGCACTAAAAAGCACTAAAAAGTCTTAAGTCACTTGCCCGGTTTTTTTTTATTTTGAAGTCTACGCGGACGAAGTCGCGGGCAAAAGCTAGTACTTAATATACATATACACCCAGACTCGGGACATACAGACGTGTTCATGCACACAAATGCATGTCCCGGGTAGGAATCGAACCTACGACCTGCAGCGTGAAAGGCGCCTCCGCGCCAACCACGCTAACGGGCCCGTCAAATAAAATGTACCTATGTTATTATTTTATGAAGAGTTTGGATAATAAATATTTATGAAGACGAAGCTTACGCAGGGATCGGGCGGTCATGGCTTTAATTAGTAACCTTATTAGAATCTCACTATATATTCTTTTCAGGTAGGTCTTTGTAAATCTAGACAGGATAAAAAATGTAATGGTGGTATCAGAATTTTTCTGAACTGTGCGCTACTGTCATTTCCACCCATAGCAAGCGTTAGTTGGGACCGAACAAAAATAAATGTAAATGTAACGTCACGACTTTTATCCCCATTCGGGGGTAGTCAGAGGTTTGAATGGCCATACACCACCACACTGTGGAGGTATTAACCAACTCAAAGCCCACGTTTCACCTGATAGTCAGAACCCAACGTGACAGGTGGTGAACCTTGTCGCCGTGTATACAGGAACTGACTATTACCTAATCCCGAGGGATAGGTAGGTTTCCTCACGATGTTTTCCCTCACCGTCAGCGAACTGTAAATTATGCACATAGATGAAAATTCATCCATTGGTGCATGCCCCACCGGGGATCGAACCTGGGAACTTCCGATTGCTAGCCCAACCTGTTCACCCCTAGGCTACAGTCGCGGGACCGAACAATTTCGTTCCATTTCCTAATAATTTCAAGGTTCTAATTAAGTTGACTTTCTGTTCATCTTATACTCAGC
Source organism: Drymonia ruficornis (assembly GCA_947859195.1). Lineage (NCBI taxonomy): Eukaryota > Metazoa > Arthropoda > Insecta > Lepidoptera > Notodontidae > Drymonia > Drymonia ruficornis. Next base: position 3,214,149 of record OX401910.1, on the reverse strand, counting down.
AATACAAAGTCGACTCGTTACAGCATTAGCATAATACCGAATGATGTCTCTATACAAGGAGTGCCGTATTTACATATAATTTGAATTCGCTTGCAAAGTAGCGAGTGGAAAAAATTCTGCAGTATTATCTGAATTGTAATTTTTCGAGTGATCATTAAATTTACTTATTGTAATTATTGTTTTGTGAATTCTCTCTATTGGAGAAAGATTAGGATGATTAAAATACGAACAACGTTGGGAAGATGAAGTATGCTCAAAATAATGATTGTATTGGGTCTCTCACAGAAGATCAGCGTAAAGTAGCTCTTACAGCTGCGATTCGTACGATGAGTGAGAAAGCCGTGAGCCCCGCCCCCTTCCCCTTCAGTTCAGCAATGTACGAGCGATGCTATTGGTATTGCAAGCGTCTATAGGCTACGGTATCTGCTTAACATCAGGCGGGCCGTACGCGTGTTTGCATCCTTAGTCACATAGAAGCAAAGGAGATTTAGTCGTAAATGGGGGTTTGAAGAGTTCTCTAGTAAAAAGCTTTAAATATAAAAAAAAATATATAACCTCACGACTTTTATCCCCATTCGGGGGTAGTCAGAGGCTTGAGTGGCCATACACCACCACATTGTGGAGGTATTAAGCCAACTCAAAGCCCACGTTTCACCAGATAGTCAGAACCCAACGTGACAGCTTAAAAAGCTTTCTTCTTAATAATTTGAGGCAACGACAACTGCGTTTTTAATTCTAATTTTAAAATTCGTGAATGCTAGTTATTAACTTCCTACTTTACTCATACCTCATATTCATTTGAATAGTTAATACGGCTGGCTCCCGGAAACAACCCACAGAAATACCGATCGATTGTTATTCGGCTCACTCAAAATAAACATTTGTGGCAACATTTGAGTTGTTCTATTCACAGAGACAATCACCGTCAAATGAACAGTTTGACGCTGGCTGGGTATAAACTAAAATGCAATTGTGACGGATGAAATATTGAAAATTAAAATTCAAAATTGTTAGAATACATATTTCGAGCCACAAACGTCATCGCCTTCCAGGGGGGTTACTCCGAAATACGTCGCTGACGGACCGTCCGAAGTACGGATTCGATTTACGATCAAAACAATGTCAAATCGTAGAGAAAAACGAAAGAAGAAATGTCAAATCACGACAATCCGTCAGCCGAAACGTTAGGTTCGTATTTCGGAGTAGGCCAGCAGTACCGAAGCTGTCATGAATCAAATTTACCTTTGCATTTACCCTCTTCAACTAGTAGGTAAGATTTTTAGTAGTCAGAAAACTAACAAGAACTGTCCCCTATTTTCCTTCACACAAAATAAGTAATTCCATGAGCTCTCTACACGACCAGTCACACAATGAGTGACGACGACTCTTCCAATTCCCAAAAATCGAGTTTCGAAACGGTCCCCGAGAAATTTTTGACGCGAAAGGGTAACCCGATTACCGCCAGTTCAACCGACAATAGTCGTCCGGCATTCATAATTGCATTTGCATAAAGACTAGAATCGTACGTACGCTTCGAAATCGGGTCGTCTGGATTAGGCGGCGATCTAATGAGCCATATTGATAATGGTTTGGCTTCATTAGGCGTCGTAAAGAGAAGTAGTTTCATGTATTTTGAATCTTAATTACTGATGACGTCATGTTACGTCTCTGAAGACTTTTATTTATGGCTAGCTAATGCCCGCGACGTCGTCCGCCTTGACGAATGAGTGTAAGTAGTTAGTTTTTTTTATAATCCCATAAAAAATATTATATGTGTAAAAATGGGGTATATGGGGTCCAAAAAACATCTTATGGACCCAAGTCAACCTCACCTGCCCGTGGTGCAATCTGTCGAACAACAAACGAGGCTCTGACGAAATGTTCACCAACCCGCATTGGACCAGCGTGGTGGACTATGGTCCAAACCCCCTTAACTCTAACAACCTCCACATTTATATAAAATAGAGACATGTGGAGAAGTAAAGGGGAGGCCTTTGCCCAGGAGTGCGACGTATAACGGCTATAAAAAAAATATAATGTGTAATAAACTATTTGTGTGTAATTATTTCATCTTCATCCAAATCCGTTCAGCCGTTTTTGCGTGATTGAGTAAGAAACATCCAAGCATCTTAACTTTTACATTTATCATATTAGTAGGATTCCTCTGAAAATCTGTCTTAAGATATGCCTAAGTTATCTTCTATGTATTAATACAGTACTATGTCAGGTAACGTTCTTCTCTATTAACACACTCTATATTTTAGATTGGTTTTTATTATTATTAGACTAGCTGTGCCCGCGACTCCGTCCGCGTCCAGTCGGTGAAGCCCTTAAATATAATTTTGTCTATCGTCTAATCTGTATTACGTCAGTCTGCATCAGTCTGAGTTCGTCTGTCCGTGGCTGTCTATCTGTACCAGTCTATACCAGTAAGGTGGTAGAGTCTGACCAGTAAGGTGGAGATCGGCATTCAAGTAGCTAATTTACCTTCGTTTCGTATGATGAGGGAGAGAGCCGGAAGCGCAACCCAGCCACCTCCCCGTCCCCTCCCACTAACCCCACTCCCCTTCAGGTTGGAAACGTGCTACCGATGCCTTTGGTTGCAAGCATCTATAGGGTACGGTAACTGCTTAACAACAGGTGGGCCGTACGCTTGCCTGGCGCCTTAGTTGTATAACAAAAGTTTGACTTTATTTGTCTATGTGTATCAGTTTAGCTGTAAGTATCTGTCTGTCTGAATCGGTCTGTCTGTAATCTATCGGTAGGTGAGTATCTCTGTCTGTACCGGTCTATCTGTATCCGTCTATCTATATCTGTAGTTACTTACAGTATCACGACTGAGCGGTTGGACTCCAGAGCTCAATGTTTAAGTTTGTACTTGATACCCATGTTCCTTATTTAAAATGAGTGAGTGCTCCAGACTCACGGCTTAGGTAAGAGTCACTTCGCAACATCGTGCTTAAAAAGTTAGAGTACGGAGTTTATCGTCTAAGTCAATAGTTAAAGCGTTTATTATGTTTAGGCCTAGGAGGGCACTTACAAGTAGTCATTTTACATGTTTTCCTTAAATTCTAGCGCCGGATCGGAAACGCGACCTCGCCTGAGAAGTTTCTACTTGATACCCACATTGCTAATTCAAAGTTAGCAGGTCCTCCAGATTTATGGTTTAAGCAGGCAGTTACCCAGCAGCATCATTCCTGAGGGGTTGGAGTTCAGAGTTCAATGTCTATGTTTCTATTACTACTTAATTCAAAATCAGCAGGTCCTCTAGACTTACTTCTTATGTAGGTAGCTTCCCTACGGCATTAGTACTGTGGAGATGAATTCCAGAGTTAACGTCTAAGATTCCTCGTGATACAAAGACCCGCTTAACGTTTTTTATACGTAATTAGGAATAAAAAAACTAAATTTCTTGAAGCAAGGAAGATAATAAATTTTGACATGTGGTGCAAGGCAGGTATTGTCTGATTTTAAGTATAGCGACATCTAGTTAAGAAAAACGAAACTTAAGATTGTAGAACGCAGCAATAAAATATTTATTATTATTATTAAAATTAAGATTATCTATTCCAAATAGTGTCGGATCACACACAACGTAGGGCTCCGTAGGGCTCCGCTCTAAATAGACGTATTTCAATAACTTAAACTTATTTTTGGCTTGAATTTCTGTGTGGTCATAAAAATTTACAACCTAATATTTTAGAAGAAATATCCTAGATGTTAAGTTGGACTATTAGTCATATCCATGCCAAATTTTATTGAAATCAATCCATTGGATTCGAAGTTGTGCGTGTTCAAATATTTAGGTAGTTTTTGAATGTTTTGTGGCAACCCTAAACTTTACCGAAAAAAAAAATATGCTAGATGTTAAGTTAGACTATTAGTCATATCCATGCCAAATTTCATTGAAATTAATCCGTTGGATTCGAAGTTGTGCTCTTTCAAACATTTAGAATTTTTAAGTAGTTTTTTGAATTTTCTGTGGCAACCCTAAACATTTTCGAAAAAAAAAGTATCCTAGATGTTAAGTTAGACTATTAGTCATATCCATGCCAAATTTCATTGAAATCCATCCGGTGGATTCGAAGTTGTGCTCTTTCGAAAATCTGAGCAAACATACAAACATACAAACATACAAACATACACACAGACAAAAATTCTAAAAATGATAAAAATGAATTCTGCTGGTCCATCTAAGTCCCCCCCACTATTTTTTTCCAAATATTTCGAATGTACAGACGCGACCAATTTTACATTCTTATTATATGTATAGATTGAACACCGATAACGTATCAAAGAAAAAGTGTTATAAAAATAGAACTAACTTTATTTATTGTCCATATGTGAGGCAAACTAATAATAAATGACATGTTTGACACAAATTGAACAAATCCATTTGGAGCTCCAACACTCCATTAACTGGAGCGGTTAGTGTTTATATCGGGCAATGAGGCTAATGTATTGTGTTTGCAATGCTGTTCAAACAACCTATAGTGGACTTTATTGATACTATAATAAATTTAATATATAATGTTGGTAGCCGTGTGCCGTGTGCCATGGGATATTCCAAACAAACTTTCATCCGTTATTTTCTTTCTTAGAGAATGAATTTCCAAAAACGCTGGATCAACTTACTTTTATATTACTGATCAAGTTCCATATTACTGACATAAAAAATGACGAACTTCCATAAAAAACGTCCATCCCCTATTACATCCCCTAAGGGGCTCAATTTCCAAAAAAAATAATCTTTGTGCTTCCTGACGCCATTATATAAGGAACAAAAATTCCATACTTATAGACTGATTAGGTTTAGGCTGTGCGTTATCTCTCTGTCAGTCACTGATTTATTTTTACTAAGTAGGAGAATCACTCGTTTATACCTTTCAGGGCTCTGTTTACAGCTAACTTCTGAACTGGTCTAAGTAATATAAATTATTTATCTAGTTCGTAACAACTTAGAAGTAGGTATTGGAAGGTACAGTATCGTTTCAACTTCAGTACTACCAAAATTTAAAGGAGTTTTCTTAATGCCTTGTAACTTTTGGCACTCACATACTTCAGTAAAAGTTCATTAAGTTTAGAAAGGAAATACACTTTATTATCCGCAATCATCAAAATTTCCTTAAAATGTATAAAAATATATAGTACCAACCTACGTTTGAACGGAACGTTGGTCGCGTGACAAAGGAGAATTACGAGTTCGATTCCCTTCGCGAATCGTTAGTAGATCCTTATCACCGCGATGAGTTCCTAAATTTAATTTTTAATTAAGTACAGCCTTGACTGACTGACTGTTTCAATGTCTTATTATAGAATCTGATTTGCTTTAAGTTTTGAATTGAATGGACTCGCTCTGGGCGCTAAGTCCGTCTGATTGGTCGGTAAAAATGAACCGACTAATCAGAGGGCCGGTCAGAATAGCAAAACACTACAGTGGCAGTTCAATGGCTAAGCAACTCAGCGCCTAATCCTGAAATCATTGAAAGAATGTAATGATAAATCTCTGAAAATTGGCTAATATTTTCGTAATCTGGCTTATAGATGTAATTCCGTATACATTTTCACAGATTTTAATGAAAGCCGTGAAACACTTAAAGGCTATATAGCCTTTTGTTAAGTCATTTTATTCAGATTTCGTATTATTGTAAACTTACCCACTCCATAGTACTAGTATAGAAAAATGTCTATAGAACACCCTAACTTGTGAGCGCCATAAGAATATTTATGTCTTGAACATGTTACAACCATAAGCAGGATGTCAGGTGCGTCCACAAGCTCTGAGTAGCTTCAAGAACAATCAGTTATGACGTTATGTCTACGCGGTTAGATATCAAAACTGACTACTCAGGCGCGCCGCCCAGTGCTTATGGACGCTGTAAGTTCTTTGCCAAAAGAGTCAGCACCATTATTAATTTTAATAAGTCTTTTAATAAGTAATAATAACACATAATATAGTCCTGCAAAACCAGTGTTTCTATAACTTCGCTAACTACTTATATATTGTTGTTCGAAAAGATCCTTCTTCAACTTACTGTTGAAAGTTCTTTGAGTTTTATTCAAGTACTTAGCACATTGCAAATAGTTTTGAGCTAAATTTACGATGTCGATTTTAATTATTTTAATCACGGAAACGATACTATGCATGACTATACAAACTGGCACTATACAAACAGCCACACAAATATTTTACGTAGTCGCTAGCGACTGGCAACTCAAGTAATTGTTACTTATAGTAGAGCTACAATCATAAACAAAAGTAAACAGGTATACAATAAACAAAGCATAAAAAGGAACCCTCCTCTATAAACGTTACTGTGGGGTGATTGCGTGTAATCCATAGTCAATGAACTTTTATATCTAGACAACAAATTCCTAATTGTTATATGTAAACGAATGCTTCCTTTGGCTTCATAATCATCATCATTTCAGCCAAAAGACGGCCACTGTTGGGCATAGGCCTCCCCAAGATTTTCCACAACGACCGGTCCTGTGCCACTTGCATCCAGCGGTTTCCCGCGACTTTAGCTTACCAGAAAAAAAAAATGAGTTTGACTTTTAACTATTAAACAATTATAGAGAGGGACCCACCACTCACCCTCGGAATTGTCAACCTCCAATATTATAAACCAAATGAATTGATCGATAATAGAAGAAGCCAACAAGACCTAACTCCCTGTCAGTCGAGAGTATGTCTGTCATGAGTCATGGACCCTAACAATTAGCAATTCTCCGCAGGCAAACTTTGTCTGCGGAGAATTGCTAATTGTTAGGGTCCATGACTCATGACAGACATACTCTCGACTGACAGGGAGTTAGGTCTTGTTGGCTTCTTCTATTATCGATCAATTCATTTGGTTTATAATATTGGAGGTTGACAATTCCGAGGGTGAGTGGTGGGTCCCTCTCTATAATTGTTTAACAATGGATTTCCGCAAAGTTACGCCTGATTCCATCAATTATTTTAACTATTAACTTATTTCATAAGTACCAATAACCATGTTAGGTGTAAGCTACCAGAGATTTTGGCATTGGAGACCATTGTTGTCATAACATTTTATTAATCGTAAAACATTTTCACAAAAAGGCTTTCCTCTGAAGTGGATCGAAACCTGACAATAATTTAATACTTCATTGTCAGAGACAATTTATTTTGAGGTTAATCGAAGATCAAACGTCAAGATTGAATGCCGATAATCCGGCTTTGTTATTTCAATAGACGTTTTGTTGCTTTACATAAAACAGGAATTCCGATAATGAGATTATAAATTTGTGTGAAACGAACAATGTTTTGTTTCAGTTATTTTTATATACATTAAAATGAGGTTCGATGTTTTACATAATTTATTAAAACTTAAAAAATATAATTATAATATAATTATAAATGTATCATGTAGATCCCATCTTAATATTCATCATCATCATCTCAGCCGAAAGACGTCCACTGCTGGACATAGGCCTCCCCCAAGGTTCGCCACAATGACCGGTCTTGCGCTGCCCGCATCCAGCGGATACCCGCGACCTTCACCAGGTCGTCGGTCCACCTTATGGGAGGCCTACCCACGCTACGCTTTCCGATGCGCGGCCGCCACTCGAGAACTTTTCGGCCCCATCGGCCATCCGTTCTACGAGCAATATGCCCTTCCCACTGCCACTTGAGTCTGGCAATCCTATGTCGGTTACCTTGGTCCTTCTACGTATCTCCTCATTTCTGAGTTGGTCTCGCAGGGAAACTCCGAGCATAGTCCTCTCCATTGCCCTTTGGGTGACCTTGAGCCTTCTTATGAGGCCCATTGTGAACGGCCATGTCTCAGTGCCATATGTCATCAGTGCCATATGTCATCAGTGCCATATGTCGTCATCTTAATATTAATTACATTTAAACCGTTTTCAGTAGTTTAGAACCTAGATGAATAAGCACCATACCGAATGTAACTAAAATAGCTACTTTACGCCGATCTCCTGAGATAGGGTGATACTAACTCGGTCAACCCAACCCGTATATGAGCTGTGACTATTGGCTACAGCTTGACCAAACCACCTTTACGTTTCATTTATGAAAACACCTCCGCTGCCATCGAATCGTTAGTAGTGGCACCGAAAAGTCACCTTTATTTCCTCGTTTGTAAATGCTTGAAACAATTCATAGCAACAAACCAAACTTAATCTATTTCCTATAATAAAAAAACAAAAGCAACGTTTACGCACGTAGCGCTACGCCGTAGCCCTCTACGAATTCGTAGCAATCAACTACAAAGTAATGGTCGGATGCCATGTCAAAGGAATTCCATAAAATGTGCGGTGGAAATACAGTTTTTAGTTCTGTGGCTATGAAAAAAAGTGATACACCTTTGTTACACCGCTCGGAGCGAGAAGCATAAAAAGCGATTATATTTCATCACGGTTCCAGCTAAGACGATGGCGTTTATTTTGTACACAAGATGATACTCAAATCAGATATACTCGTAAGATACTAGTACAAAAAGGACCTTTTTACATAGAACGTACAAAATATGACTATAGTATAGTATCTGTGGGGTTGCTCACATAAAATAATCAGTTACACACAAAAAATCCACACATTTTTTTTAAATAAATAAATTTCGCCAGTCTTGCACACCAACTGTATCGTCCCAAACTACATACTACTACCAACTACCATTTAAATTTACTGGAGGCGATCCCAGTGACAGCCAGACCAGGGAAAATTATGAAGAGGCTGTTACAGAATTTTTCCTCTGGAGGGCGTCGAACCCGCAACTACCCGATGCAATGAGCCGAGCCTACGCTCGTACCACTGCGCCAAGCAACGTCAGCGTATAACACGACCTATTTGTTTTTATTTATTTTCTTTAATATCTTTGCTTAACAATTAGTTGTTTCTTCTCTCTCTCTTTCATATGATTTTAGTTCCGGCAATTAAAAAAAAAATGTAACGTTACGACTTTTATCCCTGTTCGGGGGTAGTCAGAGGCTTGATTGGCCGTAAACCACCACATTGTGGAGGTATTAACCAACTCAAAGCCCACGTTTCACCAGATAGTCAGAACCCAACGTTACCCAGAACAGAACCCACGACAGTTGGTGAACCTTGTCGCCGTGTATACAGGAACTGACTATTACTTAATCCTGAGGGATAGGTAGGTTTCCTCACGTTGTTTTCCCTCACCGTAAGCGAACTGTAAATTATGCACATAGATCAAAATTCATCCATTGGTGCATGCCCCACCGGGGATCGAACGGCAAAGCAATCAGAAGGTCCCAGCTTCTGATTGCTAGCCCAACCTGTTCACCCCTAGGCTACAGTAGCGGTTTTTTTACTCACTTTACATGCAGAAACAGACTGTGTATCTAAAAGCTGTTCTTTCTTCCATGTTTAAAATAAACATAAAAATGTTCCCAATGCCAGTAATACCAAAAATAGAATTATTTAAATCAAAGCTTAATCTTCTCGCGGTTTTCGTAGCCACAAACTGTACACAACGTAACGAATGGCGAAGAAATCTTAAGTGATGCTTTGCGTGATCGTACGCGTGGTCAATGGGAATTCGGCCAACAAACAAATTGTAACTTCGACTTGAAATTACATAGTGTAAGTATGAAACCGGTTTATTTTCTTCAGTGTAAAGCATTTTTTCGTGAAATTCATGAGTTTTTCGGACCGTTACACTAAGTTTGATGTTCGATTTGGTTGTTTAAATCAAGTGATATGTGATAGCTATAGTGAATTCATTCGTATTTTCATTGTATTCTGGGAATATAATCTAGTATATTTATAGAGCCAGTAAATATATGATTGTATGAACATAAACTGAGCTGAAAGAAGTGAATTGGTCTGCTGTTTTTGATTTCATGAGGCACCATAAATTGTATAGGTTTAACCGAAACCTTAGTCATACTTTTTGCGGTTTATATAGGTCAATGGTCCTATGTTAGCAAGCCTATTGCTATTTACTGAGCCCAATTTTAAACTAAAAACAAAACCGGTTTGTCCACCCCTGGATGTTTCAAAATCTATGCGCGAATTATAACTTTAATAATATGATTAATACTTGCTTACGGTGAAGGAAAACATCGTGAGGAACCTTCATGTCTTAGAAAATCTAACAAAGTTTCGATAGACATGTGAAATCCACCAACCCGCACTGGGCTAGCGTGGTGGATTATGGCCTGAATCCCCTCGCATTGAGGGGAGGCTCGTGCCCAGGAGTGGGACGTTAAAGGGCTAACATTATTATTTGTTCTATAGTTTTTTCATTAAAATTAAATTAAAACAACAGTTTAGTTCTCAGAGGTACAGTTTAAAATAGGTCCATCAATCAATCAATAGATACGTGTGTACATGTTAGTTCTTCAACCTTCCTAAAGGTTGAAGTACCTTGAACACAATGACCTACCTCTAGTAATAATGTTTTAACATTAAATCTGTACGTCAATCAATATTTAAATCATCAATAATGAAAGCAAGACACCGCACAAAAGACTTCGCCTTTCGTATCGGAGTTTCTTAGGAGGTTCTATAGGTATGCTTTTTATTATTAAAATTACAATACCTATCCATCAAGTATGAACTAGAGTGAACTGCTGGCCTACTCCGAAATACGAACCTAACGTTTCGGCTGACGGATTGTCGTGATTTGACATTTCTTCTTTCGTTTTTCTCTACGATTTGACATTGTTTTGATCGTAAATCGAATCCGTACTTCGGACGATCAGTCAGCGACGTATTTCGGAGTAACCCCCCATTCGAGGTTGTTATTGGTAGAGCCAATCTGTAGCCAATTGACTGCAGTTCTTATATGGCTGGCTTGACCGGGGTAGTACCACCCCAGCTATTACAGCTGCGTTTCGTACAATGAGTGAGAGTCCCGGAAGCCTATCCCCCACTTCCCCTCCCTTTGTACCACTCCCCTTCAGGTCGGCAACATGCGAGGTTTGGTATTGTGAGCATTTATAGGCTGCAGAAACATAGTACATAAAATATATTCTGAAAACTTAAAATTACAAATTTTATTTTTCATGTAAGCAAAAAAGCGCTTATGAATGGTTTACTACCAAACTGATTTGATATGCTGCTTCCACTTAGTAGGAAGCCGTGGAGAAACGCAATGGAACAAAGTAACACCGCGCCGTCGAGAAACTCAGTGGAATAAAGTAATGTTAGCAGGCAGAACTAAAAACACACTGCAAATACTTGTTCCCAAGTAAATCTTGCATCATAGGTTCGCTGATTTATAAATACAATTTTAAAGTCAATGTAGTTTAACTCATTATTAACAAAGTCACAATTTCTTGTAGTAAGTATTCAAACAAAATTGCATAATAATTCCGTGTCCTTATTTCTCCAAATGGTACGGCAACTCCAGTAAAACAACTAATATTCGAGTCACGCAAAGCTGTATTTAGGATGCACAATGCGGGTTTTTCTACCTGCATTATTCAAAGAAAATGTTACAACATTTTTGTTATAGACGCCAAGGAAATAGACGTCTTAATGTCTTGGTATTATTAACTAATTATGGTGTATTCACACACAGCGACAAGCAACATAAATTAATATGGCGACGCATACTACGTTTGCGGCCACACCAGAAGGGCTAGACAAGTGGCTGACGTCTACAAGCGTTTCTTCAAATCGCTACGCTTCATGTATGGAAATTACATAAGTCACGTGATCTACATAGCGACTTGTAATGTCATTTCCATACATTGTGAAGTCTATTCTATTCTATTCGATTAGCGTTCATGCTACTTGTCTAGAGGGGCAGTAAGGCGATTGCGGCGCAACGGCGATTTCTAAGCAAATTGTCGCTTGTGTGATACATTCACCACCATAAGTTTATAGGTGTTTAATCGCTGTCGTGTCGTTGTCGCGTCGCTGTCGCATCACTGTCGAGTCGCTATTATTTATCATACTTGTCTTTGGCGGTGACTAAAGGTCAACGCTCACCTAACGCCTCCGCACCCGACCAGCACCGCCTCGCCGCTCGGAGTCCACTCGTTGTCGCCTGGTGGTCCGCAGGCGGACGCTGCTTTTACACCATAAACGTCACGTGATCGCCCGGTGGACCGCGCGGGGTCAACGAGTAAACGCCGTGCGGTCAGCGCGTGGTCCACTTATTTCCAGTTTAGTTAGTGGACGCTGAGCGGCGAGGCGGTGTTGGTCGGGTGCGGAGGCGTTAGATGAGCGTTGACCTTAACATGCTACGTAGTAAAAAATAAATACATACGGTCTGAATTCAGAACCTCTTCCGTTTTTATTCTGTTAAAAATAACATATGTGTTGTAAACTTTACATACTGAACGAAAACTGGTTGAATGTATGTCTATAATATATTTCTTCTTTAAAAATGATACTAAACAAACATCATCTTATGACACTTAACATAAGCGTACAGCCGTAAACACTAATCTCCAAATAATAACCCGTCTCATACAAAAAGATCTTTATATTTTCACATTACTTTTGGCAAAAGTGTCCATAGTAAAAGATAAAACGGCTTTATCGTAAAAAATTTAAGTGGCCCACCCATGGACCAATTACTAAGGGGACTGGCCCTAAGCAACTCGGCCGAGTGGTCGGCCTAGTACTAACATCGACATAAAACGAAGCGGGTAGTTCAACTATTTACCGGTAGATAGAACAATGAAAATGAAAAAACAATGAACACGTTTTTTTCATACATATATCTAATAAGGGCACCTCTTGCTTTAGTCTTTACTCTGTGGGCCCACCATTGTCTTCTCGGCATTCCACCTTTTTAGGTAGGGTACAACAACCAATTATCTACCTCCCCTTTTGTATTTGATTTTTTTGGCTCGATGGTCCGCGTAGAGATATAAAAAATGTAAATTGGGTCGCTGAGTGTAATAAATATGATTTTTTACTTTTTATTTTGGTAAAAACAAAACGAAAAATTTCGAAATTATACCACTGATTATGAATTTTTATAATTCGGATTTTATATAGGTACAGGCTGTTAGTTTAAACGAGGGACGTATTCAAGCCCATGATAATGCTTATACGTAACTAAAAAAATATATAAATAAAAATCACTCTTAAATGACGGAGAAAACTTAACAAAAATATTGCAAAAAGTTTCCTATCCCTTACGCTAGCGAGCGACTGCCTTATCAGAGGGAATTTACTCGTGTAAAAGGCCTTAAGACGGTACAAGCACCTAACGAGGCATGTTTGGAGGCTATCTCCTCTTAGACGAGTGGAGTAACAATTTTGAAAAAAATTCACCGTATTTATAGAACCCTCATCTTTAAATTTTAAGCAGGAAAAAGTGCTACATGCTCATTTACTCTGTGAAAAAAATACCAAAATGTAGCAGTATTCAAATTTAAATTTGAGTCTTCTTCCAAACGGCTCAGAATTTTTTTTCACCAATAGGCGGAGACAGATAATACCTAAAAAAATGTAGTTCGATTTTGGTGATGCAATAGTTTTTCACGTCACAATTAATGATTTTCGATATTTTCGCAAAAAAAGTGCGCTCTCGACCAATCCAAACGCCGAGAACGCTCGGCCGGGAAGCGGGGCCTTAATGATCAGTCTTCCCTTCATATTTCGCTTCCTTAATTTTTCATGAACAAGCAGGTCTAAAGTTACACATTTGGAATGAGAATCGATTACTGAATACCCTCCTTCAATACTTCCCTCGTCTTACCTAACACCCTATATAAGCTGAGATCGATCTTCATTTTATTTATATTTGGTTTTATAAAACTTGATATAATGATATCTTATGTTACTTGAGACACTTTTTAATTTAACATCGAAAAACTCCCCTACACAGGTCTAAAGAACTATTGAACTATCTTTTTTGAAGTGAAAACTTCTTTAGCGGCGTTGTGCACTTTTCTTGGGATGGGTAAAAAATTATAAACTCGCGACAGGGGTCACGTGTCCTGATCGAAAAATTCGACAGATTGCGCAGGGCGCTTGCGTGAATAAAATGCGACAGATTCGTAGCGACAGGTCACGTGTCCTATCTTGGGATGGGTAAAAAGTATATAGTTCATAATTTCGCTTTCAATGTCAACGTCTTATTAGCGCCTAAGTAAATAGATCTGGGTGAGTGCTCTATGATCTAGCTGATATTTCGTACACGTATATTTGAAGTAGGACACTAATTTTGTATATTAATAAAAGTAATCGGAACATACGAAACTCGTGTATTTAGGGTTTAAATTATTTCACCGCGAGATAGCAATAAAATCATAATAAATCGTAAATTCCTTGGAGTAGGCTTACGATCATTATAAAAATGCTTAGGATCAATAAGAAATTCAAGCTAGCACTAACATTTGGTTTCTAGGTTTCCCAGTTTAAGAGCTAGGAGCTATTTTAGTTTTTTTAGGAAAAATATTATAACACCCGAACCATTCTGATTTATTGAAATATGAAACTGTCACAAATGGGCACAAATTAACACTAATGTGTGTACGAAAAATCATGATTGTGTGCCAAACAGTTTTTGAGATACAGGAATTCGCAAAACGTTACGCCAGCAAGATTTGATATAACTCTGAAACCTTAGGGGGCACAAATTTAAAATTTTCGGCACATTTACACGACATGGAGCACTTATTATCTGTATCATTCAAATTTTGATTAGACTTGCAGGAAAAAACCACACTGCTGCGGTAACGTTACGCCAGCAAGATCATATATTCGTGAATAACTCCAAAACGGCTATAGGCACAAATTTAAAATTTTCGGCACATTTACACGAGATGGAGCACTAATTATCCGTATCATTCAAATTTTGATTAGACCAGCAGGAAAAAACCACACTGCGGACGTAACTCACTCGATTTTTTAACATTTTTTCCCTAACCATTCCAAAATATTTAAAAATGCACAACGTTAATGTTAAATTTTTCACTTCTGTCGGCACTGCCGGAGTGCAACCTGGCTGTATTTTTTTCTAAATTCAAACATGAAGCGCCGCTAAACAGTATTATAACGGTCACTTCCACCCTGGGTGACCTCCCCGCAGTTTACGTGTTCAATAAAATGTTTTTATAGTCTAACCATGTGTGCACATTCCAATGTCTCCGCTTAATTACGCTGTACGTTTGAACTTGTAATAAAATTATAAGCGTTTATTGCTTTCCATATTAATCAGAATTGTTTGGAATGACTTTCTATTTACTACTGGTATCAGAATGTCTAGAGATGCTAGAGGTAAATGAGTAGTCACAATATGTTTCACTATTACAAAATTGAGTCTGGACAATTTAATTACATCGTAGTTCGCATTCCTTTTTAAATAAAGCAGTAGAGTTAAGTAAACTTAGGATTTCTTTTTTGATGTGTAATAAATAAATATCGCCAGACTTACTCACCAACTGTCTGGTTCTAATAAAGTAACTATGGCTACCGCACAAATGACTGGGGGCGATCCCAGTGACACCCAGACCAGGGCATATTACGAAATGGTCATTTCCGAAATTTGCCTCTGGTGGGACTCGAACCCGCAACCACCCGATGCAGTGAGCTTCATTTTTAGGGTTCCGTACCCAAAGGGTGCCAACGGGACCCTATTACTAAGCCTACGCTGTCCGTCTGTCTGTGTGTCTGTCTGTCTGTCTGTCTGTCTGTCTGTCTGTCTGTCTGTCTGTCTGTCTGTCCGTCTGTCTGTCAGCGGGCTGTATCTAACAAACGGTAATAGCTAGAGACATGAAATTTTCACAGAATGTGTATTTCTGTTGCCGCTACAACAACAAATACTAAAAATAAAATAAAACTTAAAAATAAAGGGGGTCCCCATACAATAAACTCGATATTTTTGGCGTTTTTATTGATAACTCATAAATTAAACAATATATAAAGAGAAAACTAACATTTTAACCATAAGTGATCATTATGACATATTTTAGATAAATTGTTGACAAAAAAAAGAAATGTAAAACTACATTTTTGACCCATAAATAAGTTTTAAATTAATAGTACCAGTCAAAGTAGCGCCATCTAACATTGTTATGATATCATTGGCATTACAGTGTCATAAGTAGTATAATAATTCGAGTGCAATACTAGAGATCATCTTAGCCGTATGGTTAAGGCGTTAGTCCACGTGTATGTGGGTATTAGGTTCGAATCTTACTACGAGTTGTTTTTTTTTTGAGTAATTCGCATTTTTTTTGTCACCCACAGCTTAAATTAAAATAATGTTAACACTAAACTGATTTGTGCAAATACATTGTTTACGTACGTAAACATATTTGTAAATCAAGTTTCAAATGCATTCGGAGTTCCAAGCACAGAGTATTAGAACTATAGATGGCGTTGTAATAGTTTTTCACAGAATGTGTATTTATTTATTTGTGTACTTTATGTACCTATTATTGCAGGTGTGTACTAACAATTATGGGACTGAGGTGGCAAAAAAGCGTACAGCCCGCCTGATGTTGAGCAGTTTTTTTTTATGGGAGTGAGGTGGCAAAGAGTAAATAATTGTTGCTATAACAAAGATAATATAAAATAAGAACCTCATAATATATAAAATAATAGTACCGCTACGCACCACTAGATGACGCTAGATGAGCTCCTAGATCGCGCTATGGTTTCGTTTTTCAGATCGCAATATAGTCACGACCAAAATTCGCTTGCTATTGACAAGTTTTGCGTTATCTCTAGGTTTCGATCGATTGGAAATTGTTGTATTGCTTTCATAGTGTCATATTTGATGGCAGAATACTCCCGTTGCCTCCGACTATAGTGTGCGGGGATTTTAATGTAGACTTACTGGAATCTAATGAGAATGCACCTTTAAAAAAATATTTTGACCATATTGGTTTAAATTCAAAACTTCCTCGTGTTGTTACCACAACGGGTTATACTCAAATAGATAATGTGTTTATCAATATTGACTTGAATGCTGGCACATACTGTGCACTCTTTAGTTACCATAGCCCTTTATGGATACAATTTCGAATTGAGCAATAGATTTTATCAAAACTATCCGAAAAGTCAGAATAAAATTTGTATTTCTGTTGCCGCTGTAACAACAAATACTAAAACAGAATAAAAAAATATTTAAGTGGGGTTCCCATACAACAGACATGATTGCCGTTTTTATAGAATGGTACGGAACCCTTCGTGCGCGAGTCCGACTCGCACTTGGCCGGTTTTTTTCACGAGACAAAGCTGAATAGACAGTTTTTTAAATTTATTTGGTCTTTATTTGGCTCTCCCGCCCTACACAACATTTAGTAATACCACTGAGACAAGCGCGACGACCCTAAATAAAAAATCTAAAACTCCCCTTACTCTTGTACTTTAGACGACGCATAAAATTCAACTCTTGAAATTTTACATCGCCATAAAACATCATTCCGCCTTTTCTGGAGTTGGACCCATATTTTTAAGACTCCGAAATGAAATTATGGAGTGCTGAAAAATTCCGTAATTAACGTTTTTATGTAAATATAAAATATTAGACGGTTATTTTATCTTCAGCAAAACTCGTTGGTATGTTATATTTTTGTTGGTTGGTTGTAGCTTGTAGCTACCACTCCACCAAGCCAACTAGGCGCTCGGATAGCATGCGGCTTCCCCGCCTGCACACGGCCAGCGCCTTGTTGTGCGGGTGACGTCACATTTGACAGGTTCCTAGTTGGCTTGGTGGAGTAGTACAGGAAGATATCTAAGCTCAGGCAATGACGTTTTATATTCCAGACTCTAGATACACGAACATTAGTGCTCTACAAAACGGCACATTAATTTATAGCTACATATCAATGAACACACGACGTATACGCCAGACCTGCTGTTAGAAAGAGATGAATATACATTGTAGTGATAACTACATAATCAATTGATGTGTCCATATGGCGCGCATGCCTCACCCGAGCACTCATATTATGACATTACGTCTATGCGTTCCGACGTCAAAACTGAGTGCTCGCGCGAGGCATGCGCCTGATGAAGACGCCGCCAATGGCGCGCGCGCGTGCTGCGTGCAGTCGCAATGCTGGCTGGCGCGTGACTAAGTGGATGGCGGGTACTTACCTTGCATCTATGTAGCCAAAATAAGCGTGGTAAGTCACTTGAGCTCAGCCTCATCGGTGTTGCCATTCCTTAAACTTTTTTATTTCTCTACATAAAATTACGAGACGTGAAAGTAATCCTAGCATTCCTTTTCTACGTTTCAGGACCCTATAATGCAAAGTACGCTTTCATGAACCACGCGTATACTCGAAAGCAATATATCGGCCGGTACATGTGATTGCCACGGTAAATATAGGTATTTTTATTTGAATAATGTCCCATCCGCTTCCGTCCCGCTGAACGTCGACGCGTCACAGGAAATTGGCAAAACGTATTGCTTATTTTGAAGGTACCTATGTTATTTTTGTGCTGACTGATTCTAAAGGATATATTCATGTAAGTATCTACCGTATTTTTATTTGACGGGACGTGTTTTTAATGTCAATAGGCACGTTTACACTGACTTGGTGCGTTCCGATGCCTTACATGCCTCGCCCGAACACTCATGTTGTAAGAAATGTCTATGCGTTCCGAGGTCAAAACTGGGTGCTCGGCCGCGGCATGCGCCCGATGAAGACGCGGCCATTTGGTGCGACCAGATGCCTCGCATACCTCGCTCGAGCACTCATGGTGGTTATGACGTGTCTGGTCAGAGGCAAACGTTCATGTATGTTATAGGTATTCCAGAAGTATCGCGTGGCGGCGCGGGCGGTCCGGAAAGACCAACAGTTTAAAATAACAATGTATGTTTATTAAAATGCCTGCCTGCTCACACAGCGTTGCTGTTTGAAAATGTATAAGTACAATTATTCTTTTGAAAAGAGTAACCATTGAGTTTCTTGCCGGCTCTTCTCAATGGAAGCAACATTACGAACCGGTGGTAATGCTAAAATATTGTTTATCTTGACTATTTATAAACGCTTTATTGAGCTTACATGAATAAAAAACTTTTGATTTGATTTGATTTGAAAAAGTATTGATTCTTGAACCGTTTAAAAGTCTATATTTTTCTGCTCTATATTTTTTTTTATTATGGTGGGTAGGTGTCACTTCAATTATTCACATAGGATTGGTATCATCAACAGACAAATTATTTATATAAATTATTGTTGAACGAAATTTCATTAAAATTCTGGATTTTAGAACCCTTCCGCTCGTTTGTGTTTTTGTAAACAATAATTAAAAGTTAAAATTACTCGCTTTTCCTGTTATAACCCCGATCTAAGCAATCGGATACAGTGATTACAAACTCTGTTGTTTTAAGCATTTATTAGCAAAGTTATGATGCTTACTTTCAAAGTTCAAATGTCAATAAACTTGAGTTCAAAAATATGTACTTAGGGCCTTTAAAATTCTGTGTTTCGTTAAAACACTTAACTCACGTCATGTGGGTTGTTGATACTTACAACTATTAGGATTACTTTTAAACATTTTAAAATGTATTTTAACGTAAACATTTTTAAACATAGTTTTGTTAAGCATTTGATAGCATTTATTTTATTTGTTACCATTTTAAAAGTACGTGGTTTTATGTTTGAATCAAAATCACATTTCTTTAAATCTTTATTTGTATCAAAAGGTGCCTATCTGAAAAGTATTTTTCTGCGAAAAAATATATTGCAATTCAAATCCAAAAGCACGAGAGTATAAGCTGATCGTCTCCTTTAGAAAACACATTCCCAAACGTTTCTATAGGTACTCTTCTACGTTACCCCAATGTATCAAAAGGTCTACACCAATTTGTATGTGTCACAAAATAGAAAATTTCCCTAAATTCGCGCAGAAAGCGGTGGGTCCCACTCAAAAACGTATACCGTTCGACATTCGCGCTACTATTGGAATTGTACCTTTAAAACCCTTTCCCGTATCGAATACGTATGCCTAGGTACTTTTCCTTTGTGTTGGACGCGTGACGTTTTGTATGAGCCCTTTTTATACTCTTTCAGCGACTATTTACCGAGCCCTAACAGTATACCTACGTAAATATATTGCCGTATTTTTATTTGAGTACGGAAAATAAGGTTTGCGTTGGGGGAAATATCTTTGGATAAATCTTGTACTCCAATGGTAGGTACATATAATGATGCGTTTGGTACTATCTACAGAGAAAAATCCTTCAATAAGTACAGACACTTTCAAAAGCAGGAAATAAAAATTTTGGTACATATACAGTAGCTACTGATATGTAAATTAAATACCTAGTAATGACAAATTATACGTAACTATCATATACTTCATATCTGATTGCTTGGGTGTGAGTGCTTAAGGCTTGTGGATGCGGCCATTGGACGCGTCTAAATGTGCTGAGCACCGCACCCGAGCTTTCACATTTTGACGTCTGACGACGTAAATATGATGTCATAAAATTATTGCTCGGGCGCGCCGCTCGCCTCTTTTAGACGCACCCATTCACCATCGATTACTACATTATAATATTATGTATATACATAGTCTGAAAAAGGCCTTCAATCCTCTAAAAGCTATGCACCATCAACTCACTTTTGTTACGTTTATAAATATTTAAACCGGCCGTCATATACAGGGTGTTGGAGACGAGAGACGTGTTCAAGTCCATGATAATCCATGCTTACACGTAACTAAAATAGGTAAATAAAAAAACATTAATCTATGACAGAGCAAACTTAACAAAAATATTGTAAAACATTTTGCTACGTAGGCCGCCCTAACTGAGCTGTTTTTCAAAGGCAATTTACTTGTGTAGAGACTTCATACTTCATTTTATACAGTAAGCAAATGCATGTCCTGCCTCACCTCAGCACTCACATTTGCCCCGCCTAGTTTGGCATAGTCATGAGACAGAACGATAATATCGGGTAGTTATACCCTTCTCTGTCTAGAGTGTCAGTTGCCTCTGCATTTGCCTCGCGCGGCATGCGACTGAGGCAAACGTCGTGCTTCGCGAGGCATGTGGGTGAGCAGCCTCGCGCAGCATGTGTGACATCTGGACGTGGCTATTCATTTTACATTAATTCGTATTTGATTGCATAATTAGGTCATATTTTTTACATATTTGGAATGAAAATCGAATACTGAATACGACCCTCGTCTTACCCAACACCCTGTATACTGTATCTCATTATTATACAGTCTATCTCATTACCGTACCTTAGTAATTTATGTAGGCGAAGATAAAAGCATCTGATTACTTAGCGAGGTAAAATCATAAGCGCGCTAATAATCTACGCACGTGACCGGAGCTTTAATCTACGGTTTCGTTGAACTTGGGTTCTGAAAAATATATGGATCTAAACGAAAATTGAACCTTTAAACGGCCGAGCACTCGTGTCGTATGACATATGACGTTATGTCTACGCGTTCCAAAGTCAAAACTAAGTGCTTGGACATAGCGATCTAATGCTAAAGATACACGAAGACACTTGACACTAGGCGTGTGCGTTATTTCACGTCACCGGTTACATTAACTGGTTACGAGCTAATTCACCGAATCACTGTTTACGCGACGAACGAGTAACTGGTGATTTTTGTAACAGGTTATTTAGCTGTAGCCCGAACTACATCATAGGTATTATGTCACCGGTCACCCATAGACATCTAAAAGTAACAAAGAACAATGTTTCTATTTTTGTATACAAGAAGCTAGTAGTGACGAAAACCATAGGGATACAAAAATAACCAGTTACAAAAATCACCTATTAAATAACAGGTGACGCCTTAGACGTAACCGGTTACGTTACGTTTCGTGAAAATAATGTAACGACACACGTCTACTTGACACTTAAACACTCAGTGTACATTGAGTGTCTACGTGTGTCTACCACCGCGACACCTTGTTGCAATTCTAGTGGCGGTGTCCATACACTAAAGAAAAGAAAGAAAGAAGAAAATCTTTATTACGACAAGCCATCGTAAAAAAATATAAATATAAATGTTACAAAATATATACACACACAGGGTCGATACACTGAGTGTCTGGTCTCTAGTGTCGTCGTGTATCCTTAGCATGAGACCACCTGACTGTACTGCTGGCCACGCTATGACGGCCTCAAGCTTAGCTTAGCTACGCTCTCGGCCTTGAAGCTTGATCATCATTGCAACCCTTGCTGGCCGCGCTATTAAGGCCACCAAGGCTACCACCACCAAACCAAAATTATCCAGCTAGTTTTTGTTTTGGAAAATCACCGCAAAAGTAGATATAAAAGTATTATCATAAATAAAATCCCACCTCTCCTCCTCCCTCCCCTCATCTCACCTCTGGATTTTTCGAAATCTATGTGTGAATCATAACTTTAATATGATTATCACTTGCTTACGGTGAAGGAAAACATCGTGAGGAAACCTGCATGTCTTTAGACATGTGTAATCCACCAACCCGCACTGGGCCTGGGTGGTGGATTATGGCCTGAATCCCCCTCGCATTGAGGGGAGGCTAGTCTGCTGGGGCTGCTCGGGCGTGCCGCTCGGCACTTATGGAGGCTGCTAGCATAATATAAAAATCCGGGAAATACCTAGTTTGATAATTATTGTGCAGCACTCAGATAAATCTTCGCTGAGCAGAAACACAATTTTCAAGTTCGCCACAACCAACACGAGGTTATCACTCGATCTCGACATATTCCAGTCATTATTATAACCATTTTATTTGCCGTTAAATAATCGCAATGTAAACTCTATCCGCCGGTGATAAGGTTATGCTGTGTGCACGCGATACTGCTGTCTCTATACACCCTTTGCTAGGCGAGTTGTTTGTGAGTCGTACTGTTCTCCCACGCGAATGCTCATTGCTTTTGTTTGGTGCAAGTTTATCGCGACCGGTTTTTATTTGAAAAGCCAAAACCGGATATTTCCGGAATAACCGGTTCCGATGTCATCAAGTCTCGCGTGAAGCTCATAATAGTACATTACTGCCACGGTCTGTAATGAGTGTGTTGCTGGACGCGTTGTTGATGGCCGAAAGCGCGGCGCAGCGCAGCTCCAGGCCTCCACAGCACGCTCAGCATTACAACCCTTGATGGACAAGCTAAAATAAAGGACGAGATCGAAGGTCGAGGCCTTTATAGCGCGGCCAGCAAGAGTTGCAATGATGACCAAGCTTCAAGGCCGAGAGCGTAGCTAAGCTAAGCTTGAGGCCGTCATAGCGTGGCCAGCAGTACAGTCATTGCGGACCAAGGCTTGTATAGTGCTTTACTTAAAAATGCGACTATTAGTTAAAACAAAACTAGCTAAGTAAGTATAAAATGAATACAATTATATTTTTATTTTTACGAACTATATCTATAACTGTTTATTTTTCCTGTTTACGTTTCCATGACAACTCGTTTTAACCGCGGATCAGATTTTTTTACGAACCATAAACATACCAGTTTGTTAGGTTTCCATGGCAACGGCACGATGGTGTTCAGATATAGGGACTTAAAATTTTGGCTCTTGCAAGGCCATAAAATCGATTTTGCTCGAAGAAGGATTGCGAAATAATGACAACATTTTAAACTTTTTTGAGTAAATGTAATGTAATATTATGATTTCAGAAAGAGTAAATCTTAACTAGATTTCATTAATTATAATTGTAGATTATCAAACTTATAGACATGATTAATTACTCTTTGAGAATTCGATACGTTTCACATAGTAAAATTATTTTTAAATATGATAAAAGCTGTGTCGAGCTATCTGGCTAGGCTCCTTAGGATTTTATTACATGGGTGATTTGCGAGCGGTATGCGTACCTATCAGTGCGACGAGACGATTTTGATGCACTCTAGCGCTCAGCACGTTGATTGGGAAACCAAGTCGCAAGCCGTTAGAAAACTGCCAGTATGATAAGACCTTTATACTTAGTAGGCAGAGCGAACATTTGCCTTGGGTGAGACACGTCGCACTGAGCGAGGCAAAGCTGGCTCGCGTGGCTTTGCGGTGTAATGTCAGATGCGCTTAAGATCGAAGCAGTGTGACTGTCGAGTGATGTCGACTTTCTAAAAACGCGGTCGCTTATAAACTTGCGGCAAACACCAAAACTAGACAACACAGAGGGTTTGCGGTTTGCGTTAATTAACTACTGACTGAAAACTTGTTACAATAGAGTCGAGTAATTTGGAAATTGTTTATAAACGCGGCGCTAAATGTTGATAAAACAATGAACGGTTTCCAGCGCGTACCAATTTTTGTAATAAAGAACCAAGAATAAATTCGGTAACACCTGGCCGTTCGATATTCTCGAATATTTTATTAAAAAACGCTATTTGTTATTATGTTTGTTCGAATTATTATAATTTTTGGTGAAATATTACAGAAGATGAAATTGGATTTCTGTTTTTTAACATGGATGGGATTCAAAAAAGGTAACAATCAGATTTTTTTTCTAACAAAAAACTTTGTGCGGTTCCATTTTTAGCCTGAAATCGATGTTCCTAATCAGTTAGACAACAAAGGAAGCGGTCGTCCGAAGTTTTCAGTGGACATGGAATGACTAGACACTTAAACTAACATACATACATACACTGCGACTGTAGCCTAGGGGCGAACACGTTGGGCTAGCAATCAGAAGGTCCCAGGTTCGATCCCCGGTTGGGCATGCACCAATAGATGAATTTTCATCTATGTGCATAATTTACAGTTCGCTGACGGTGAGGGAAAACATCGTGAGGAAACCTACCTATCCCTCGGGATTAGGTAATAGTTAGTTCCTGTATACACGGCGACAAGGTTCACCACCTGTCACGTTGGGTTCTGACTATCTGGTGAAACGTGGGCTTTGAGTTGACCTCCACAATGTGGTGGTGTATGGCCACTCAAGCCTCTGACTACCTCCGAATGGGGATAAAAGTCGTGACGTTATATTTATTTATTTATTTTTATATACATACATATAATCACGCCTGTTTCCCGTAGGGGTAGGCAGAGACCACTTCTTTCCACTTGCTATGATCCTTACATACTTGTTTCGCTTCGTCCACTTTCATTATTCCCTTCATACATTCTCTTCGGTTTAGGTTTTTTACTTAAACTAAGCTAATTTTAAAAGCCTTGCAACGTTTCGCTTGGTTTTACAGGGTTTTAAATGTATCCTGAAAAACAATATAGTCCATACTAACATAATTTTACCAATGTGGAAATCAATTTGTAAATGTAAACTTGTAGAAACACGGAGGTGATTCGGCCGGCGCGGGTGGAGGCGGGATTGAGGCGATGGGACGGAATGCACTCCAACAAAACAGACAAAGTGAGTCGGATCCAGTCTTATCCGGCGAGACTTGAGCGAAATTGCATTTAGTTGAGCTGTTGTTTGAAGTCACCTTTGTAACTCTATGTATTTTGAGGATATTGAAGCATCGTGTAATAAAACCAGCGCGATGGAACTGATACCCTGTTACTATTCTTAAGATCTCATGTACAGAGTTTTCAAATATGAGTGGATGGCCAAATTCAAAACTATAGAGAATAACGAAAAACAGTGAAAAAGGACCAAAAGACCCTTAGGTCCAATTCTGATGATTTTAGAAAAATAATTCCCCAGTCGGTAATCGATTCGATTCATTTTGAAAAATTAAACACATCCTTGGTATAGTCCGCGACAGGTCGAGATGACATTCGGGTTATGAGCTTTTTGCAGAATAAAATCCGAATCAAAATTAGCAGGACCCGATAAACAATTAAAATCGCCCACAAAATTATGAAATTAAATTATTCTGTTGCGTTGCGGGTCCCGCTAATTTTGATTCAGATTTTATTCTGCAAAAAGCTCATAACCCGAATGTCATCTCGACCTGTCACGGACTATATATTATTCCACCACCACCCGATATATAGAGTCGCGTCTAAGGAACGAATGACGAAATGAATGAAGAAATGGTCAATGCACCTTTGAAAAATGTACCCAGCATAGCCAATAGGTACCCTAAATTAAATAAAAAAAACCAAACAATTCTCCCTCTCAAACGTCTCCACATCAAAGAGATTAACTATAATTACACATATAAAAACGGCTTACAAGCGGGCGGCGTCAAATAGAGCTGAAAGAATGCCAAGAAAGCGAACAAGTAAGTGGCCTCTAAGTGGCTGGCTGCCTTTGTGGCTGCGACTCACTACTTCAATGGCCTCCTTAATAGCCCCAGTTTTATGCCCAGCGTGTGCCCCCTTTTTATTCACAATGTGTGTAAAAAAAATTCATAACTTAAGCGGTAAGCAATCGTTCCGCTAATGGTAAGCAAGAGCATATCGCCAAGAATAACATCAAAAAGAAACGTATTGCCAATATGGCTGATTTTCTAGAGAAGCTTCCAAATTTCTGATGATTGTCGAATTTGGATAACAGGGGGCTTACCACGAACTGTTCTTGCGATTCAATTACAGGAACGTTTTACGTTTCAGCGACTTTTTGTGCAATGACGTACCTTATTTACTACTACGTTACCTTAAGAAACGTCATTGCACAAATGGCCGCTGAAACGTTAAAACAAAACTGCTATAAGAGGTGGTGGTAAGCCCCCAGATGTGTGAATTTTGCTGCATGTAGTGGTGCCCTGAACAAGTCTGGTGATTGCAATGTTAGGAGATACCATCTGGTAAAATAATACATCAATAGCCACGTCCAGATGTCTCACATGCCACGCGAGGCAAAATTGCCTCACGAAGTTTGACTTGCCTAGCGTGGGGCAAATGCGCGTCCTACTCCTACCTCACCTGAGCGCTGTCATTTGCCTCGCCTAGTTTGGCATAGTCATGAGACAACGATGTCAAACTGATTTCTCGGGTATACCCTTCTCTGTCTAGAGTATAGGTTGCCTCGCGCGGCATGCGACTGAGGCAAACGTCGTGCTCCGCGAGGCATGTGGGTGAGCAGCCTCGCGCGGCATGTGCATGTTGTAGACACGCCTAATGATAGTAGTTCATAACTAACTCGTTTCATTAAAAATATAACTAACAAAGTTCCACTCCGCAGTACAAAAACAAAGAGAATAAGAAACCGGAGCTATTATGAAAGCTATTGGAGCGACGAGCTTGTTACCACAAAGAATAAGACGTTTTCCATTGCTACTTTGTTACGACTCGGAGATAATGCTTTATTTTTATTTACAGCAATGAATAATTAATTTATATAACGTTTTTATGTTTTGTGTGGGATTACATTGTACGTGGTACTAATGCGCACTATGTCGGTAAAATATGAGGAAATAATTCGTTTTCTTTATCCTACTGTTTCTTTTTCTTAGGGCCACCGCAGACATGCTACTTTTAGCACCGGCGATCGGCGATTTTGATGCTGCGTCTCGCTCGTTCTTGCTCGAAGAAACGCGACGCAGCATCGATACAGTCGCAAAATCGCCGGTCGCCGATGCTAAAAGTAGCATCTCTGCGGTGGCCCTTAGGGAAAACGTCACTTCTGTTTTTATATAAGTAGATCTTATCTAATACTTCAGAGTTATCCTTTGTATGATAGGATATTGTTACAAATTATTCTTAAATGTTGTCCAAGCTTTTAGCTAGCATGGTTTGTAAATCTCATTATGTGATTTTTACTATGACGACCTTTTGTCGCAGTTGTTCGAGCGTAGGCCGCTCGACTCACTGCAGCGGATAGTTGCGGGTTCGATTCCCACCAGAGGCAAATTTGGGATCACATCCAGTCTATTGTATGTCTATTGTATCATTTAGTACAAGCGTTGCTTAGTTTGGAACCATACAGTTGGTGTGTAAATATGGCGATATTTACTTTAATGTATTTTTTATGAACACATGAACCAGCCAAGCCAAAATATTTCGACATTTCCATCCTATTTCGAAAAAAGCATTCGCTTTTACAGGCAAATCGCAATGCGTGTAGTTTCGGTGGCGCGGCGAAGATAGCTTATCTGATCCCACTGGTCCGGGCATATTGAATGGACGCTCTGTCTCTCAAATGTACGTATAAAACCAAAGTGCATATAACCAACAACTTTGTTGGCTATTGGATCAGAGATACGTAATGGAATAAAAACAGATTTGAAGATTTGTTTTCGAGAGTCGTGAACACTACCACGACAGTGATATTATCATAAAATAGAACACGAAATAAACACTGGTTTTTAAATCTAAATATATAAGAATCAAAGTCCTGATTGACTGACTGACTGACTGACTGACTGACTGACTGACTGACAGACAACGCACAGCCTAAACCGCTGATCGTAGAGACTTGAAATTTGGAGGGTGGGTTTGTCTTGATGTGTAGAGGTGTACTAAGAAAGGGTTTTTTGAAATTCAACCCCTAAGGGGGTAAAATAAGGGATGAAAGTTTGTATGGAAGTTCGTCATTTTTGAAGTTAGAATTATGAAAATTGCTAATTAGGTGTCTTTTGAAAAATAAAAAAATATGGGTTTCAGGGTTTTTGAAAATTCGACCCCTAAGGGGGTAAAATAGGGGATAAAAGTTTGTATGGAAGTTCCGTCATTTTTGAAGTTAGAATTACTTAAATTGGTGATTAGGTGTCTTTTCAAACATAAAAAAAGAGTAATTTCAGGGTTTTTGAAAATTCAACCCCTAAGGGGGTAAAATAGGGGAATGAAAGTTTGTGTTTAGATTTCTTTCGTGTTTTTGGAAATTCAACCCCTAAGGGGTGAAATGTGGAGTGAAAGTTTGTATAGGGGTGGTCGAGTTTTGTTATTTTGACGGGAAAGGGGAAAACGGGGTCAAGGGATGTTTTAATAAGTCATCCATATCTCGATATTGGTTATGATTGCTTATTTGAATTGATCAGACTGGGGTTTCCGTATTTTTAATCATTTTGACGAGAAAGGGGAGAGCGGGGTCAGCGCATGTTTAGTCATCCATATCTCAAAATTGGTTATGATTGTTCATTTTAAGTAATCAGACTGGGGTTTCAGCGTTTTTAATATTTTGAAGGAAAAGGGGAGAGCGGGGTCAGCGAATGTTTAGTCATCCATATCTCGAGATTCGTTATGATTGTTCATTTTAAATAATCAGACTGGGGTTTCAGCGTTTTTAATATTTTGAAGGAAAAGGGGAGAGCGGGGTCAGCGAATGTTTAGTCATCCATATCTCGAGATTCGTTATGATTGTTCATTTTAAATAATCAGACTGGGGTTTCAGCGTTTTTAATATTTTGAAGGAAAAGGGGAGAGCGGGGTCAGCGAATGTTTAGTCATCCATATCTCGAGATTGGTTATGATTGTTCATTTTAAATAATCAGACTGGGGTTTCAGCGTTTTTAATATTTTGAAGAAAAGGGGGAGAGCGGGGTCAGCGAATTTTTAGTCATCCATATCTCGAAATTGGTTATGATTGTTCATTTTAAATAATCAGACTGGGGTTTCAGCGTTTTTAATATTTTGAAGGAAAAGGGGAGAGGGGGGTCAGCGAATTTTTAGTCATCCATATCTCGAAATTGGTTATGATTGTTCATTTTAAATAATCAGACTGGGGTTTCAGCGTTTTTAATATTTTGAAGGAAAAGGGGAGAGCGGGGTCAGCGAATTTTTAGTCATCCATATCTCGAAATTGGTTATGATTGTTCATTTTAAATAATCAAACTGGGGTTTCGGCGTTTTTAATATTTTGAAGGAAAAGGGGAGAGCGGGGTCAGCGAATTTTTAGTCATCCATATCTCGAAATTGGTTATGATTGTTCATATTAAATAATCAGACTGGGGTTTCAGCGTTAGTAATATTTTGAAGGAAAAGGGGAGAGCGGGGTCAGCGAATGTTTAGTCATCCATATCTCGAAATTGGTTATGATTGTTCATTTTAAATAATCAAACTGGGGTTTCAGCGTTTTTAATATTTTGAAGGAAAAGGGGAGAGCGGGGTCAGCGAATGTTTAGTCATCCATATCTCGAGATTCGTTATGATTGTTCGTTTTAAATAATCAGACTGGGGTTTCAGCGTTTTTAATATTTTGAAGGAAAAGGGGAGAGCGGGGTCAGCGAATGTTTAGTCATCCATATCTCGAGATTGGTTATGATTATTCATTTTAAATAATTGGGGTATAAGCTGAGCTGAATATGGTAGGTACTACTTCAGTTTGATCCCATAAAAAATCATTTCGGAAATCAACACCCAAAAGGGGGAAACTAAAGGTAGAAAAGTACGGCAGAAAAATATGTTTGTACCCGATTGACTTGAAACTTAGTATGCATAGGGTAGGTGAGGGAGGAAGGGGAAGACGTAAGGTAGGGGGAAGTGGAAGGGGGAGGGGAAAGGGAAAGGGAAATGAAGGGGGAGGGAGCAGAAGGAAGAGAGGGGAGGACAAGGGGTGGAGAAGGGGAGGGGGATTTGGGATTTTGGCTCTATATACCTACCTACCAAAACACGCATTCACCGAATTAGGTACCGTGATAAAGTTTGTATGGCTCCAATAAAAATCGTGAAATAAAATTATTTTTATAAAAAAGCAAATACTGACTTAAAAAACCCTGGCGCACTAAAAAGTACTAAATAGTCTTAAGTCACATGCCCGGTTTTTTTTATTTTGAAGTCTACGCGGACGAAGTCGCGGGCAAAAGCTAGTTTTATATATAACTGCAGCACATATACGGGCTGGCTCAACCGGGGTAGGACCACCCTCTCACAGAAGATCGGGGTAAAGTAGCTATTACAGCTGCGTTTCGTACGATGAGTGTGAGAGCGCCTAAATCCCCCCAACCCTCCCTCTGTCTCACTCCCCTTCAATTCGACAACGTGCGAGCGATGCCTTTGGTATTGCAAGCATCTATAGGCTACGGTAACTGCTTAACATCAGGAGGGCCGTACACTTGTTTGCCTCCTTAGTTACGCAAGAAAACAAAAAAAAAACAAATGAAACTTCAGTACACCGCAACGTCACTCAACGACAAGCAATTAATATTCTAATTCGTTAAAATCGTTAACGTATTCTTCAGCTGAGTAGCCCATCACCGGCTAACCCGTTATCGCGGAGACAAATTACAATGCTTGGCCTTTGGAGCGTCTTGCATAATTAGAAAAGCAATCTCCGGTGCGCGTCACTACACACGATTGGCTGATAGCTCCGCTAATTGAAACTTGGAATGCAAGGATGTTCCTGAAATGGGGTTGCGAAGACTTTTGAAATTGGAATCCCTACGTGAGTAGGTACTTCCCGATTTTTTTAAAGAAAACTTTTTAAAGTCGAACGCGTTTCTCTATTATAATATCTTGTTCCAGTTGAAATGCGTCTACGCCGGACAAGATGCGTCGCCGGCGCAGAGTAGAATTGCGTATTTTTTTTATAGGACAAAAAAGCGTGGCAAAAAAGCGTACGGCCCGCCTAATATTAAACAGTTACCGTACGTAGGCTATAGATGCTTGCAATACCAAAGGCATTGCTCGCACATTGCCGTCCTGAAGGGGAGTGGAATGGAGGGATGGGAAGGGGAGGGGGGGTTGGGCTTTCGGCTCTCTCACTCATCGTATGAAACGCAGCTGTAAAAGCTGCTTTACGCCGATCTTCTGTGAGAAGGTGGTACTACCCCGGTCGAGCCAGCCCGTATATGAGCTGCAGTCAATTGGCTACAGCTTGGCTCTACCACCTTAAAATATTAATTCATCATTCAATTTTTCTCATTTTTTTGTCTACATTTTTAAAAAGTACTAGTACTGACTTGCGTCTATTTCGTACAACGGGCGAGACACATCAATTTCTAATGCTTCGATATTGGTATCTTAGCATACAAATCTTAGGTAGTATAATTTTTGGCCAGTGTTGCTTCACTATCGAAATGCTAGCTTTTCCAAGACGAATTTTGTTCCCAATTTGACACATTAGTAATGCTACCAATTGGTACTAATTAAAATAAATAAAATAGGGAACAAATATAAGTGGATATATATAAAGGTGTAGGAAACACATTCATATTATGTCATACCTACTTGCTATATATCAGTTACAGGGTCTATTCCTAGCTCATCAACTACGCATTGAACATTTTCAATATAGGATTTATAAACTCGGTGTGAACATCGAAAAATATATTTGAATTTTTCACATCAACTGCACGGAAGTGTTGAATTTATTCAATTTCCTTTCGATTGAATCCAACTGAATTTAAATAGGTATCAGGAATGAAAATGTTACTATTATGCGAAGGTGGGATTGGTTCTCGTTTTTTAGTGACTATGATGACATACAAGCATACGTTCCGCCTGATGTTAAGCAGTTAGCGTAGCCTATAATGTTTTCAATACCAAAGAAATCGCTTGCATAACATAGAGAACTCACATGCATAGAGGAACGTGAACTCAAAAGATTTTAAAATTGATATTATACTGGGTGTTAGGGAAAAACGATTAACTATTTGCCATAAACTTGTCGTATTTGTGATTTGGTATTATTATGCAAACCCACAAAGTATAACATACCAAACTTAGGCCGTGAAAATTTTACTATAGTGACGTCGGCGTGTGAAGGAGACCATAACAGTACATTTCTATAGTACGTTTTTTTATACTTGTCCTATTTGGTAAGCAAAAATGGAGTCCAGCGGGGCGATTGCGTAACTTTTTGTCAATGTTTCAATTGGTTTCGTATATAATTGACACAGGATGAACGAAACCAATTGACACATTGACAAAAAAGTTACGCAATCGCCCCGCTGGACGCCATCTTTGCTTACCAAATAGGACAAGTATAAAAAAAACGTACTATATAGAAAGCATTGTGACGCGGCGTACGCGTAAAGCTGTAAGCGGCCGATGGCATTTAATAGGAGACCACGGCCTTAGAGTTACAGGTCACAGGCGCAGACTGCTACATAAAGCATAGGATACCTACCTTACGGCACTGACTGTACAGTTCCTGTCTTAGTTTTTGGGGGTGTTTCCCTTACACCCAGTATATGCAGATACAGAACAATATAATTAAAATATATTATTGTCAGACCTTAAGTGCGAATTTTAAATTACAGTCGGTATTACGGATTGCATTCTTCGTCCCTCTTCCTAACAATATCGATGATCAATCAATGCTTCAGTAAGTGACTGACGACACAGAATCCATTAATTACACTGACCCACATAAGTCGTGTCCCTTTCAATCGTCCTCACGTTTAAGCACCCTCGTTTCAAGGACATTGGAAATTCTAATTATCTCTTCCGAAACAAAACCCAATTTCATTCCAAATTCGATTCATGAGTCAGCATAAAAAGTGGGACATCGAATTAATTCGAAAAGACTCGAATGAGGGGCCATTGTAAGTTGCGCTACCCTGTCCCCCGCTGTGTATGAGGGTCTGGATGATTAAAGGGTCGTTGGAGGTGGCGGCGAGGTCTTGTTAGGAAGGTAGGGAGACGCAAATGAAGCTTGGCGCGTCAATGGAGTGCGAAGTGTAATCAGAGGCTTCGCTATGTGCTAACGCGCGTTAACACATTGTTGATAAAACGAAGCTATTTCTCAGTGCTCGATTCTAAGAACGTGGTTTCTGAATTATTTTATTACCCGACTACGGCGGAGGGTTATGATTTTGACCGGTATGTTTGTATGTATGTATGTATGTATGTATGTGCATCTGTTCCCACCTAACTTCCAAACGACTTGTCGTAATTTGACAAATGAGGTATCGTTAGAAGCGGCTTAATGGCGCGCTGGTTATAAGCTATGTGACGTCTCATAAAATTGCATATGGCGCCCTCTAGAGGACATAATGTCATGAACTAAAAAAAAAACATTTTTTAATGAAACCATGTGGGGTATCAAATGAAAGAGCTTGATGAGCACATTACAAAAATATATATATTGTTACCTATAACTCCAAAATAATTAAATAAAAAGTAAGTTTAAAAACTAAAACCCGACTACTGAAAAATCGCGCTCTAATAAAAAGTATGAAACAAGAAAATATTCTCATCTAGAGGATAGCCGTGGTCCGTGTTCATATGCCATTTGGCCCAAAGGACCTACACGGACCACGGCTATCCTCTAGATGAGAATATTTTCTTGTTTCATACTTTTTATTAGAGCGCGATTTTTCAGTAGTCGGGTTTTAGTTTTTCGATTGAACATTGAGTTGGATTGAATTCTTTTCTTCTTCTTAAATTATCTGAGACTGGCGAAGAAAAAAATAACAAAGTAACATAACATTTTTAGCGTCTTGATTGTATTGATGCTCCAAGATGTGTCCATATGGCGCGCATGCCTCACCCGAGCACTCATATTATGACATTACGTCTATGCGTTCCGACGTCAAAAGTGAGTGCTCGCGCGAGGCATGCGCCTGATGAAGACGCCGCCATTTTTGATTCATCTTATGATGATTTAAGCTTTATTAGGGCACACCTCAGATTGCCTCAGTAGGTACGTAAAATAAAACCCGACTACTGAAAAATCGCGCTCTAAAAAGTATGCAACAAGAAAATATTCTCATCTAGAGGATAGCCGTGGTCCGTGTTCATATGCTATTTGGCCCTAAAGGACCTACACGGACCACGGCTATCCTCTAGATGAGAATATTTTCTTGTTGCATACTTTTTAGAGCGCGATTTTTCAGTAGTCGGGTTTTATTTTACGTACCTACTGAGGCAATCTGAGGTGTGCCCTAATAAAGCTTAAATCATCATAAGATGAATCAAAAATGGCGGCGTTTTAGTTTTTAAACTTACTTTTTATTTAATTATTTTGGAGTTATAGGTAACAATATATATATTTTTGTAATGTGCTCATGCAGCTCTTTCATTTGATACCCCGCACGGTTTCATTAAAAATTGTTTTTTTTTTAGTTCCTGACATTATGTCCTCTAGAGGGCGCCATATGCAATTTTATGTGACGTCACATAGCCTATAACCAGCGCGCCATTAAGCCGCTTCTAACGATACCTCATTTGTCAAATTACGACAAGTCGTTTGGAAGTTAGGTGGGAACAGATGCACATACATACATACATACATACATACATACATACATACATACATACATACATACATACATACATACATACATACATACATACATACATACATACATACATAAATACATACATACATACATACATACATACCGGTCAAAATCATAACCCTCCGCCGTAGTCGGGTAATAAGCATCGCCTAAAATATTATTTTATTCGTTCGCAAAATCATGCCCCACAATGTTCAACTATCTACTGTCATACATATACTGTCGTGTTAACATCAGGTGGGCCATACGCTTGTTTGCCACCTTAACCTGGGCTGGCTGGACCGGGGTAGTACCACCCTCTCACAAAATATCGGCGTAAAGCAGCTATTACAGCTGTGTTTCGTACGATGAGTGAGAGAGCCGAAAGCCCACCCCCCTCCCCCTCCCTCCATCCCACTCCCCTTCAGGTCGGCAATGTGCGAGCAATGCCTTTGGTATTGTAAGCATCTATAGGCTACGGTAACTGCTTAACATCAGGCGGGTCATACGCTTATATGCCACCGCAAACCTAAAAAAAAATAAAAAAAAAATAAAGGACGCCATATTTTATTAAGTCTCTGGCCAAGATCAATTCTACTTTCCCCAATTTATGGCTCCAACTTTTGATACCTCAAAAGAAGTATCCCGAGTTGTTTTAGGATTAAACAAATAAAAACACTAATCTAACTGCGCCTTGAGGGATCGCGGTAAACAAAAACAAGTTTGGTGGCCGTGACATATTTCTGGCTTTTATTAAACAGACGTCAATCATGGCTGCTTGTTTAATAAATGCTATAAACATTGTTTCTCTTGACTTTCCTTTGCAGTACGGGTTGAGTTATAAGCGACTCTCTTATGTTTATTTATTATATTATGTACTAGCTGTGACCATAAATTCGTGAGCGTGATTTTTAAAAAAAGTTAAAAAAACCGGCCAAGTGCATGTCGGACACGCACATAAAGGGACC
The DNA here is from genome assembly GCA_947859195.1 of Drymonia ruficornis. Classification (NCBI taxonomy): domain Eukaryota; kingdom Metazoa; phylum Arthropoda; class Insecta; order Lepidoptera; family Notodontidae; genus Drymonia; species Drymonia ruficornis. The sequence continues at coordinate 3,178,339 of OX401910.1, read as the reverse complement.
ATCGTAGAATAAAAAGTAAAAAATATCATGTTTCTTGTATCGGGACCCCCTTTATTTAAACTTTTTATTATTTTTAGTATTTGTTGTTGTAGCGGTAACAGAAATACACATTCTGTGAACATTTCAAGTCTCTACCTATTACGGTTCGTGAGATAGGTACAGCCCGCTGACAGACAGACAGACAGACAGACGGACGGACAGACGGACGGACAGACGGACGGATAGACGGACGGACAAACGGACGGAGTAATAGGGTCCCGTTGGCACCCTTTGGGTACGGAACCCTAAAAAGATTACCTACGACTACATCCGCATGGAATTTTATGAGTTTGTTTTTTTTTGCGGAACTCTAATTAATTTCCCAAAATAAAAATAACCTAATAACATCAGCTACTTTTTGTAATTTTCCCCAGGATTGGTGTCACTGGGATTGCCCCCAGTCCTTTGTACGGTACCCTAGTACAAGCGTTGCTTAGTTTGGGACCATACAGTCGGTGTATAAGTCTGGCGATATTTTATTAATTTTTATTTTCATGGACACTTTTGTGGGAAAGACGTGGCCGGAAATTGCCATGGACAGAGTGGTGTGGATGAAAAAAGGGGTGACCTTTGCTCAGGAGTGGGACAGCCCTATAGGCTAACAAAAAAAAAAACAAAAAAAAGTTTTCTTATATGCAGTCCTATCTATCTAAATAGTACCTATGGTGCCAAAAAAGCTTACGGCCCGCTTGATGTTAAGCAGTTAACGTAGCCTATAGGTGCTTGCAATACCAAAGGCATTGCTCGAACATTGCCGACCAGGCAGCCGTGAGCTTGTTTGCCACTTAAGTGCTATAAAAAAAGTTTTCAACGCTTGCAACTTGAACCACGCGACGGTCCGTCTACTGCCGCGCGGCGCCGATAATGGCAGAGCTTAACACGACACTTATTGCTGAAATAAATCATCTAACGCCGTCCACCGGCTTGTACAATCTATTTGTATAAAAACTGTTTCGCTGTAAACAAATGTACTGAAGTCGTTTTGATTTTATAGAAAGGAGTCTTGAGAGTCAACTTTATCGCAATCGAAAACGTGTCAGAATTCTCATAATTTATTTACTGAGATGATATACTATTCTCAAGGTTCTAGTAATGAAACCAGAAAGCTTGGCATTAAGGTGCGATTTCGTGGAACGCGGCAGACAGCAGACGTCAGTCGGTCTCATACAAATTTAAATGCCGTCTGCCGTCGCGGCACATGTCATCGCCACAATTTGTATGAGACCGACTGACGTCTGCTGTCTGCCGCGTTCCGCGAAATCGCACCTTTAGTGATATAGACCCGTGGATAGACCTGTGCATTGTAATGGTAGGTACCTACTTAGGTAAGTATAATTAAGGACTTAAGACTTCATTCACCTCACCCGATAAATTCTGCATAACTTCGAAAGTACGTCTAAAATAACAAAACAAAACAACACTTTATTAGCTGTAGGCAATTGACTGCAGCTCATATATGGCTGGCTCAACCGGTGTAATTAGAGAATACAATCCCGAGCATGTTTTTCAATCCCGGGATTACGGGATTTCTGATGCGTAATCCCGGGACACCGGGACTATCCCGGGATTGGACTATGTGGTAACTAATTGGGTTCAAATATATTTTTTTTTGTAATTTCTTAAAAAAATATTTTGAATAGTGTGGCACACAACACAAATCACAATAAAATAAATAAAAAAAAAAAAAATTAGCCCTTGTAACGTCCCACTGATGGGCAAGGGCCTCCCCTCAATGCGAGGGGGATTTAGGCCATAAATCACAATAATAGTAAGAAAATCAAAATACAAAACAAATAACCATAGGTACTTTTGTAAGAAATAAAAAAGACAAAATAATAACGTATTAGAATTTCGAAAATACAATCGCAGAAATATCAAAGCATCCAATGTTTGACTTCCAAGCCTGCTTCGTAGTTTATTGCCAACATAAGCAGCAGCTGAAAAAGCTCGCTCAGGTTCTACACTAGTTGGAGAAATAGACAATAGATACTTATATGCTGTTTCTAAGTGATATCCACGAATTCCTCCATTTTCAAACAGGCTCATTTCACGTCTAATACCAAAATAGACGTGTTTGTGGCAATCCCGAAAATCCCGAGATTAGCCAATTACAGTCCCGGGATTTTCGGGATCAGAAAACGGCCGGGATTCCGGGGTCCCGGGATTCGGGATCCCGGGATTGTATTCTCTAGGTGTAATACAACCCTCTCAGAGAAGATCGGCGTAAAGTAGCTATTTCAGCTGTGTTTTGTCCGATGAGTGAATGAGCCGGAAGACCAACACCCCCCTTCCTCTTTCTCTATCCCACTTCCATTCAGATAGGCAAAGGCTACAGTAACTGCTTAACATCAGGCGGGCCGTACGCTTGTTTGCCACCTCAGTTATATAAAGGAGACACCTATAATAAGGACATTGTCCCTTATAATAAAATGTCTGCACACTCAAATGTGTATGAATAATAAATATCGACGCTTGAAAGGCAATCCTTACTAAGCGACATTAGGTGAACTTTACAGGAGAGTGATTTAAAGTTTTTATTTTTACAAAAAAAATCATATAAATTTTATAAATAGTCGTATTAAAATAATTTAAATAGCTTTGGAAATGTTATTTTTTTAAGCTATTGAAGATATTGGATTAACGTACCAGACACTTTTAATTTAAGACATTAATGTCACTTATATAAAAGTTACCTCTATTTAAAAACAAGTAAAAATATCTAAGGTATCACTGTAAGATTACCGGTAACAGGTAAATATAAGTAAACTCGTACAGTTTTAAATTTAGTTATGGGAATAATCATCTAAGGAAATCTAAATATTTAAATTATTTCAAGTAAAGTCCTCTAAGCGTTATCGAATAGTTTACATGATCGCGGAATATATAACTTATGAAGATGTTGACACCGAAACTCTCCCTTCGTAACCGACGTTCAACCATAAACTCCTCAACTAACATACTATAATAAAATTAATTAAAGACTGAAAATTAGAAATAAGTAGAAATTCAACATTTATTGAAAAAAAAAACACAGTTACTTATACAGAAAAGGCAAATAAGACCTCAAGACAAGTTTATTTTACGTGACGATAGACGAGAGCTTTTATTTAAGTGCACGAATATTGTCTATTCAGACCTTATTCCTGCACTAATTAATAGCTCTTGTCAGTTCTCATCCCACGGTGTTGTGACTATCTTATTATTTGTAACATCAAAATGATACAGTCATTCATATTTAATATCTTCTATATCATCATCATCATTTCAGCCAAAAGACGTCCATTATTGGACATAGGCCACCCCAAAGTTTTTCAATAATGACCGGTTATGTGCCACTTGCATGCAGTAGTTTCCCGCGACCTTAACAGGTCGTCGGTCCACCTTGTAGGGGGGTCTACCCACGCTGCATCTTCCGGTACATGGTTGTCACTCAAGAACCTTTCTGCCCCATCGGCCATCAGTTCTTTGGACTATGTGCCCCGCCTACTGCTACTTCAGCCTACCGATTTGCAAGGCTATGTCGGTGAACTTGGTGTGTCAACGTATCTCCTCTTTTCTGATTCGATCTCGTGAAGAAACTCCAAGCATAACCTTCTCCGTAGGTCTCTGAGTGACCTTGAGCCTTCTTATGAGGCCCACTGCAGTTCTTTTCAGTGCCAAAAGTCATCACTGGTAACACACATTGGTTAAAGACTTTTGTTTTAAGTACTGAGGTAGTTTTAAGGAGAAAACGTTTTGTAAGTTCCCGAATGCTGCCCAGCCGAGTTGGATTCGACGACTGACCTCTCTCTCGAAGTTCGATCAACCTAAACGGACTGTTTGCCCTAGGCAGACGTATTCATCGACGACTTTGAGAGTGGAGCTACCAACTATAACTGAAGTGGGCACAACAAAGACGTTTGACATGATCTTCGTCTGCGCCATATTCATTTTAGGGCCCAATTGTTGGGAGACTGTGTTGAGGCCATGGAGCATTCTGCCAAGATCCTCTAGCGATTCCGCCATGTTCACAATATCGTTGGCAAATCGAAGGTGACTCTTGTACTCGCCGTTTATGTTGATTTCAAATCCCTGCCATTCCAGGAGTCTGAAAGCATCTTCCAATGCATCGGTTAACAGTTTCGTAGTATTTACGTCTCCTTGTCTGACTCCTCACTGCAGTGGAATTGCCCCCGCTTTCAAAAGTTCTGTGGTAATTCCGTCCTTCCCTGGTGCCTTATTGTTCTTGAGCTGTTTGAGGGCCATTCTTAGCTCATACAAGCTGATATCCGGGATATCTTCAGTGTAATGTCGAGTCAGTGTGGCCCTAGGGTCTTTAGTCACACCAGTAACAGGTTTGGCTACCGAGGTGTACAACTGTCCATAAAACGTCTCAACCTCTCTCAATACCTCTGCCTTGGTCGACGTTATGCCACCATTCTCGGTTTTCAGCTTCGTCAACCGGCTTTGCCCAATAGATACAGCTCTTGCGAAAACTTTGGAGCTTCTGTTCTGCTCTATCGTATCCTTAATACAATTTGTATTAAAGTTACACATGTCATGTCGTCGCAAGGACTTCCATATCTGTCTATAGAGCTGCTTATATGCGTCTACTGTTTGGACAGTGTCCACCAACCTATTATTTATGTCGTCCACTGAGGCGCAGCTCTCTAGGCTTTCGAAGAAATTTTTTTGTTTGAGTTGAAAGCTCTCGGGGTTTTGGATTTGAGAAGCATCAGGTCGGAGCGTAGACTTCATCAGAGGAGACCTTTCCAACTTGGAATTTATATCCAGTGCCTCTTACCATTCGGTGATCACATTCGGTTTCCACCTTATGAATCACGGAGAAATCATTGAATATTTGTCTCTTATTGGTAATGATTATAGTCTATCTAAATTTTTCTCATTTTCTATAATCAACTTTTAAACAAACTAAAAATAAACTTACATGAAGTTGTTTTAAAATAAGTAAGTAAAAAATAATGTTAAACAAAATGCTGTTTTGAAGTAATTTGATTGGATTCTCACCATTACTAAGCGAATTGCGCTGCAAAATTATAAAAATCCGTGTCGCACGTCCACCGTAAACGACACCTCGCGCCCAAACGTCGACCTGCCGATACGTATTACACGAGGTCACGCGCATACGCAAGCGACGCCATTCGGACAAGGGAAGTTATAAGCGACTAACAAAAATATATGTTGCGTTCAGGTAAAAATATCTAAGCGACAGTCACAACCATCTCATGAAGTCTGCTAAGATTATCTAACCACCGTCAATAATATTTGAAGTTATCAAGTAAAATTATCTAAGGCTGACCAAACATTGTTTATATTATACAGGTAAAACTATCTAAGCGACGATATTCTTCTATTTTATTTCAAGTAAAATTGTACAAGTAAATTTACGGAAATATACTACATCAGGTTAAATTATCCAACCACATCAATAAAAGGTACTTCAGCCCTGGTTAAAATATATAAGCGTCATAAGTTATAATTGCTTAAGTAAGTAAAAACTACTAAATGAATTTAAAAGTTTTTTTCATTACAAGTAAAAAGGAGTAAAAGCCAAACAGTAGAACAGTATATGTCCTAACCGCCGGCAGTCCAAAAAATCATATTTTTTTTGTCGCTAAGTGAGCACAAAAATGTGAAATTGATTGAAATCACGCTATAACTAAGCGACAGTAAAACTCGTCGTAGAGCTATGGGACCCAGACCAAACGACGTAGAAAATTTTTGCGGTTCGAATGGTATATATAACTCAATATCGGCCTATATGTCGCTTAGTCAGGATTGCCTTTCAAGCGTCGATATGCACTCACTAAAAATACAATTCACTCGTTTCAAAACACTTAATTTTTTACTAGCAAGCAGACGTCTCGCAAACTTCAAATTAGAATCCCAAATCTGGGATTGGAGGGATTTTGAAGTCATAAACACGGATGAAACTCAACAGCTTAGCTAAACACGGCTGCGAGATAGACGCATCCAATTTCCAAGATTCATCTTCATATAGCTATCTTGGAATTGTGAAAGTTCAGGATATGAAAAACGAGATTTAGTGCAAAACATTTTGAACTTTGCAAATGTTTCGCACTTGACTCTGGATCAAGGTCTGGTAGGTCTTCAATACTAAATCAATATCCTGGGGGGTTACTTTGAAAAACGAAACGAAAGCTTCGGCTGACGGATCGTCCGAATTCCGTTCGAATCCGTTTCGTTTTTCAAAGTAACCACCCAGCCATTTGGTTGCGTAAAATTATTGTTCTTTGAGTGAACCTCAGGCGCAAATAAAAATTTAGACGGAGCACATAGACCTAGTGAGTGAAGTAAAAAAAGTAATAGGTACCTACCAAATAGCATCAATCCAGTAAGTTATTTTTTAGATTTTCTGATTTCTGTTCACGATCCACAATGGGGAGCGTAGATGTAATGACATGAAAAATAATTATGGTATTTAATGTTGGTAGGTTTTTAATTGCTTATTTGGTCGTCATGAAAGTAACAAAATAACTATAGGTACTGGATATTACTTTTTTTGGCTTAACTCACTAGTTCTCCGCGCTCAGCCTAACTATTATTTTCGTCTGAGGAACGCACTTACAACCTATCCTGCCCTAGAACTTCTTTGACAAAATTATGTGACCAATGAAATCCGTCCATCCATAAATTTTACCGTCTCCAATCCGTTGTTAAATCTAACGTTGCATCCTTTATTGTGTTGATCATATTACCACGTTTGGTTTTATGTTGGTAGTAAGAAAATGTTCTTGCATACGTATATTCACCATAGCATAGCCATCAGTTAAAACAACATTTGTCATCTCGTCTGAAAATGCAAGAAATAAGGTTCTGATGTGTCTGAAGTAGCTTCGGCCACTGGTACTACCATTGCAGGCTGATAGTAGTATTTTTAAAAATAATATTTCGAAAGATCAGTCAGACCAACATATTATTTACTACTAGCTTTTCCCCGCGACTTCGTCCGCGTAGAATTTAAATCCCGGATCCCGTATCTCGGATCCCGTTTCACATTTTTACCGGATCCCGGATCCCGTTTGCTGGATCCGGTAGCCCGGATATCCCGGATCTCGTATCCCGGATCCCAAAAAATATAGCATATGTTGCTCAGGGATAATGTAACATTCTAATGGTGAAAGAATTTTTGAAATCGGTCCAGTAGTTTTTGACTTTACTCATTACAAACATAATCTTTATAATATTAGTATAGATTATCCAACCACGGATCAATAAGCCATAGACGCCGCATAGCCGAGAACACCCGCTCGCCTAACATTATGCAATACCACTGCATACTCGTATGTGTGACGGCACGACATATTTATTGGTTTGTTCTAGTTTCGCAATCAAACAAATCAATCAATTTTATTGGTCCGTTCAACGGACCAATATAAAAATCTGCGTCTTCCTCGATACCTCGTTATGGCCCGCCACATACATACGGAATTTTCCGTACGGAATTCCGTTTCGAAATATCGAATCTGGGATTCCGAACGCAGTAAATCCATCCAAATGTATGGACGTATCGCGTTTGGAAACCCCGGATCGATATTTCGAAACGGAATTTCGTACGGAAATTCCATGTATGCGGCGGGCCTTATTCTCAACGCTTGCATTCTCTTACGAGTGTCATACTGAACTTCGACTGTTCACAGTAATTATAAGCGTAAAAGACAAAGTAGTTATTTATTAAGTCGATGACCGAAGGGCCATTATCCATTGCCAATTGGTCCAATGGTTTGCTAATGAAGGCTTAACAAGCAAAGTTTTTTCGTCGCCCATCATTCGCCGAAAAAGTCCAGTTTTCATTAACTTTACAAATTAAATTGTTAATATTATTAGGAAACAATAGCCATGGTTCTTTTCTGGGCTTTCATTACTACAAGTTAGCAGTCATTCACATGACGAAGACGACAACGACTTACATAACATATTTTCCGTATGAATGCCCAATGCGGCCATTATCTGTCAAAAATGTATAGAAAAAATAAAATTAAATAATTAAAAAATACAACTGCCCTGCAAAAACGAACTAAAAAGTATAAAACAAGTGAAGTGTCATTGCAGTCGGGGGACCGTTCTGAGGAACACTTTTTAATCTAAGAGGTAGCACTCCTTTTTTGGGCAGTCGTGTAAAAACGTTGTCATCTTTTATTATGAATGTAGCGTTACAATGATAGATATTCCAACAAAATACATCTTCGCGTCATTCAAAAAAGGCTAAGTATTACGTAAAGAAAATCCGCTTGAAATTTCAATTATGCCGCAACATGAAGACGTTCCGTCGGCCATGACAGGGGTCCGTGTCAAAGTGCCGTTTGACTGGAAGTAACGGGGATCAAGTGTTGAGTATTCGCTTCGCGGATCTCGCAATTATTCGGCTTTTGACAACTTGAAGAGTGTTGCTTTACAACTGGTCTTCCATCAGTTATAACAGATTTTCTGTGGAAATCAGCCCCCCTAGACGCTGGCTGACGTCTACAAGCGTTCCTTCAAATCGCTACGCTTCATGTATGGAAATGACATAAGTCACGCTACATAGCGACATGTAATGTCATTTCCATACATTGTGAAGTCTGTTCTGTTCTATTCGATTAGCGTTCACGCCACTTGTCTAGGGGGAGCTGGTATTGTTTTTTTCTCCCGCTTTGCAATGGAGGGAAGGGAATAAGCTTGATCCAACTCTTCCTATCTTTTTTTTTATTAAATCCGTGCGGGTTTCAAGACAACTTAGCTTTTCTCCGGGACTCGTCGAGGATCAAACGTGGTCAAACCTTAGCGTCATCGTTGGTGGGAGTGTATGGCGGGCCTAGTCCCATATACAACTCTTACCTTTATAATATTGGACCTAACTCAATAGAAACAGACCATTAGCCGTGTCCACAAACCCAGAGCAGTCGCGCTTAGATAAAAAAAATATATACTTCGTGAGTTCGCGCCTATGTTCTTTTGATCAAAGCTCGCTTACTGGTTTTTCTTTAGAGCTTCGTAAGTTTATTTAGTTTATTTGTTTAAACATAGGTACAATAATTATGTTCTTGAAAGTATTTTACGGACTCACTATGTTTTGCCAAAGGCATAAAATTTTTTGAGGCATGCTATTAAATTAAAATTACAAATAATAATATACACCAATGTCATATGTTTGCTGGAGTAATGTCATTAAGAAATATGTCAACTGAATAATAACATTTATCAATTAAATATTTTTTTAGTTCGGACTTAAACTTAGCATGTTCTAATCGTAAGCTTGCGGCTATAGTAGTCTGTAGACTGATTAGTATGATTAGGTATAGTAATTAAATTGGTAGGTACATTCTAGCCGTAGTAACCTTGCGGCGGTTATTAGGATCGAAAACATTTTTTGACCTAACAAGCCCAAAGAACTAGAAATACAACGACCAGCAAATGTCACAAAAATATGTACATATCCTAATATTATTCCTGACATCTTTATCAAAGAGAACACAGCTCACAACATTGATCTTTGGATCTGAAATTGTGTGAGTAGAACTAGAAATACAACGACCAGCAAATGTCACAAAAATATGTACATATCCTAATATTATTCCTGACATCTTTATCAAAGAGAACACAGCTCACAACATTGATCTTTGGATCTGAAATTGTGTGAGTAGAACTAGAAATACAACGACCAGCAAATGTCACAAAAATATGTACATATCCTAATATTATTCCTGACATCTTTATCAAAGAGAACACAGCTCACAACATTGATCTTTGGATCTGAAATTGTGTGAGTCGTTTCTAGAAACGTATTTTGTAGTAGCTGTGCCCGCGACTTCGTACGCGTGGAATACAAACAATGCAATCGAAGTCGCGTCGAAATCCATCCAGCCGTTTCGGAGATTAGCGGGAGCAACCAAACAGACAAAAATACAATATTCATTTATTGCGCTATCTTACACAAACATGACAATTTATATGTAGTACAAACACACACGCACACTCGCGCAAGCGCCATGAGCTGCAGAACGAAACAGCAGGAGCAGGCATACATTTTCGCCGCGCGGTAGAAAGAGAGGGGGATATTACTTTCTCTTCTACGCCGCGCCGACGGTCTACTCTCCCTCCGTCTTACGAATTTTCGATCAGGTCACGTGTCCTGTCGCGAGTTTAACATTTTTTACCCATCCCAAGAAAAGTGCACAACGCCGCTAAAGAAGTTTTCACTTCAAAAATGTATAAATTGTTGTAACTCCCGTATATAAGTTCATGTGCATTTAGTAAAAAAGGTGCTATATTAACTTTACAAACAGACACTTCAATTCTATTTATTTGTATGGATAGAATCTGAAGCAACAAAGTACAGTCACGAACAGCTCACAGACACTGGGTATGCGTTGAATTGTGAATTTGTAACTCGAATATTCGAAAAATCGGCATACAAATAAAATAGCACGCCGTGCATCTGACAAATATCCTGTAGATATTCATAAATTCTGAAACCTCCTGAAATTTTATGATGCACTGGTCAGGTCAGCAATCTCGTCCTTTCTTACCTGTCTCACCTGATGGAAAGTGACAATGATACATGAGGACCGCTTGATGCAGTGGTTTGAGCGTTCGCCGTTCGGCTCTCAGTTACGGGTTCAATTCCCGTCTGCGTTAAATTTCGGAAACGGCCTTTTCGTAGTTTGCCCTGGTCTGGGTGTCACTGGGATCGCCCCCAGTCCATTTAATAGTAGCTATAGTACAAGCGTTGCTTAGTTTGGTTGGGACCATACAGTTGGTGTGTAAATTTGGGATACACAACGACACTTGACACTAATATATCGAGTGTCTTCGTGTGAACACCACCGCGACACCTTGTTAAAGTTGTAATGGCGGTGTCGCTACAGTGAGATACACCGAGTGTCGAGTGTCGCCGTGTATACAGAGCATAAGGCTGGCGATATTTTTATTTAGCATTGTATTAGATTTTTTAGGTGGTAAATACATAAAATGGAGTCCCCATTTTCACTTTGATGTCCACATTGAAACTTCAAGAGCTCGACTAATTTCATTTTATCCCCACTTTTTCTTTACTTGTCCCCAAAGTTCAGCAAAGTTCTTTTTGACGTTGTTATAAGAACGAACGACAAGTATTGTTCTAAAGTGCGAATACCCATTTGTTGATGTTTAGAGCTGATGTATGGGCTATGCCGCAAGTTTCTTAATGTGTTTAGTCTAAAAGTTTGTTTAGTTTTATGCGACCGTCTTTAGCAAAAGCCACATAAATACAAGCTCCTCTACTATTGACGACGTATGTATACCTAGACTTGCTGCATAGCTGAGCACCCCTGCTTGGTTAGCATTTGGAGAATTGCTAACAGATGACCGACAGCAAGCCGACCAGCAAGAATTTACGATTTATGATGAAGTATTTCACGAAGTTACCTAAATCAATTGGTGCGTCCATATACCTCGCATGCCTTGCTCGAGGACTTTTCAGGACTCATGTTGACATTACACTATATCTACCTATGTGGTCCGACGTCAAAACTGAGTACTCGAGATAATAACTACGTTGGTACTATAGGCGCTACGAAACAAATGTTATGCGCTACGCGCGCGTAGAAAGTTCGCGGGCGGGTTACAAAAAATAAATAGAATGGCTGAGCGCAACCATAAGATTGCCGCAATAAAATGGGACATAGTAGTGATGCGCCGTGTCTGCATTATATGTAGTACTCACACAGAGTAAAGACTAAAGAAAGAGGTGCCCTTATTAGATATATGTATGAAAAAAAACGTGGTCATTGTTTTTTCATTTTCATTGTTTTATCTACCGGTAAATAGTTGAACTACTCGCTTCGTTTTATGTCGATATTAGTACTAGGCCGACCACTCGGCCGAGTTGCTTAGGGCCAGTTCCCTTAGTAATTGGTCCATGAGTACACATTATTATCTCGATGATTCCTACCAAACATTAGACATCATAAGTACCCCAAATCCTCTCCAGTCCCGATCTTTCCAATTCCTGATTCATTCCAGTATTCAATAAAGTACCAGTAAAGCCGGTCACGCTCTCCACTGTCCGCCAAACTACCCCGGGCCGGGCTCCGCCATTAAACTAATGATTATGTACCAGCCTCGAACTGTTGCCGTTATTCGCACGTGTCTCGGGCTTCGGCCCGGTGGGGGCACGTGCGTCGAATCGGGCGGAGCGGCGGGCGATTTGAATAGTAAGTAATTGCTTGTATGTGTTGGGACGGGGTGTAGTTAGATGGTGGGAGCTTAATGTCTTAAAGCTATAGCTCAATCATAAGATTATATGTGTGTTTATTAAAACAGCGGGCCCATCGTCTACCTGTGGAATTAACAATGGCTGTGTCCTGTAACCCCTATTCTGCCGCTCTCCAGCAATCAGTTATGCATAGATCATAGATTTATAAAAGTTTCGCGCGTGCGCTTTAACTAGATACCGCCCTACTAAGAAAAATCATTTCCAGATATGATGCAACTTATTATCGTTGCGGCCTGTCAGTTTCATACAATGGTTGCTGTCAGATGTACTGAAGCACTCAAAATTTTGCGTGGTATCAGTTACCGCATTTTATTAGGGCGCATGCTCCATCTAGTAGGAGCCCCCTGGCGGAAACTGAAATTAATCTAAGGCATAGATATATTTTGGTCGAGCGCATGGTCGATGCAGTTATGGTTATGAGTGCGTTCAGACGTCAAAACTTACTGCCCCCCTAGACAAGTGTCATGAACGCTAATCGAATAGAATAGACTTCACAATGTATGGAAATGACAAACGTCGCTATGTAGATCAACAACAAGTTGCTATGTAGATCACGTGACTTATGTAATTTCCATACATGAAGCGTAGCGATTTGAAGAAACGCTTGTAGACGTCATTCACTTGTCTAGCCCTTCTGTTATTGCTTTTGTAGACGCTCTTATTTCCTAAGCACATTTTACATAGACGTTTGCCGATAGCAAATGTGAACGTCATCCAAAGGTTGTCTGGAAGAGATCGCAGCTTGCGATAAGACCGCCCACTGTACACTGTATTTGTTTCTTGTTTTGTTTGACATTGTTGTTTATGTATTTGTTCCCATTGCTGTACAATAAAGAGTTATCTATCTATCTATCTAACGCCCATAGTTAATTAACCAAAATATAAGCTTGTTCCTCCAAGTTGGAGAAACTTACGTAACGTAACCAAAATAACGGTCTAGTTGTAGTTGGAGGCTCCAACTCCAATTGGACCGTTACTTTGGTCTAAACATTTCAAATTAAGAAGGAATATTAGCATTTTAGCTGCAAATAAAGCTGCAAATTCGACGGGCCCGTTAGCGTGGTTGGCGCGGAGGCGCCTTTCAAGCTGCAGATTGTAGGTTCGATTCCTACCCGGGACATGCATTTGTGTGCATAAACATGTCTGTATGTCCCGAGTCTGGGTGTATATGTATATTAAGTATGTATTTACAAATAAAAAAGTAGTATATGTAGTAATATCAGTTATCTGGTTTCCATAGTACAAGCTCTGCTTAGTTTGGGATCAGGTAGCCGTGTGTAAAAAATGTCCCAGGATATTATTATTATTATTATAATAAAAAGTAAGTTTAAAAACTAAAACCCGACTACTGAAAAATCGCGCTCTAAAAAGTATGAAACAAGAAAATATTCTCATCTAGAGGATAGCCGTGGTCCATGTAGGTCCTTTAGGGCAAAATGGCATATGAACACGGACCACGGCTATCCTCTAGATGAGAATATTTTCTTGTTTCATACTTTTTAGAGCGCGATTTTTCAGTAGTCGGGTTTTAGTTTTTAAACTTACTTTTTATTTAATTATTTTGGAGTTATAGGTAATAATATATATATTTTTGAAATGTGCTCATCAAGTTCTTTCATTTGATACCCCACACGGTTTCATTAAAAAATGTTTTTTTTTTAGTTCATGACATTATGTCCTCTAGAGGGCGCCATATGCAATTTTATGTAACGTCACATAGCCTATAACCAGCGCGCCATTAAGCCGCTTCTAACGATACCTCATTTATTAAATTACGACAAGTAGTTTGGAAGTTAGGTGGGAACAGATGCACATACATACATACATACATACATACATACATACATACATACATACATACATACCGGTCAAAATCATAACCCTCCGCCGTAGTCGGGTAAAAATGCACATGTATTTTATCCGCAAACTCGACTTTTGAATATAAAAAGGGTAAGTACGTAGTAAATATACCTTCTAACAGTATTCCCATAAATAGGTTTATCTGAATGTTACGATGCCTGGACACATATTATTTTCTGGAACTCCTTAGGGCCTCCGCAGACTAGCTACTTTTAGCATCGGCGACCGGCGATTTTGTGACGTATCGATGCTGCGTCGCGTTTCTTCGAGCGCGAACGAGCGAGACGCAGCATCAAAATCGCCGATCGCCGATGCTAAAAGTAGCTAGTCTGCGGAGGCCCTAAGGAGTTCCTACTTCCGTTGCATTGGCATTAAAACTTCCTAGCCTACTTAACTCCACTATAACCGCAGCCGATGTGAGTCGACATAATCCTCAGTTGATCAACGAGGCGGATACGTGACGTCATGCCTCGAGGCCGTAACGAGCAATTTCACTGATGTGGCCCCATTAACATGGAAGTAAGTGTAATTGAAGTTAACGTATGAGGTATTTTATTGGTATTTTCAATTGGAATATTAATTATTGGTTTTCGATGCCACGTTATTGGCTGCGTTTACATCAGGCGCATGCCTCGCCTGAGCACTCATGTTATGACATTATGTTTATATGCGTTCCAACGTCAAAACTAAGTGCTTCGGCGCGGCATGCATCTGTTCTACCTCACATCTACTGACGACCGCTTGGCGCAGTGGTTCAAGCGTAGGCCGCTTGGCTTACTGCATCGGGAGGCTGTGGGTTCGATTCCCGCCAGAGGCAAATTTCGGGAACGGCCTTTTAGTCATCCCTCATCCCTCCCTCATCAGCCCTGGTCTGAATGTCACTGGAATTGCCCCCAGTCCATGAACCATGGACTTATTAGACGGTAAAGCCAAGCTGGTCCCGATGTTTTACGGTTCCGTACCCAAAGCTATTACGAACCGTAATAGACAAAGAGTTGTAATTTTCACAGAATGTGCATTTCTGTTGCCGCTACAACAACAAATAATGAAAATGAAATAAATTTTATACGGTGGTACGGAACCCTTTGTGAGCGAGTCTTACACGCACTCAGCCGGTTTTCTTAATTTATTATATTTTATTTTTACTAACTTTTTTTTACCGCCACATCAGCTACACTAGCGTACCAAAACGTAGATAAAACCATAAAAACGCCAAAGAAAACACGCTCGTACAATCACAAAAGAGACATAAGCATGCAAACGACTACGTAGACCAATAACGGGTTCGTACCAAACGTCGAATCGCCCGGTATGCGTGTAATTGAATCCGAAAGGAAATTGCATTCCGCACGTAAAGTTCCGATCTGCAACTGCGCGGGGAAGCGTGTTTACAAACGTCTAGTGGTTGGGGACATTTTTCGTACCAAAATTTTAGTATTTGTTCGTACCACAGAGAACATAGACAGTAGAGATTTCTTACTAGATTTCCCTATGAAACGACGCTTGACAATTTGCGCGAGTGAAGGCACGGGTGAAGGGGTGTAGATAACGCCTACTTTTCCATTTCAATCTACCGGTCAATAGCAAAACTACTCGCATCGTTCTATGTCGATGTTAGTACGTAGTTTAACTTTTGCACACTAGATGTCACTAAGTGTAGGGTGATAAAACAGACGTACAGAGGGTCGCAACTACTGTCGAATAGAATTATATTTGGGATCCGAACGTTGGGAAGATGTCTGCACAGGACGAATGCCAACAGCACACTGACTTAAGCCACGCCTACTGTGATGACGTCTGTGGCCTAGTTGAGCCATGTGGCCGAGTTGCTTAGACCATGTCCTTTCTATGTCTGGTCCATGGTTCGTACCAAATGTTTTATGGCGTAGATAGTGACAGAATATCGGATTCGGAATTTTGTTTTTGTCTGGAAGGATTTTACAATCAGGGCATTGATGTATTGTTTTAGCAGATATGGTACTTTCTGAGATCGCAATCACAGAAGTTGTGCTCATAGATGGGGAGCCGTAGAAGGATTTTCTGGATTTACTCGAGCGCGTCAGATTAAGCTAAGGGAGATAGCTTACATATTGATAAGAACCTCCAACCAGTATGAGCGCTTAATATTGGTGGGTACGCTCAGGGGAAGCAAAAAAAAAAATAGACCATCTTAAAATACTCGAACTCGTCAGATGAAGATAAGGGGGATTCATTACTAGCTAATAAGTGTCAAAAGTGTCAATTTTGAAAATTTGATCGCCAGTCTAAGAAATGGGAGCATCAGGAAGTTTCACTTTTTCACCCCTCTGATTTTTAATTATTATTTTTTATAGGACTGCGGTGGCACAAAAGCGTACGGCTCGCCTGATTTTAAGCTGTTACCGTAGCCTATAGATGCTTACAAAATCTGACGCGCTCGAGTATTTTTTTTTTTTTCAATTTATCATGTTGGAGCATGAAAAGTATCAATATCTGACACGCTTGAGTATTTCCATGTCATTGCTTTTTATAAAAAAAAAAATTATCATGTAGACGCTTCCCCACCGCTGAAAGTGAAAACATTTAGAACAATGTATTCTTCCTATCATCTCATCTATCGAATCTAATAGGTTTGGGCGACGCCGGAGTAAATCCACAATTAGCACGCTAGGCTCCCCATCTATTAGCAATGCTAATGCAATTTATTTTATGATGATATGGTTTCTAGCAGATACATCAGCA
Source organism: Drymonia ruficornis (assembly GCA_947859195.1). Taxonomy (NCBI): domain Eukaryota; kingdom Metazoa; phylum Arthropoda; class Insecta; order Lepidoptera; family Notodontidae; genus Drymonia; species Drymonia ruficornis. The sequence continues at coordinate 3,161,463 of OX401910.1, read as the reverse complement.
ATTCTGCTAAAATGACTGAGTGCGTCAAGTGAGATGATAGCTCCGCAATTGAATGGCTGCGTCTAAATGTGGCGAGCGGCATGCCCGAGCAATCAGTTTTCACGTCTTCGGGTGCGCCATCGCCTCATTGTGACAGCGTAGTGATGCGCAGTCTGTTCTAGTCCGTAATACATAGTAACTCAATGAGTATAACATTTTCAGCCCGCCCATCAGGCAATGTTTGTGCAATTTTTTTTTCAATTACAATCTTTATTTCATCGTTATATTATGACCGAAAAAAACACAGCTCAACCCTCTAAGGAGAGGTGGAAGAAATTTACTAGTATTGTCAACATGTGGAGTAACAAACATTAATTTGTTCGCTAGTGTAGCGTATTCCGCCCAACTGGGTATTGTTGGGTAGTTTTATTCCAACCCCGAGACAGATATAGGGTGAATTATTTCGTTTCTTCGTAGGGAATAAGGAAAACAGTTACAGGTATGCATTCATTTTATATGTGTTTTCATAATACGTTTCGGTATGTATTTTTTTGGTTAAGTGAGTTTCTGGGAAGAGGCTTTTGTAATTCATGACCGACTTCAAAAAAGGATATATATCCTTTGGAAAGTATGTTTTTAAGTCGGTACAAATTTGAGTTTGGTAAGTCATCAGTATCTACTACCAATTTAATGTAAAAAATAGGTGCGTCTACAAGCCCAGAGCAGCCGCGCGTAAGCAATCAGTTATCACGTCTATATGGTCAAACGACAAAACTGCTTGCTCGGACGCTGTTCGACACGTGTGGACACCCCAACCTGTAAAAATAGAATGCACTTAATACATGTATTTTATGGCATACAGAGATCCATGTTTTTTTGTGATTTACCTACTTTGTTTCAAGGGTTCTGTATTTTTTAATATGCTTTATTTATACGCTAGCAGTCACCACGATATCATGAACATTAAAGCAGAAAAATAATCGTTTAACGAAACACTTACTCGCTCTCATCCAGATAAAAGCCGATAAAGGTAATCTTATTCATACGTAAACACAGAAACCTGTCTTCAAATGTCCCATGAATATTAAACCGTAGACAGAATATGGGATTGTCACGGAAACCAAGGGTATCTATTTAAGTTCATTTTGATCATATTTTGTGGATATCAGTTCTATCTGGGAAATAATGGACGTCAAATAGTTTCATTATCTATTTATAAATAAAATACAAAAATATCAGAAGTAAATTTAAGTAAGTACCAACTTGATTCTTGTAAGCATTTCATTAAGATTTATAATTAAAAATAATGTCCCATTATCGTTTTGCAACGAAAACCTTTATAGAGTTTCTAATATCTCAATTAACATTAGTGCTTTTGTTCTCAAAAGGCTTTCTAAAGCGATTATTAATTAATTAAAATGTCTTTAAAAATGTTTATAAGTCACTTACAAACTGATTCTTCTTTTTGTACACTACATCCCCAACTAAAAACGATCGTGCATTCGAATCATAACCTCAGAATTGCTGGAGCTATATCTATGAAGCGTTCGCCCTGTCAGCAGTCGGTCGCCCAATCAAATCCAGCTTACTCCCGTCCGCAAATCACATTGGGGCGAGTCTTGCGCTGACTCGACCTAAATAAATCCTTCATGCGTATTGCCCGTTAGATTACTGGTGTTAGATGGGTTTCGAATCGAATTTGGGACGAAATTAGTTGGCTTCGCTATGTGTAATTGTGTTGTGTGAAGTTTTGGAGTTCTGTGTATAATAGTCTAGTATTTGGAGTCGGGATTTATTACGATTGCCAATTTAAAGTTTGTTCTGTGGACTGCGGTTTTGGTAATGGATTTAAACCGCCTGCAACGGCGCGCCCGAGCAGTCAGTATTGACATCGGAACGCATAGACATAATGTCATATCGTCGCAAGGAAGTTTTAAGTCTCTAACACCTGGAATGCGGACTTGGCAGCAAAAGTGAAGCCGACAGCGAGATACCATACTGAACGTTGTTTCCTTTGCCAACAAGAGTGACCATAATATTTTGAAATTTTGAGAACGTCCCCATGGACATCTAGTGAAAACGTGCTTTTGTTCCGAGATTGTTATGATAGGAAAATAATAAAATAAGGAAAGGGATGTTTATTTTCTTAAGAACATGAGTAGGTACAATAAATTAGTCTGCGGTGGCCAAACCACACGAGTGCCTGTCTGCATCTTGGCAACCTAAATGAAGTTACAAAATAGTATTTAAGATCGTAGATTTTGCCACTTTGTAATATAAAGTAACATGACACTTCACACGCTTGGACGTTGTCTAGGCTCTCCATATCTCTGGTTTTTCCTATACTTATCTTTCCTATACTTACTCTTTTTCTATGCTATAAAGGTACCTACTACTGTTAACATGTTATGTTTGATTTGGGCTGTGCAAGTTGTGACAGACGGACATAGAGACAGACAGAAGGACAACAAAGTGATCATATTAGGGTTTAGTTTTTTTTCCTTATTAGGTACGGTACCCTAAGAATATCCAACTAATTAGACCATAAGACAAAATTAAAGGACAATGGGCAAAATTGTATGGGACTTGGTCCAAATATACACCACTGACGAGACCTACGTAACCCGACAGATCAACAAAATAAGCTGTCAGTAAAAAAATATGGGTAGTTTACAAAACATATTTTTTTGATTTCACCCTTATTATTATGTTTATACATTTTTTTCGAAAGGCAACAATACAAATACACTTACTAACATTAAATAAAAATAAAATAAGCTGTCAGAAAGCAAAAAATGCCGTGAAAAGTTTTTATTATTATTTTTGTTACCTGATGAAAAGTGAACAACAAGCGCTTCTATAAAATAAATAAGCAGGTACCTTCTATGCGTTACCTTACTTTTTCACTTATCATCAGGTAACAAAAATAATAATAAAATATGTTTCACGGCATTTTTTGCTTTCTGACAGCTTATTTTATTTTTATTTAATGTTAGAAAGTGTATTTATATTGATGCCTTTCGAAAAAAATGTATAAGACATAACACTGGTGGTGCGTTCCAATCACTGTTAATTTTGTTATTTTCGTTATTTTTGTCCACAAATCACGTTCCACTCGCACCAACTTGTACTGAAAGTTATCATTATTATCGTTTTTAACACTTTTTGTGGACGAAAATAACAAAAATTACGGTGAATGGAACGCAGCATAAGTGTGAAATAAAAAAATTAAAATATTTTTTTAAACTACAATTTTTTTTTTACTGACAGCCTATTTTGTTGAACTGGCTTTGCAAAAGTTACTCAGTATGTAGTGGTCTATCGAGTGACGTAGGTCTCGGAAGTGGTGGACATTTGGACCATTTTTGCCCATTGTCGTTTGTGCTAACGAAAAGGAACAGTGAGGGCAGGGCATTTTCCTTTAAAACTCGTTGTGTTAAATTAGGGACATAATCTGTCGGCTTAAAATGCTTGCTGTATATGACGGAATTTTGGGTAATTTTTCTGTAGCCAATAGGTATTTGTTGTAACCAATTTACACGCCTGGGATCTGTAAAAGATAAAATTGTTTTTTTGTTTTTTATTGCTTAGGAGTAATCGGGAAGTGTAAAGTCAAAAGTCGTCCCAATTGCAAACAATTTCAATCGACAAACCATCGGTCTCGGCCTTTATTTTATATTGTCCATCAAGGGTTGCAATGCTGACCGCGCTGTGGAGGCCTGGAGCTGCGCTGCGCCGCGCTTTCGGCCATCAGCAACGCGCCCAGCAACACACTCATTACAGACCGTGGCAGTAATGTACTATTAAAAAGTAACAAAAGGGTAAAGGAAAAGGGCCCCAAGAATTACATTGCCTGAAATGGTTAATCTGGCCCTAGACGTGCGCGTTCCTCGAGCGTGTGAACGACGCGAACGCCGTGTGCGAGCCCGGCGAGCCGTGACAACGCGGCGTGAGCGTCGCGTTTTACCAGCGTGTGGGCTGTCGCGCGCTGCAAATGCGACCGACTTCAAAAAGTAGCGATGTAGTCGTGCGGCAACGAAAAGCGCGACTTTATCGCTGCAAACAGTTCCCGTGGACGATATTCCTCAGTTAACACAGACACATAATAAGATTTATATTATAGTCCTTTTTACTAGAGAAATTTGTGTCACCCGAACATCTAAAATGTACTTAACGTGGAAAACATAGTTACCCACTTACCTATGTTAAGATAATCCTTAATTCGGATAATATTCGCTTTTACACCCTTCCATTACGCATATTCTACCCATTTTTATGAGAAAATTCAGCACAATCCTCTAGATTTAAAATTAGCTGAAAATGTCGTGTGTCACGCAAATTGACGTTCTGTGTTTCAAGTTTTTAATTTTATTTCTGCTACGATTCCTATAGACATCACGGAACTGACAATTACAAGCGAATTATTAAAGAAGGTAAGTACTTATTTCCAGATATTTATTTATATTTGAAATTTTAATCTTAGGATATTCTTATACTTTACCATAGGTATTTCATTAATCGACTTTCTTGTTTATTATTCTTAACATGAAAATGTACCAAGTTTAAGGTGATCGAATAAATATTAACTGGCAACACAAGGGATGAAAGGTTGTACTGTTAGAAAGGGAAAGAAGGCGCAGTTATAGGTATCTGGCTCAGACCGGTTTTTATAATGCGTGCATCGTGGGCGTTAAGTCCGTCACATAAGGATTATTTTTGATTAAATGAATGGAAAATAAAGTTTGTAGTCCACAGTCATGTTCAATGGTATTACGTCGATGTATCGTCGTCACGACGTCAAAACTGAGTACTCGGGCACGGCATCTGTTTGTTTAGGGTCATCACGAAAATGTTAAGAAGTCATTTATTAGTGATATACCTAAATTGAATATTACTAAGTTACGGAAGCACTTTGAATGAGGATGTCCTGAAGTTACTAGATTTCACTATGAGTTTTTTCTTCTTCTGTCAGCCTGTATCCACCTACTGGTATAGGCTGGCACGCCACTCGTTTCATTATAGGCTAATGTAACGTAATCATAGGTCTGTCAGTTCACAACAATCATTTAACAATAAAACTTAATACACACCGAAATTGATTGATTCCATTCAATTATTCGAACAATACGAGGCAATAAGAATTAACGATACCCATAAAACGTGAACAATAGACGACACTTATCATACCACGATCCATTGCTGACTTTCAATGGTTACTCGTATGTTGAAACTGTACGAATGAGGTAATGTATATGGACATTTTATTGAAAAGTTTGTATATTTTATTATCGTGGTGGGGTGCCAGTTTTCTGGTTGGGAATCAATGGCCGAGCCTTTTATCTGGGTTAATCGGTTGGTGCTTCCGATAATTGCGGCGTCCATTTAATGGTGGACGCGATGGACGTGTGGCTTTTAAGTGGGAATGCTTTTGGGAGATAATGAGATAGGCAAGGATCAAATGATTGGGGAGTTGACCCGATCGCCGAATAATGGGGTATCAATTTATTTCGAATTTAATTAGTACTGTTTGTTAAATTAAGTATATTTGTTTAGGTATATTAAAAATCATAACTAGTTATTCATCAGCCGTGTCCATCACACGCGCATGCCGCGAGCGAGGCAAATGCTCGCTCTGCCTCACCCGAGCGCTGACATTTGCCACGCCTAGTTTGGCCTAGTCATGACAGAACGATGTCAAACTGATTGTTCGGGTATACCCTTCTCTGTATAGAGTGTGGGTTGCCTCGCCATTTCCTCGCGCGGCATGCGTCTCAGGCGACCGCGCGTGCTTCGCGAGGCATGTGGGTGAGCAGCCTTGCGCGGCATGTGCATGTTGTAAACGTAGCTATTCGTCTATGACATAGACAGGTACTGTAAAATAATTAAAAAAAATAGACATTACAAAGATAATCGCTTTAAAGTTTACTTAAAGCACTTGCTTTTACCAAACTCTATTATATTTACTTCACTTTGCTACTTACTTATTGAAGAGAAGATAGTTTGGTGATGCTGTCTCTGTCACACTACCCTGTATAGCGTTTTAGGGGATCGGCCCTGACTTGGAATAAAGACATCTCAGACCATCATGTTCATATGAAATAGAGGCTTACTTCCCAGTCGTTACCTCAATACTGAGGATCGTGACGATTATGTACAAAAAACTTCTGGAGAGCAATTTTCCTCCACCGGCTTCTGTCACCCGCGACGTGTACCGCTTTGTGCAGTTGGAATTGCGTAAGCTCAGTGATCTGCGAGCTCCATCTAGCGGGAGGTCTGCCACGAGATCTAGTGCCCTCCACTTTTCCCGACATAATAAGCCTTTCCAGGCAGTCGGAGCTTCCACGTGAGATATGCCCAAAGAAGGTCAAAATGCGAGCCCTGCACGTGGCCGTGAGGCGATCCCTAATGCAAATAGAGGCAATCATTTAGAAATACGTCACTGGCTGCGTCTGTATCGGGCACATGCTGCACCCGAGTACTCAGCTTTGATGTAAGAACGCATAGGCATAATGTCATAAGGTGAGTGCTCGGGCGAGATATGCGAGATATCTGGACGAACCATATCATGTGTGAAAGACATAAAGACAGATAGACATACTCGTAAAATAAAGGATTTTACAACGGCAGACAAAATCATAATACGAATATTAGAATATTATACTACCCTAGGTAACTACGTGATTCTTTCAAATGCTTACTTCTGCTTATAAAACTAAATGTTTGCACAAAGACTCAGTAGAAAGCTTTTAACTAAATTGTATTTTTATTTAAATTCTTAATACCTAGTGTATTTTATTTTCAGCACTTAAGACTATTAAAGACACGGCCAACGAATGTACTTTACATAAATTTACTTTTTCATTAAACGGGATATGGGGCGGCTAAGTTTTATGTAAATTCTTGACACTATTCAGTCGGTAAGGTACATTAGAAAATAAGAAGATTTATCGCTTTATTTAACTTGGCTCTACATCTTATTTGATAAATATTATTGTTATGACTCTATCAATTGAAAAATATAAATATTTCGGAAATAAAACTGTAATAAAAATATCCTATAGAGTCGTATAGATAAAGTCGATTATTTAATGTTGCGACTTTTGACGATTTATAAGCACTGTAATGATTAATTTCATTTCATTTCTAGCCAGTACAGAAGGGCTAGACAAGTGGCTGACATCTACAAGCGTTCCTTCAAATCGCTACGCTTCATGTATGGAAATGACATAAGTCACGTGATCTACATAGCGACTTGTTGTTGATTTACATAGCGACGTTTGACATTTCCATACATTGTGAAGTCTATTCTATTCTATTCGATTAGCGTTTATGCCACTTGTCTAGGGGGGCTGTCCCACTGCAAAGCAAAGGCCTCGCCTACCGTTTTCCACTTGCTCCGGTCTATGGCTACCCGGGACCAATCCGTCAAGTAGGAGTCCAGCTCATCCCGCCATCTTTTTCTGGGCATGCCGCGTTGCCGTTTCCCGCTGTTTGGGATTCACTGATTGTAAATATAGAATAGAAGCTAGTGAGGTCATTACTGTCGTGATGCAAAAACTCGATACGTATTACATTAATATGCGTATTACGAAATATTGGAACATGGTATTATAAATACTTCTTAGAAATAACTTTCTGTTACGAAGATATTGTATCATTCCTTCTAAGAATAGAGCTGAATATAATAGGGTTGTCCTTGAACTAGGTCTTGCGTATTCCTATAACATATTCCGTTCGAATTCCGTGCTGAAAGATCATTACGTCATATACCATCAGTATTACTTTTATCGAGGATTCAATATTGTAGGAAAAAGTAGCGGTCGTGAATAAAATTACTTCAATTGGTATTCGTATCGGGTTTTTTTGTAGGAATTTTATATTAATCTGGGTATATTTCAAGGCCTCTTGGCGCAGTAGTTAGAACATGAATAGATTGTTTCATTGTCAATGTTTTTAACCCCCGACGAAAAACGAGGGGTGTTATAAGTTTGACGTGTGTATCTGTGTATCTGTGTATCTGTGTATCTGTGTATCTGTGGATCTGTGTGTCTGTCTGTGGCATCATAGCGTCTGAACGGATGGACCGATTTGGATTTAGTTTTTTTTGTTTGAAATGTGAGTTAATCGAGAGTGTTCTTAGCTATGTTTCAAGAAAATCTGCTCAGCCGTTTGAAGACCATCAGCTCTTTTCTAGTTGATGAAAAGATATAAACAACTTCCACAGGTCTGATCGATACGAAATTTGAAATCCTGTCACTTGTCAATGATATAACAAAGTATGACAACCTTGACCTGATGCGCAGGCATCATCAGAAGAACTCCTCAACGGTGTACGGCATCTACCTTGTGTTTGGGCTCATACGATGCGTTTTGACGAGTACATGCTAATACAAGCTGGGCAGTTACTACACCGGTAATATAAGTTTAAAAAAGCATGAAATAAAAATTAAATTAAAAATTTAAAAAACCCCCGACAAAAAAAAACCTTTAAAAAGATAAAAATAATACCTGCATATTTTCACCCAAGCGTCGTCGTTGCGTCGGGGGACCGCTAAGTACATTACATTTAGAGTAACCTGTAGATTATAACCATGACCGGCGTACTTAGCGGTCCCCCGACGCAACGACGACGCTTGGGTGAAAATATGCAGGTATTATTTTTATCTTTTTAAAGGTTTTTTTTTGTCGGGGGTTTTTGAATGCCTTGGTTTATTGATAACAAGCACGGGGATTACTTTGAAAAACGAAGCGAAAGCTTCGGCTGACGGATCGTCCGAAGTACGGATTCGATGATCGTGATTTGACGTTTCTTCTTTCGTGGATCCTACTCTGAAAGTTATTTGAAATTTACAATTTCAGCGTTTGACATGGTTTTGATCGTAAATCGAATCCATACTTCGTATCCGTAACGCTTTCGAAGTAGGAAATCGCCCGATCCGTCAGCCGAAGCTTTCGTTTCGTTTCTCAAAGTAACCACCCTGTGCCCACGACATCGTATGTTAATACTAAAGTAAAAGTATCCTAAGTTACTCCTTATAATACCAGCTATCTATCAGTGAAAGTCTCGTCAAAATCGGTCCAGCCGTTTCGGAGATTAGCCGGAACAAACAGACAAAAAAAAAAATGCTTTTTTGTCATAAGAAGGTACCGTATACTTTTATATGCATATAGTAAAAAGGTGCTATACTGATATTACATGAAATTAAAACAAGTAAATTAGGTACACTCACTGACTCAGAATGAACAAAGAATTTATAAAATTGCCGCCCGAACATTACAACCATTTCGAATCGCTTCCCGTTGTCCATGGTATACCTAAATTTACGAAGGCCTCAACAAATAAATTAATTAACATCAAAGCGGATACCTCATATTAAAATCTCCAATTTATTAATCTTTAATTACACCAATTATTTTCCACCGCAAATCCGGGCCGCATTGAACGTGAAAGGTCAGCTTACTAAATAAATTAATCAAAAGCATCCCTTCACTATACAGATAATAAAGGGCCATCCTCAGGGGTATTTAGTATTTCCGAGCTGAGGAAAATATATTGCTGTTTCGTATGAGGTTGCTAAATATAATCTCAATATCTTATTGTCGAAGGGTTATATAAGGTAACCTTTGCTGTAGGGCCGCGGGCGGGTGTACATTCGAATAATGTATAGCTATATTCTTATTTTTTTTTATATTGGATAAGTTGTTGCTTATTTGGTGGTAGGGTCAAACTATAGCCAATTGACGGCTTATATGTATACGGGGGAAGGGGGGAGAGAGAGAGGAGGGGTCTCTTCAGTATAAAAAGGTACGTAAAGTGGGGGTAACTTTTTCCCACGATCTGGCCACTACATAGACGGTCGAGCCATCAGCATCCATGGATGCGCGTGGCACGCTGTAACACAAACACACACGAACATTCGCGCAAGCGCCCTGCGCAATCTGACGAATTTTCGATCAGGACACGTGACCCTGCTCGAGTTTAAACGTTTTTATCCCAAAAAAGTGCACAACGCCGCTAAAGAAGTTTTCACTGCAAAACTTATACTTGCGTGGTCGTTTACTATAAACTTCTGGCGTTCTGTCTAATATATCCGGAAACACTACTATAATTGAATTTAAATTTCCAATGTTCGCTTCGTAAAACTTAAGTACCATTAAAATTGGGAATTTGTGCACCAACATGCGCTTTGGCAATATGATGCAAGTTGAAAACGTTGCCAACTAATAATTTGCCAAATACTTTTTCTCGGGAAAAAATATATTGAGATAAAAAATACACATAGGTATTATTGTAATTTGTATACCTAATGAGGAAATCAAACGAGTGATTGTACTTCCCATAAAGTAATATTAAGATAGTACAACAAAATTTTAAAAGTTTCCAAACGATTTTTTAATCATGTAGGTACTAAGTGATAACTTTGATGAATTGGAATTGGACATTAAAACACATTCTTGTGTAGAATGACTTCTCACGTATTTAATAAGTGAATTGTCGAATTGCGAGTGCGATAACAGATGTGTGAATTTCGGTGCATGCGCATGTAGGGCCTCCGCAGACTAGCTACTTTTAGCATCGGCGACCGGCGATTTTGTGACGTATCGATGCTGCGTCGCGTTCCTTCGAGCGCGAACGAGCGATACGCAGCATCAAAATCGCGCATCGCTGATGCTAAAAGTAGCAAGTCTGCCGTGGCCCGTAGTGGTGCGCTGAGCAAAGTGCAAAGATTGCAAACATTGCAATGCAACGTTAGAAGGTACCATGTCTGCTAAAATAGCACACCAACGAAACCAACCATAAAATCATTAAAACGAAGTGAAACAAACATCACTACATCGAACGTTTTAAGTATTCCGCTGAGGATCGAAGGCTACCTGCCTCACCTCCAGAATTGGACATTACCGCACAAATTGCTCCTTTATATTCCCATTGCGATGCGGTTTCAATATAACGCGTACCAACGCCGGCTAATGGCGAATTACAGAGTGTAATGTATTGCGGTGCAGCAATGTATTGGCGCTTTGGTATATTGACGTTTAATTCTGCGATAGTCTTGAAATGAGCAAACATTGCTATTTGATGACTGCTTGGCGCAGTGGTTCGAGCATAGGCCACTCGGCTCACTGCATCGGGTGGTTGCGGGTTCGATTCCCGACCGGGACAAATGTCAGAAACGGCCTTTTCGTCATTTTCCCTGGTAGGGTGTCGCTGGGATCGCCCCCAGTCCATTGCACGGTACCCATAGTACAAGCGTTGTTTAGTTTGGGATCATACAGTTGTGACAGTTTGGCGATGTTTATTTTATTTACTATATACAATGCTGAGTGTTGGTACCATTCAATATACTTAGTACTTTTTCCTTTCCGCTGCATCCGTTAGTTATAATCCTTCCCATATCCCCTACGTGTCTTTTAGTACACCTCTCGTTTGGAAATTGCATTATGTAGAGTTTAGGAGTCTCTAACGACCAGTAATAGGTTTTCAGCACCTGAAACCACCGAATATTAGTGTTAAAAGAATCTTACTTGTATAAATTTTTGGAATAGATATAGCTAGTAGGAAGGAAGGAAGGATATGTTTTCGACCATCTGACAGTCCTCTGGCCAACATATCGACTGCTAGAATTATTGAAGAATTCACAAAGATAATATTAATGACAACTGGTTTTCCATTAGTTAAATATTAAGAGACTTGGGGCCCTTAGTGTTAATATACACCTTCAGTATGGAATTGCGGAAGATTATACTTACATAGATTTAAAATATTTATCCATAGTAATAGGTACCGACATAGCGACAGTAGTGCATCGGTCCTCTCTCCATAGGAACTCGGAACTGTATATTATTACCCGACTATGTCTGTATGCATGCATGTATGTATGCATGCATGTATGTATGTATGCATGTATGTATGTATGTATGTATGTATGTATGTATGTATGTATGTATGTATGTATGTATATACGTACGTACGTACGTACGTATGTATGTATGTATGTATGTATGTATGTATGTATGTATGTATGTATGTATGTGCATCTGTTCCCGCCTAACTTCCAAATTACTTGTCGTATTTTGACAAATGAGGTATCGTTAGAAGCGGCTTAATGGCACGCTGGTTATAGGCTATGTGACGTCACATAAAATGTAACCGTGTAGGGTATCAAATGAAATAGCTTGATGAGCACATTTCAAAAATATATACATTGTTACCAATAAATCCAAAATAATTAAATAAAAAGTAAGTTTAAAAACTAAAACCCGACTACTGAAAAATCGCGCTCTAAAAAGTATGAAACAAGAAAATGGTCGTGGTCCGTTTATGCCTTTTAGGTCAAATTGGCATATGACCACGGACCACGGCTATCCTCTAGAGAGAGAATATTTTCTTGTTTCATACTTTTTAGAGCGCGATTTTTTTCGTTTACTATTCGTATCTATCGGCGATCGGCGCCGCCGGAACACGCGGCCGATGGTCCTGCGTTTTATCCGAAGGATGTGAATGGAACGCAATTCGTATGAAGGCTTCCGGTTTGGCGTTAACAGCAAATAGGTAATAGAATTTCTAGTATATTTTTTTTTATTCGAATTGGAGATTTTCCGAAAGTAAAATCGCATTCAGTAGAGACCTATGGCAGGACAATAAAGGGCTAATTTTAGAAAAAAAAATATACTAACATCGACATAGAACGAAGCGAGTAGTTTTGCTATTGACCGGTAGATTGAAATGGAAAAGTAAGGGTTATCTACACCCCTTCACCCGTGCCTTCACTCGCGCAAATTGTCAAGCGTCGTATATATATATATATATATTACGTCAAGACTTTTATCCCCATTCGGGGGTAGTCAGAGGCTTGAGTGGCCATACACCAGCACATTGTGGAGGTATTAAGTCAACTCAAAGCCCACGTTTCACCAGATAGTCAGAACCCAACGTGACAGGTGGTGAACCTTGTCGCCTTGTCGCTTGTCTAATTTTAGAGTCTGAATATAAACCTAAAATCCCCCGATATTGATTTTAATCCAGCGTTAATATTGATACAAACCAAACTGAGATAAGATCAATAAAGTTGCATCACAGCCGAGTAATTCCTAATTGATATAAACCAATCACAGGTTTACAATCTGATCTAGATGTGTGATAGAGTAGAAGTGACAAATGGATATTTTAATTTAGTCAGACGGCTGTTCCAAACATAAAGTTGGCTACGCCGTTGGGTTAGTTTGAGTGTGAGTTGAGTTGATTTAGGAGTGGGTTTAAGTAGGGGAGCTGGGGGCTAGTTGTAACAGGGGTAAGTAGAAACAGCTTAATTACTCAGCAGGTTTTGAATATTTTGTTTTCAGTTTACACTTAATATGCTCCTTATAACGGGACCTAGGACGTAAGCAACGCCAGTGAGGCAGGGGAGAGCGCAGTAATTAGTTGTGAGCAGGTGCACTATTTTTGCCATGTAACCTACCAAAATTGAGTTCGTAAAGTTTGATTTTAAGTTACTGCAATGTCTTTTTGAAATGAGTATCTATTAATTTGTGTTGTCAATATATTAAGCTATCATACGTAACTACTAGCATTTGACAATAACGTAAACGTTTTTTTCAATATACAAAAATGTTCAAAAATTTGCCATCGGGCTAGTTGTAACGAAATTTCGGGGCACATTGTAACATGTTAAATGTGTACAAGGCGAGCATGTATCATACTTTTGTGTGAACCGTGATTCTGATGACGACTGAATTTACATTTAATATGATGTTCAATGAAGCTATGCTAGTTTGCCACGTTGATTGTGATGATTAAATTTTAAAACTACTTAGTTAATGATAATTTTTAACTAGCAACTTTTAGAAAAGCCATTTGATTTAGGTATATTTTAAAACAATACAAGTCCAAGGAACAAAAAAATATGTTATGATATTGAAAATTATTTTGACTGTTGATAGAAATGTTATTATTTAGTTTAAAAGACTAAGTAGATAATGAGTGTCAAGAAAGATCACTAAATGTTGATAAATAAACATTTTTAACCTCATAGTTTGGAATAAATACGTTATAAATAATATTTTTCATATTAATTGACAATAAATGCCTGTAAATTATACAAATATTTTATTTTATTATGTTGTTACTACTTGCCCCATGCAAGTTACAACTAGCCCCAACTCTGGGGTAAGTTGTAACATTCGACTTTTTTCACAAAAAGTCATTTATACAAGCATTTGTTATCAATTAAAGCCTAATTATCATTTTAATTTATACCTGAATATATGACCTCTCATTTAAGAGTGCTTCATCATGAAAATACTCAATATTTTGACTTCCCCATGAAAAAAACTAAAAATTGTTACAACAAGCCCCCCGCTCCCCTACGCTATTGTGGTTTATTTACTTACTTTCTTTTGTTAGGAATTATCTTAGTAACGACCTATCTGTTGTTACACGAAAACCTAGTAAAATCGGTTAATTTTTATGTAAAGACAAAAATCCAAGAATTAGGTTTGAACTCAGTTTTCATCATTCACTCATCATTGTCCACTTGAGGTAAGCAGGGTAAAGCTGAAAAAATTGAAGCTATCCCATTGGTTGAAAAATACCAGCAAGCTCGGCCAGCACACCCGACTACGTGAACGGGCACTGACACTTTATTTTGTTACTGAACAGGGTGTATCACATCTTCTTATCTTGATCTATGACCCTCCCGGTCGCAAACACGACGAGGATTGACATCAATCATGTACGAGCAGCCACCTGTCGATTCTACGCAATGCATCTTCATCTAATACTAGACGTTAAACTAATCCCCCTATAATCTGATACAAGGACTATGATGTACTGAATCTTGTAGTTTGAGATTCGATTAGGTCAAAGATTAAGTTTGATACCTAATAATATATAGATTTATAAAATGTTAGCGCGCGCGCTTCTAGATACCGCCTTAGGGCCGGGCTCCATTAGCGCGTTGCGTTGCGTCGTCGCAAGATTTTGTACTGGCGCATCACCTTCCCCCGCTTCGTCTCTCGCCCGTTGACCCTTTGATCCGTTGCGACGACGCAGCGCAGCGCACTAGTGGAGCCGCGCTCTTACTAAGGACTAAAATGTAGAGTAGTCAGCACTCGGCAGCTTTGGCCCGTATTAATAAATGCATCTCAAAATTGAGATCGATCTTAAGATGCAGTTTTGTCGTTCAAAGTATGGAACATCTGTCATAAACAGCATCTTAAGTTTAATCTTGAGATCGATTTATTAATACGGGTCAAAGCTGCCGAGTGCTGACTCTTCATTTTAGTCGTATAATCACGGCGTATCCTATTCTACCTATAAATATTCCATTTTATAGCCAGAATCCATTGACCGAGCTTGAGAGCTAGGTCGAAGAGATTTCAAACAAATGACACGGAGGGTGTATGCTGCTAGAATAAATAAACGATTGGTGCCGTTCAGAATACGAGCCCTGCCATACCTACATGTGAATAAATAATATTTTGTGAATATTCTTCGAGAGACGGTCGAGTGATATTTAAATTTGGTTATTAGGTATATGTAGATATTTTTATTTGAACTCGATATTATATAGCAGAAATTTTGCATCATCATCATCAGCCGAAAGACGTCCACTGCTGGACATAGGCCTCCCCCAAGGTTCGCCACAATGACCGGTCTTGCGCTGCCCGCATCCAGCGGATTCCCGCGACTTTCACCAGGTCGTCGGTCCGTCGAAATTTTGCATAGTTTAGATAATATTTTTTTATTTTATTTTGCAAGCCTTTTTTAAAGTATCCGCATTCACTACTTAGTTGAAATTCAGCGACAGGCTGTTGTTACATAAAATAATTCAATATTAAAATCTGATAGAATGGAACCTATTACTAAATAGTTATAATAACCAATCAAATTACTTTAATTTAGTTTTAGTCATCTTTTTTGGTAGTGTCTGTTTTTTGCACCAACTGAAAACTAATTTAGGTGAAAGTTAGATTCCCACATTGATGGATCGCTGGTTTTCCTCTTAACCTACTTTTTCCACTTCAAAAAAATGTTAGCTGAAATTCGTGTAGGTATTTTCTTGATATATGTAAAAAACTTCGAAGCACATGACGGAGTGGGCAGATTCGAGGAAAAATTCTCTTTATTCTATAGGTAAACTAAAAAAAAAAACCGAAACGTTATAGGAACTCTTCGTTGTCCGTCTGTCTGTCTTTACGACTGTCAAGACATGCACAGCCCAAACCGTTGGTGTTAGAAACATGAAATGTTAAAAGTACGTGCCTTCTATAGCGTAAAAGAAAAGCTTATAAAGGGCTTTTAGTTGGCTTAATACCTCCACAATGTGGCCACTCAAGCCTCTGACTACCCCCGAATGGGGATAAAAGTTGTGACGTATACAGGGTGGTGACGACATAGTGACAATAAATTAAAACACGACCCCTGCTAGTCAATCACAACACATTAAAATTATAAAATTAGGTTTACAGTCCAAAAAGTTAAATTTTCAAAAAAAAAAAAATGCGTAAATATTCCAAACGAAACACAAAACCCTTTATAAACGTCTACCGACCTCATAGACTGACCTGTAAGTACAAGCGTGGCAACATCGCTTCGGTGTCGGTGTTTTTAGCGGTATCTTTGTAGGCGTAAAGTTATAATTGTCAAAATAAAAAAGCAATCCCGAGGCAATACCTTTGAATATAAATTAATAATATTTTATGTGCGAACTACTAATGTGATACCCAGTATGTGGTTTCAATTACTGTCATGATGTCGTCACCACCCTGTATGTTATAAAGAATTTAGGAAAATTTTGCACCCCATGGGGTACCTTCTAGTATCCTCCGCTTTTTGACTCCTATCATAATAAACCAAGCAAAGCATAGAATATAATTAGAAAATATAAAGTAATCTGTTGCCTCAATAAAAAGAAAATAATTTCAAGGTTGCGGTCCCTAAAATAAATGCTATGTAAGGCTGTGGTCTCCTATTAAATGCCATCGGCCGCTTACAGTGTCACGCGTACGCCGCGTCACAATGCTTACTATAGAAATGTATTGTTGTGGTCTCATTCACACGCCGACGTCACTATAGTAAAATTGTGACGCGGCGTACGCGTGACGCTGTAAGCGGCCGATGGCATTTTATAGGAGACCACGGCCTAAAATGTCAAAGGTTTCGTGTAATATATATTTTATTGCCCACTTTGTTACCGTGGTTTATAAAAGAATGGTACTAAACTTTATAATTGTTTGGCTTTAGGTAATGTTACTTTAATACTTTGCTATGAATTTCTAGGGGACGTCCCGTTTTTACCCGACTACGGAGGCGTTATGATTTTGATCGGTATGTATGTATGTATGTATGTATGTATTTATAATATATTTTCTTTATTAATTTAACAGGAGCTTGAAAATTAACAAGTCACCTCAACAACTACCCGCAAAAAAAAAAAAACCCTGTTTGAAACATGGAATCCTCTCCATCCAAAGGTTGTCTGGAAGAGATCGCAGCTTGCGATAACACCGCCCACTGTACACTGTATTTGTTTCTTGTTTTGTTTGTCATTGTTGTTTTTGTATTTGTTCGATTGGTGTACAATAAAGTGTTATCTATCTATCTATGTATGTATGTATGTATGTATGTATGTATGTATGTGCATCTGTTCCCACCTAGCTTCCAAACTACTTGTCGTAATTTGACAAATGAGGTATCGTCAGAAGCGGCTTAATGGCGCGCTGGTTATAGGATATGTGACGTCACATAAAATTGCATATGGCGCCCTCTAGAGGACATAATGTCATGAACTAAAAAAAACCTGTTTTTAATGAAACCGTGTGGAGTATCAAATGAAAGAGCTTGATGAGCACATTTCAAAAATATATATATTGTTACCTATAACTCCAAAATAATTAAATAAAAAGTAAGTTTAAAAACTAAAGCCCAACTACGGAAAAAACGCGCTCTAAAAAGTATGAAACAAGAAAATATTCTCATCTAGAGGATAGCCGTGGTCCGTGTAGGTATTTTAGGGCCAAATGGCATATGAACACGGACCACGGCTTTAAATTGGAT
Source organism: Drymonia ruficornis (assembly GCA_947859195.1). NCBI lineage: Eukaryota > Metazoa > Arthropoda > Insecta > Lepidoptera > Notodontidae > Drymonia > Drymonia ruficornis. The sequence continues at coordinate 3,143,426 of OX401910.1, read as the reverse complement.
AAATCGGATTTAAATTGCATCCAAATGTTTGGGATTTGCCTTACCTATGGTAAAAAACCGGACAAGGGCGATTAGGACTCGCACCCTTAGTGCTATATCGCACGAGGACACCAGTGGTAGCGCGCAACAAGTCGCTCCACCAACAAAATGTATAGAGCTGTATGGAGGGTATCGCACCTGGTGTCCGCTTGGTAGCGCAACCAATTCGGTGTCGGCTATCAAATCGCCCGCTGGTGGCGCAGCCATGGTTGCCTCGTGCGATATCGCATTTAGTGTTCCGTGCAAACTTACCTATAAGGAATAGGATTTTCGAAAATGTCGATAGTTATATACTTTTTATTTGTGATGAGAAGCTACTATTATATATATCTCTAGCTAGTAGAAAATACTATTTTATATATCTCTAGCTTCAAAAAAAAATGGGACCCCATACAAAATCTCACTCCTTATTTATTGCTTTTATTTTGCTGATAGGAGTCTAAAATGAAAGTACCTAATAATAAAGTTTTAGACGTCACCTTTCTACTATTATTTACTTTTCTTCGTCTATACTTTCAGTATGACAAACATTGAAGCTCCACTTTGGGCAGACGACCCAGATACTTTTAGAAGACTGCTGCCCACACACTTCCATTACTGTTTGATCTGTAAATAGTATTTTCGCAAACGTTATTGGTGGTAGAGACAAGTTGTAGCCAATTGACTGCAGCTCATATATGGGCTGACTCGATTGGGGTTTTACCACCCTCTCACAGAAGATCGGCGTAAAGTAGCTATTGCAGTTGCGCACGATGAGTGAGAGGCCCGGAAGCCCAACCCCACCCATCCCCTCCCTCCATCCCACTGCCCTTCAGGTTAGCAACGTGCGAACAATGCCATTGGTATTGCAAGCATCTATAGGCTACGGTAACTGTTTAACATCAAGCGGGCCGTACACTTGTTTGCTACCTCAGTTCCTTAAAAAAACGTAAATTCGCTGACGTTATCGTCTTTTCAGTACCGTAGCTATCATCAGCCGCATGTATCTTAGGCCCGTATTAATAAATCGATCTCAAGATTGAGATCGAACTTGAGATGCTGTTTTTGACAGATATCCTATACATTCAACGTCAAAACTGCATCTTAAGATCGATCTCAACTTTGAGATGTGTGCGTGTGTAACGTCACGACTTTTATCCCCATTCGGGGGTAGTCAGAGACTTGAGTGGCCATATACCACCACATTGTGGAGGTATTAAGCCAACTCAAAGCCCACGTTTCACCAGATAGTTAGAACCCAACGTGACAGGTGGTGAACCTTGTCGCCGTGTATACAGGAACTGACTATTACCTAATCCAGAGGGGTAGGTAGGTTTCCTCACGATGTTTTCCCTCACCGTCAGCGAACTGTAAATAATGCACATAGATGAAAATTCATCCATTGGTGCATGCCCCACCGGGGATCGAACCTGGGACCTTCTGATTGCTAGCCCAACCTGTTCACCCCTAGGCTACAGTCGTTTTTTTACTTTAAGATACATTTATAAATACGGGCCTAATGAGCTACATTGAAGTATTCCTTACTACTCAAAAGATAATATTAAATGAAAAGGAATCAAGAACGTTCTCACGTTCGTTTCGAGTTTTAATTGCCTCCGCGCAACTTGAAATTAATATGTTTCGGACTTTCCTGGACAACTGATATTGCTAGCCTTGATTTAGCTCTGTACCTGGAAAAGTTCGGAGGTAGCTACTGAACGTATAGTTGAAAAGTTCTCAAAGATAATATTGGATAAAGTTGTTGGAAGTTTATATTTATCATTAGAACGGATAATTATTTGGTTTGGTTAAGGAGAGTGCTATTTCAATGGCTGCGTCTTCATCAGGCGCATGCCTCGCCCGAGCACTCAGTTTTGGCGTTGAAACGCATAGGCGCAATGTCATAATATGAGTGCTCGGGCGAGGCATGCGCGGCATATGGACACACTTCACTACATAGTATAAAACAAAGTCGCTTCCCGCTGTCTGTCTGTCCCTATGTATGCTTAGATCTTTAAAAATACGCAACGGATTTTGATGCGGTTTTTTTAATAGATAGAGTGATTCAAGAGGAAGGTTTTAGCATTATTTGTCAAGTTTTGGTCGCGATAATCGACATCCACGCGAGCGAAGCTGCGGGCATCAGCTAGTAATTAATAATAATGCGAAACGATAGGTCTCTTTTTTTTCTATTTTTTTATTATCTCTATGTAATGCTCATTATAAATCGTTAATTCTTGGCGGTTGTCGGCTAGAGGACTGTTAACAGATGGCCGACAACATCTCGACTGACAAGAATTTACGATTCATAATGAAGAATTCACGAAGACACTTTGACCACTGGTTTTCCATTTGTGTTAGCTATCAAACTCGAGGGACAGGCTGCCAACTTGTGAGCGAGGCCAGTACTGCAAGCGTCTAAAGGCTACTGTAACTGCTGAACACCAAGAGGGCCGTTCGCTTTTTGGGCGCCTTAGAGATATAAAAAAAACTCAAGGTGGTAGAGCCAAGCTGTAGCCAATTGACTGCAGCTCATAAACGGGCTGGCTCGACCGGGGTAGTACCACCCTCTCACATAAAGTCGGCGTAAAGCAGCTATTACAGCCGCGTTTCGTACGATGAGTGAGAGAGCCGAAAACCCACCCCCTCTCCCTCCCTCCATCCCACTCCCCTTCAAGTCGGCAATGGGCGAGCAATGCCTTTGGTATTGTAACATCTATAGGCTGCGGTAACTGCTTAACATCAGGCGGGCCGTACGCGTATTTGCCACCACAGTCCTATAAAAATAAAAATGAATTCTGTAAAAATGCAAGTTTCGAATAACCGGTTGGTTGGTACTCGTACTGACTGTATGGACAATTTTAATACCTTTAGGTACATAAAACATTGCTTTTTTGTATATTTCAATAATACTTTTTGTAAATCCTTCAGTGATAATATTAAGGGGCTTAGATTGCCCTACTTAAGTTTGCAATCCATGCAAGTCCTGAAATCATGAAGGTATCCCAAATGATACATGCGAAGCTCTTTATGGCCGTAATTTACGATGCAAACAGTAGCCAACGCTGGAATATAATAAGTTAGATGAGCTCAACCAGATGCACTGCAGCATGCTCAAAATATGGTTATTATTTGGCCCAAGTTAACGGCGAACATCTAAAACTTAACCCGCAAACGCGAACTTGAAATACTGAGCTGAATAAGTGGTAGAGACGATGTAGGCAATTGACTGCAACTCATAAATGGGATGGTTCGACCGGCAGTACCACCCTCTTACAGCTTGTCAGCGTAAAGTAGTATTACAGCTGCGTTTATTACGGTGAGCGAGAGGTCCGGAAACCAAACCCCCCCTCTTTCCCTCCCTCTGTCCCATTTGGCTTCAGGTCTGCAACGTGCGAGCAGTGCCTTTGGTATTACAAACATCTATAGGCTACAGTAACTGCCTAACATCAGGCAGGCCGAACGCTTGTTTCCGACCTCATTCTCATTTATTTTATCATCCATGTATTGCAATCAATTCTTCCATTTTTGAAATTCGAAGCTACAGAAATGTCATCACAAACGCACCAAATATTGGACTAAGTTAGTACTTAATCCAAAATTTGGTGGGTTTGTATTTCGTTCTAGACTAATTACAGCAGACCTGCTAGAGCCAGCTAGAGTCTGTAAATGACTTAGCGCTAACATACACGGACTGCAATTTTGCAGTTTGGTTGCAGTCGACGGCATGCGACTGAACGCGGACTGCATTTTTGCAGTCGGAAGTGACAGATCTATTGCAGTTGGTTGCAGTCGACGGCACGCGACTGCACACGGACTGCATTTTTGCAATCGCGTGTATGGCGGCGCTTACGCACAATACATTCCCCACTTATGTTGGAATGATTGTACTCGAGTAGTAACGTACCTGCCATACTACTATTATCACAAATTTCAATATTTCTGAATATTGTTTTATCATGGTCAAACCCACTAAAAGTTATCTACTCGCTAACTATGATAGTTAACGATATATCGAGACATAACTTCACGTACGTTTCAAGAATGCGTAGAGGTGTGCGTGTTCGCGGGAAAAGGGTCACATTCCCCGGGATCCCGGGATGCCGGGGAGATAGTTAATTCTATGACATTCCAACGCGAGACGAATTCATATTTTATTGCTTCTGAATACGTCACGGCATTCGTAGGGTTATGAAGGATGCTTCTACAGTTGGGGATGTTTTTATTGACTCCTGAAACTTTATATTTGTTTACTGGTAAGGGTTCATGCAGCTGATGACAGGGTACTGAAATGGCGATGACGTTTGTAGCGAATTTAAGATTGTTAAGGGCCATAACATACCGGGACGACATGGCGACATGGCCAGCTATAAGTAGGCGACAGGTTCAGATGACCATCGGGGTATGAGCTGAGGCGCGGGGGAGGTGACACCCCACATAACCGTGCATCGCCCGCGCGCTCCTAGCCTTAGCGCTGCACGAGTCCGCTCGATAACTATTATCGATAGTTATCGATTTCGATCTCGCTCGCATTGTTCTTTGTTCTAGTGTATTAAAATGACTTTGGTCGCTTCCTCGTCACGTGTTAAAACAGAAAAACGAATAATTCATTGTCAAATACGACAACTAGCCAGAAAAGTATAAAAAATTGTGTCATTGAACGGAAAAACAATTATTATAATTACCCTGTGAGTAAATATGAATAAAATATTACTATAAAATGTTTAATTAATTTAATTAATTTTAATCTTATTTTGTTACATTGCAAAAAATATCGATAAAACTGCTGGTACGTTTTGCCACATCACTAGAAAAAGGACTTCCGAACCTGTCGCCTACTATACGTATCCAAACAATTTGCATTGATGGCGACGTCGCCAGTCCGTCGCCAGATGTGATACTTGTCATACATTGCAATACGAATTAGTTGGCTACGGTGGCTGGCGGCGTCGCCATGGCGTCCCGGTGGTGTGTTATGGCCCTAATGGCTCCGTCTTCATCAGGCACATGCCTCGCCAGAGCGCTAATTTTCGACGTTGAAACGCATAGATATAATCTCATAACATGAGTGCTCGGGCGAGGCATGCGCGGCATATGGACACACCTATTGAATATTTTATTTATTAAATAGCGAATATCCATTCTATCAAAAACATATTGTTCAAAAGGTCTTAAGCATTAATTTGATATAGATTTCACATTTGTAAGCCATTGTGGAGGGAATTTACAATTTAGGTTGATAACAACATATTTTTATTTTGTTTTCTACAAAATTTGGTAACATATTTTAAACATCAATTACTAAAAAAAATATTTATATCGGTCTGAAGTTTAACGTGGTATATTTTATAAGCACTTAGGCCCACGGATTCATCAACAATTTAAAGTAAAGCGCAAAGTCACCATTTGGAACGTTGATAAGCCCAACTTGAACGATGATGATGAAATGAAATGATGATGATGAACTCCAAGATGTTTTGCGGAAAAAACTGTCATCAATCTGTCATCAGCAATCCATAACCTGTCATTTAAAAAATAACACTTTTCTACACCGCGGCTCGGGAACTGAAGCGTGGTGTGGTAATGTTTTATTTTCTTTATTGCGATATTTCTGCACAATTTTGCTCAAAAGTACTCATAAATTATTTTATGTACATAATATCAATTTTAGCTTTCAAGTTAATACCATGAGTCTCCCACTCAGACTCTGCTCATATGAAGTCAGGGGGGTTACTCCGAAATACGTCGCTGACGGATCGTCCGAAGTACGGATTCGATTTACGATCAAAACAATGTCAAATCGTAGAGAAAAACGAAAGAAGAAATGTCAAATCACGACAATACGACAAGACGAAACATTAGGTTCGTATTTCGGAGTAGGCCAGCAGTTTTCTCCCATGTATTTAAAATAGGTTTTGGCTCCAAAGCTTGTCCCATAGTCCGTCCCCCGTGGCTTATTCTACCGTCACAGGGATACGACCAAACTTTCTCATATAGTCCACGAAACTAGCTCTTATTTACAAAGCCCGAATTGTTTTCAAAAGAATTTAAGCTCAAAGCATTTTGCTTCCAAAAGCTGTAAATAAAAAAGTTATTATTAAAAAACCTCTATTGTTCTCCGTCCGTTCGATTTTAGGGTTCCGTATACAAAGGGTGCCAACAGGACCCTACTACTAAGCCTACGCTATCCGTCTGTCCGTCTGTCAGATGGCTGTATCTCCCGATCCGTTATAGAAGTTGAAATTTTCCCAGAATGTGTATTTCTGTTGCCACTACAACAACAAATACTAAAAATTCAATAAAATTTAAAAATAAAGGAGGTCCCCATACAAGAAACTTGATATTTTTGACGTTTTTATTCTACGGTGGTACGGAACCCTCTATGTGCGAGGCCGACGCACTTGGCCGGTTTTTTATAATTACAGAACTTAATATTCCCGTTTCAATTAAGTATACAGAGTTTTAGGCGACTACAATATAATTTCACTGTCATGTCGGTACGATAGATACCAGAAGATACTAATAGCCGCGTCCAGCAGGCCGATTGCGTAACTTTTTCGACAATGTTTCAATTGGTTTCGTTCATCCTGTGATGCTTTACCAATTGAAATTGATTGAAATCGGGACGGGTCTGGATTTCACTCTTCCCGATTTCAATCAATTTCAATTGATAAAGCATCACAGGATGAACGAAACCAATTGCAACATTGTCGAAAAAGTTACGCAATCGGCCTGCAGATATCTCACATGCATGAGGCAGCTCTGCCTCGCTTAGTTCGACAGGGCGCACCCGAGCCAAATGCTCGCCCTGCCCGCACCCAACGCTATAATTTGCCTCGCTTAATTGGCATAATTATGAGACAGAACGATAATGTAACTATGGAACTGATTGCTCGACTATACCCTTCTCTGTCTAGAGTGTAGGTTGGCTCGCTCTTTGGCTCACCTGGGCATGAGACTCGGGCCACTGGCCGTGTCCCACGCGGCATGTCAGCGCGCAGCCTCGCCAGGTTTTCGCCTGATATAGACACAGCCAATGTCTGAAATATATTTTCACACTCTAGTATAAATTATACAACAAAATAATTAATGAAAGTGCCTCGTTCCCGATTCCGCTCTCTAGAGGTGTTGACGTTTTCTATAAAACTCCGGTAATCTAGTCCATTCCCGGGATAGCGGGATCGTACGCAGCGGCGACCCACTTCCCGCGTTTATCCCAGGATTTAATTAGAGATGAATGGGTAAAAAACATTTTCTATGGGATTTCCGTGGCTAGTAAAATATGATTTCGGCATTTTTATGCAGTAGTATTTACATTTCAATGTATAGGTAGGATTGTTTTATTTTTTCCAGTTGACTGTGGTATTATTTTATTTTATTCAGAATATTCAGGTTTTAAATTCTTATACAATATGTTAAAAAACCCTGTCCGAGCCGAAACCGGTATTTAGGTTTCCCAATCACATGACCAAATAAAATAAAAAATGCATGATAGTAAACATATTAATGTCAATTTTTTTTTTTGCCTTTTTCCCTCAAAATGTAGAACATTTTAAAAATATGACCTAACCGTTACCGGAAGTAATTATGTTAGATCGTGTGGCGGCACCTCTGACCACAAAATATGTGATGACGTCATTTTATGTTTTTTTTATGTAAACGTGGTATTTGTTTTCCAAAAAAATATGGGAGGTATTTGCCCAGCAGTGGGACACTTACTATGCTAAAAAAATTTTTCTTTTTATTTAAAAAAATAAGAAAAAAAATACGTTTTCGGGTCGGACAGGGTTTTCTTAACATATTGTATAGACCTATGCTGCATAAATTATGTGAGTAAATAGTCACCTAAATCAAAATAATAAAATTTTGATAGGCTTTGAGAATAATGACATAGTGTTATTAATTTTAGTTTACCAACTTAATTAGGGGCTACCAATTACCTAATAGAATCCCTATTAATTTAAACTAATTTTCGTGTAGACTTAAAACTGAGTCGTTATTAGCCTAATTCGTTCAATTTGTAATATTAAAAGTAATTCTAAGAACGAAAATTAGTTTTTCTTAACGCATTGTTAATGTCACATTGAAACCCGAGTTCACTCCGCAGTGATTAAAAGACATTTCAACCGAAAATTGCGGCTACCATTCGGATTGCAATAAAAAATTAAAACGCTAAAGCCTTATAAAGCTTAAAATAAACAACATTCATTTGGTGAGTGAAAAAAAAAATATTTTTTATGTGACATCAAAAACACTGAATTGAATTCTCGTTAGCAAATTGGGTTCATTTGACGAGCAGACGTGTCACATTTTTACAAGCGAAAGAGAATTTGTTTTTACTGTGTAATCAATGACGGTTTATATTATAGACCTGACATACACGAGCATAAGTGCTCTAAAATTAGCAAATTAAACTATTCCTACATATAAATGAATACAAGCCATATACGCCAGACCTGGGGGCTTACCACGACCTCTTATCGCGATTCAATTATAGGAACGTTTTAACGATTCAGTGACTTTTTGTGCAAAGACGTACCTTATTGTCATGACAATAAGAAACGTCATTACACAAATGGCCGCTGAAACGTTAAAACAAAACTGCTATAAGAGGTGGTGGTAAGGCCCCTGTTAGAAAGAGATGAATATACATTGTAGCGTTATTAACTGCATATTCATTGATAATCATTGGCACGTGCAACCGTGCAGCCGCAACTAACTGGAGGGCAAGTTACTAAGTGAATATCGGGTAAGTTAACATTCATGTCGGGTAAACAAGCGCGGTAAATCGCGTCTAAAGATTTAATACATCTTTCTATCTATAGGTTGATACAGTGCTAGATTTAATTATTGGATGAAAGTACGATCAAATGTATAAACTTCACAGAATAAAATAACAGTAATTTTGATTCTATTACATGTGAGCCATGATTAATGTCAAACAAACCAATAACCTATAGAAAGTTTGACTTTTCTCACTAGGGCTGTGCGTTCATGCGCACCGAGAGACCTCATAGTAATACGAATACGTAATGCGAATACTACTCCACCAAGCCAACTAGGCGTCTGTCAAATGTGACGTCACCCGCACAACAAGGCAATGGCGGTGTGCGGGAGGTGTGGCGGGCGGGAAGTCGTAGACGGTGGCGGGTGTGCGGTCGGGGAAGCCGCATTCCGTCCGCGCGCCGAGTTGGCTTGGTGGTTTAGTAGGTACTTACAGACGTTAATGTCATCGGTATCAAATTTGGCATCAATGTCAAAGTTAACAACATTGTTCCGGTCATAATATTGAAAAGCAAATTGAATTTAACAATATAATAATAATAATATCCTGGGACATTTTTTACACAAGGCTACCTGATCCCAAACTAAGCAGAGCGTGTACTATGGAAACCAGATAACTGATATTACTACATACACTACTTTTTATTTATAAATACATATCATACATTCCAACTGCACAAAGCGGTACACGTCGCGGGTGACAGAAGACGGTGGAGGAAAATTGCTCTCCAGAAGTTTTTTGTACATAATCGTCACGATCCTCAGTATTGAGGTAACGACTGGGAAAATCATACACCCAGACTCGGGAAATACAGAAATGTTCATGCACACAAATGCATGTCCCGGGTAGGAATCGAACCTACGACCTGCAGCGTGAAAGGCGCCATCACGCCAACCACGCTAATGGGCTCGTCTATATCATCATCATCATCTCAGCCGAAAGACGTCCACTGCTGGACATAGGCCTCCCCCAAGGTTCGCCACAATGACCGGTCTTGCGCTGCCCGCATCCAGCGGATTCCCGCGACCTTCACCAGGTCGTCGGTCCACCTTGTGGGAGGCCTACCCACGCTACGCTTTCCGGTGCGCGGCCGCCACTCGAGAACTTTTCGGCCCCATCGGCCATCCGTTCTACGAGCAATGTGCCCTGCCCACTGCCACTTAAGTTTTGCAATCCTACGGGCTATGTCAGTTACCTTGGTCCTTCTGCGTATCTCCTCATTCCTGATTTGATCTCGCAGGGAAACTCCGAGCATAGCCCTCTCCATTGCCCTTTGGGTGACCTTGAGCCTTCTTATGAGGCCCATTGTAAGCGGCCATGTCTCAGTGCCATAGGTCATCACTGGCAACACACACTGGTCGAAGACTTTCGTCTTGAGACACTGCGGTATTTGGGACGAGAAGATATTGCGTAGCTTCCCGAACGCTGCCCAGCCGAGTCGGATTCGTCGATTGACCTCTTTCTCGAAGTTGGACCTACCTAACTGGATGGTTTGTCCCAGGTAGACATAATCGTCGACAACTTCGAGTGTAGAGTCTCCGATCTTCACGGGAGCAGGTACAACACGGCAATTCGACATGATCTTCGTTTTGCCCATGTTCATTTTAAGACCAACTCGTTCGGAGGCTCTACTGAGGCCATCAAGCATCGTATTAAGGTCTTCTATAGTCTCAGCCATGACCACTATGTCGTCGGCAAACCGAAGGTGAGTGATGTACTCGCCGTTTATGTTTATGCCCAGCCCATTCCAGTCCAGAACCTTGAAAACGTCTTCCAGTGCAGCGGTGAACAGTTTCGGAGAGATAACGTCTCCCTGTCTCACACCTCGCTGCAACCGAATAGGTTTCGAGTTCTGGTCCTGTAAACGGACTGACATAGTGGCGGTTTCGTACAAACACTTCAGCACTTCGATGTACCGGTAATCGACTTGGCATCGCTGGAGAGACCGCAATACAGCCCAGGTCTCGACCGAATCAAAGGCTTTCTCGTAATCCACAAACGCTAAGCAAAGGGGGAGGTTATACTCCTCGGTCTTCTGTATAACCTGTCGCAGCGTATGTATGTGGTCTACGGTACTAAAGCCTTTACGGAAACCGGCTTGTTCGGGAGGCTGGAAGTCGTCAAACTTGCGTGCGAGACGGTTCGTTATGACCCTCGAAAACAGCTTGTAGACATGGCTCAGAAGTGAGATCGGTCTATAATTCTTCAGCAGAGCGTTATCGCCCTTTTTGAAGAAAAGAACCACCACACCTCTGTTCCATGCCTGCGGCGTTTTGCCCTCGAGTATGACGGAACCGAACAGCTTCTGAAGGGCCTTAAGGACCGGTTTTCCACCCGCCTTCAGGAGCTCAGCCGTTATTCCATCATCACCCGGTGCCTTGTTGTTTTTAAGCTGTTTAAGAGCCATACTAATCTCGTACAAGCTGACGTCCGGGATGTCTTCGGTATAGTGTCGGGTTAACCTAGCTCTTGGGTCGTTCGCCAGGTTTGTAACGGGTGTCCGTATTGACGTGTATAACTGTCCATAGAACTTCTCGATCTCTCTCAAAAGCTCTGGTTTGGATGAAACGATACTGCCGCCATCGGTTTTCAGTTTCGTTAGCTGGCTTTGCCCAATAGACAGATCTCTAGCGAACACTTTGGAGCCTCTGTTCCGCTCGATAGCTTCTTTAATACGCTCGGTATTAAATTGGCGGAAGTCACGTGTCAAGGACTTCGAGATCTGTCTATTGAGCTGCCGGTATTTAGACGCGTCATCTGAAGACTGCAGTACCATTTCACTCCTTTCCTCCATGAGCTTAGAGGTGTGATCCGAGATTTTTTTGGTTCTGTTTGTACGGCGGGCCTTGCAGTACTTTGACCCGATCGTATGGACAGTTTCCACGAACCCGTCGTTACAATCGTCCACGCTACTCCCTAGGACATCGAATCGGTTTTGAAGTTCGAGCTGAAAGCTCTCGGGGTTTTGGATCTGGTTTGGTGCTGGTCGGAGCGTAGACTTCATCAGTCGAAACCTTTCAAGCTTTATGTTGAGATTCAATGTGCCTCTTACCAGTCGGTGATCACTACCGGTTTTGACCGCGTTGATCACAGAGACATCATTGAATACTTGCTTCTTCGTCGACATGATGAAGTCTATCTCGTTTTTAGTTGCACCGTCGGGGCTCATCCAGGTCCACTTCCTGTGCTCACGCTTCCTGAAGAAGGAGTTCATCATATAGAGTCCCTCCTTCTCCATGAAGCCTGCCAGTAGGTGGCCCCGGTGGTTACGCCGTCCAACTCCAAATTGCCCCACTCGCAGCTCATCACCGTCTCGTTTGCCCAGTTTCGCGTTGAAGTCACCCATGACAACGGTAAAGTGAGTTTTGGAACTATGCATGGCTCTAGAGATATCCTCATACATAGTTTCCACCTCGTCGTCGGAATGTGCCGATGTCGGAGCATACACCTGAACTACTTTTAACGAATAACGTTTGGTTATTCGGAGAACAAGATACGCCACCCTAGTCGACACACTCTCGATCTTCACCACGTTGTTCACGAGTGACTTGTGGACGATAAACCCGACACCACCCTGGGACTGCTGGTCGCCCTCCCGGAAAAAGAGCAGGTTGCCGGATTTCAGAATTATCGAGTCCTCCCCATCTCTTCGGACTTCAGATAATCCTACGATGTCCCATCGTACCCTGCTCAATTCTTCCTCAAGCTCAGCGATCTTCTCGTCGGTCCGCAGTGTGCGCGTGTTATATGTTGCCAGGTCCAATAGTCGGTTTTTATGGTAGCCATCCTGCCGGAGATTCTTAGCACCCCCTGCCCCGCCGTTACCATAGCCGCTACCATGGCCAGGACTAGCGAGGCTGCCGGGGACTGGGGGCCGATTCTTTGTTGTGACTTTCATTTGGGGGGTTTTGCCATAATCGCCACGCTTGGCAGACGGGTTGGCGATCGCAGTAGATATAATATGTACACGGAGGACGCTGCTGCCCATCCTCCGGTGAATCCCTTAGTCGCCTCTTACGACACCCACGGGATGAGATGGGTTGGTGCTATTCTAAGCCGGCACCACACGGACATCTATATATACGGTCTATATATACGGTGTCAACTTGTTCCCAACTTACAACCGACGCTAACCCCGGAAACCGCGACGGCGAAAATGCTTTATATTTTCATAGTGATCGTCCTAAAACCAATAATGACCGGGTAAAAGCCGCCACAACTGTGCCCCGAAGAGTTATAGCAGCGGTGTCTGCAACTAATGGGAATTTATTGATAATAAAACTTTTGTGCATTCAGGTATGTTTAATAAATAAAAATAAATAAATATTGCCAGTCACATAAGTTCGATTTGACATAGTGGGAGCAGCTCTGGCTGAAGCGCACTTTGCGTTCGCCCTCTGTCCGGGTGAAGTTATAAAGGCTACTTTGGCCAACAACATAGTCAATTAAAAAAAACATAGTGGAAGCCGGCAGTGTTATGAAACTTTGTGGTAAACATAGTTATCCTGTCTTGTCATATTTAGTTTAGTCGTCATTTCGACACAACATAATTAACACATACAGTATTTGAGGGTATGCACAAAATACATGACATACAAATACAATACAAATACACTTCAGAGATGGGTAAATATGAAAACTAAATGGAGTAGGTACCGAAGGTACACGTTATTACAGCTTGCCGGAAAAGCGGTGATGAGTTTTTTTTTTTATTCGGTGATAGGCAAGTATTTGACCACGAACTCACCTGATGGTAAGTGACGATGTGGTCTATGATGGAGCATACTTGCCTAGACAGTACCTGTTCACTCTTTACTTGAAAACATCCACATTGTAATCAACGACAACGACAAAAATGCCCTAGTCATCTTTTCAGGAAAGTCAAGGCTGAAAAATGGTTTGGTGCAGACCACTGGCAAAACAAGCCATTTTCCAAAGACAAATTACTCGTAAATCACTTGAGATCAAAAACAGTGCAGTGTCGAGGATAAGAAAAATACCGTTAACTTACCGTTATTTCCGTTATTTAACGGCCTAATAACTTGCAAAGGTAAACCACCCATTGAAGCAGTGACGTATAACCAATCCGAGTAACCCAATAGCGGTTAACACCACAACAATGGGTTCTGATTTGTGAGCAGCGGGGCCGCAAATGCGGCTATATGCGGCACCGCAAATATTGCTCCCATTGTATGAGAAGACCTGGGAGCTATGTAGGGACTAACTTGATTGGACTTGCGTTACGGTACCTATTCATTGTTAATAGGGGAGTTTTTTTTTAAATGTATTTATTTAGTTATACAAAATCCACATTACATAATTTAATCATCTGCCAAACTGCTTAGAAGTTAGTCGGCAGTAGTACTCGGATTACATGCTATATAGCGTGGTTTACAAACTAATTTACTTACTTATTTTACTAAAAAAAAATGTAAATGTTTTAATGTTGTTGTGTTATGTTTTTTTTTTTTTTTACTACTAATACGTATAATATATTTATATTGTATACTTAATTATACAGGTGACGACATAGTGACAATAAATTAAAACACGATCCCTGCTAGTCAATCACAACACATTAAAATTATAAAATTAGGTTTACATCAAAGTCCAAAATTTCAAATTTTCTAACAAATGAAATGCGGAAATAGTCTAAACGAACCCTTTATAAACGACTACCGACCTCATAGACCTGTAAGTACAAGCGTGGCAACATCGCTTCGGTGTCGGTCTTTTTAGCGGTATCTTTGTAGGCGTAAAGTTAAAATAGTCAAAATAAAAAAGCAATCCTGTGGCAATATCTTTGAATATAATTTAATAACATTTTATGTGCGAACTACTAATGTGATACCCAGTATGTGGTTTCAATTATTGTCATGTTGTCGTTACCACTCCGTATAAAACATGTGTTACGATCTATCTCAGTTAATTAAATGTACCCTATGCCCAGAGCCAAGCACGAGCCAGGTACAAATGCTTGGCGCTGATCTTTTCAGTCCCGTTTTCAGTCATATCGGGAAAACAGAAAATCTTTACTATAACGGTCACTGGAATATCAGAAATATTCTTGATATCTTCCAATATTCTTGGGAAAGGATAACACTGTAGTTGTTCCGTAGATGCATGTACCTACTAGGCCAACCGGTATGGTTATTCCTTGCACGTATAGTAAAACCGGTCGTTCCTCGTTCTTTATCATAATTCGCGTAATAAACATTAAAAATGACGCTCCTGTCACCGCTAAAAAAGGGATGATTCCAAAAAAACCCGGGCAAAAGTAAATCCAATTTTGTCGGTACAAAAATGCAGATAGGCCAGCCTCCCTCGTTAGTGGTGGCCCGAAAATATTTTTAATTTTCCTTCCTACGGGTTGGTAACCCGGGCATTGTGACCCCTAGTCCGCATATTTCAAGCCAGATTTACATTTTAAAAGTGTGCAAATCAGGATAATTTTACGCGCTGCTTGTTTTAGAAACCGTAGTGTGGACTTATGCTGCTGTTAGACTTGAGCTGAATCAAGAATAGAACAACCAAAGATATTTGACGACCATTTGGCGCAGTGGTTTGAGCGTACGCTGGCTCACTACATCGGATGGTTTCGGGTTCGATTCCCGCCAGGGGAAAATTATGGAAACGGACCTGATTTGCCCTGATTTGGGTGTGGATCGCCCCCACTAAGTCTTGCGATATTAACCGATGTCTAAAGGCAGGTCAAAAACTAAAATAACTAAACTTAACTAAATAAAATATCTTCCTTTTCTGCCACCCACAGTGAACCTTCATTAACATAAATAAATACTAGCAATCCAGAAATAGTCTCATTCCTTCCCATCTCCAATAAGAAATTGGCAACGTTAGAAAAAGCCCGAATGAATATTGCGTAAGGGCGAAACTTGCGTAAATTGTATGTCAAGTACGCGAGCCGAATACGCAATGAACGAACACGCATAACGACTGCTTTGGCCAGAATTATGTAAGTTACGCGTATACCGTTACTGAACTAGTTTCAGCCTGTGACGGTCTGTAGACAGGCTTTTTATTACACGACTGCCCAAAAAAAGGAGTGTATATGTGTTTAGGGTTCATGTATGTTTGTTTGTTTGTTCGTATGTATGTATGTATGTATGTGAGATTCTTTATTCCACCATAACTTATAAATGCCTGAACCGATTTGGATGTATGGGGTATCGTTAGAATCCTTGCATCATCCCGGGTAACACTGGGTATATTATTTTTTAAAAACAATCAATATGGCGGCGTTATGTCTCGGCTCAACTTTCAAATGTAAAAAAACATTTTTTTCTTCCGTTATTACAATATGGGTATCAAATTGAAGGCCTTGATGAGAACATTCCAAAACTTTAGAATTTATAGGCATAATTTAACATGGGTAGGGTGTACATGCAAAACAAACATTTTTTTTCGGCTGCTATCACTAAAATGCATAAAATAAAAATGAATAATTTAAAAAGGCAGGGCAGTCGTGTTTTTTTTTTTTATATTATTCTTGTAAGTATATTTTGTACAATGAACAAAGATTTTATTGGTGGAAGAGCCAAGCTTTAGCCAATTGACTGCAGCTCATTTACAGGCTGGCTCCACCGGGGTAGTAGCACCCATTCACAGATGATTGGCGTAAACTAGCTACTAAAGCTGCGTTTCGTCCGATGAGTGAGAGAGCCGAAAGTTCAACACCCCCCCTCCCCTCCCTATGTAAACCCCTATAAACATGTGGCGTAAAATTTGTAAAGCAATAGTAGTCGCGTCGCAATCGCCTTACCGGTGTGGCCACGGCCTTAGAGCACTTCTAGAAAGGTCACTATCTGTACGACTATCTAGAGAAACCTTTTATCATGTATACCTACTCTTGTTCAGGAAATATAATATAATAATAATATTATAATATCCTGGGACATTTTTTACACACGGCTACCTGATCCCAAAGTAAGCAGAGCTTGTACTATGGAAGCCAGATAACTGATATTACTACATATACTACTTTTTTATTTGTAAATACATACTTAATATACATATACACCCAGACTCGGGACATACAGACATGTTCATGCACACAAATGCATGTCACGGGTAGGAATCGAACCTACGACCTGCAGCGTGAAAGTCGCCTCCGCGCCAACCACGCTAACGGGCCCGTCAAAAAAAAACGAAATGTGATCGCAAAATGTTCAGCGGAACCTATACACAGACCGACAGAGATAGATAATTCATAAATAGGTACTAATGCTCGGAAGGCATTCATGTAAGTAATAATAATAATAATAATTTAGCCCTTTTAACGTCCCACTGCTGGGCACGGGCCTCCCCTCAATGCGAGGGGCATTCAGGCCATAGTCCACCACGCTGGCCCAGTGCGGGTTGCTGGATTTCACATGTCTAAAGACATGCAGGTTTCCTAACGATGTTTTCCTTCACCGCAAGCATGTGATAATCATATTAAAGTTATGATTCACACATTAGATTTCGAAAAATCCAGAGGTGTTAGCCAGGGTTTGAACCCAGGACCTTAAGCCCGCAAGACGCGTGCTTAACCAATCGTCTACCACTGCTTCATGTAAGTAGATAATTTTATTAAAAAAAACTTTCTTCAAGTTATATATCTACTTATAACAGTAAAACAGTTCTGTGTTATTGAAACAGATCGTGTGAGCATTAACTTAAAATAATGGTAACCGATTCAACTTAGACTGTTGCCAAGATTTTCAGGGATTGCTTTTAGAGAAAAGAACATAATTTAAAACTTTTTTGTTCATAATTTTCAATATTACGTCATTGACTTCAAAAATTCGGTGATACATACAAAAACTTTTTCCTAGTTAATATATATTGCAGCGTTTGGTAGAAAATTGAAATTTTTGAAATTTTCCGACTTTCGGAATTACCCGAATGCACCTTATTATTTTCTCGTGAACCGGATTTCCTCAATAAATACCACCTGCTGTCACTAGATGGCATTGATCGTCAAGGGGTGAACCACTTTTCCGCCGGTTGAGCAGAAAAAATGAGCGTTTACCATAAATTTATGAAGTCATAAAATAAACTCCGATCGTTATGGTCATAAAAATAAAATCATCGCTTAAAATATGGGGCATTTATATTTTTTGACACTTAATTTTATAGAGGCAGGCAGTGAAATATATATGTACATAATGGTTTTTCGTTGCATAGAAACTTTATAAACTCCTATGGGATCGTAATGTCTCACTATTATAGTCCCGTGGTAACACATAGATTACATAATATTGCAGTAACATTCTAATTTATAAAGCCGGAAACCCACCGCGGCGCACGGAGAGGCCACGCACACGCTACGCACGTGGGTAAAGCTTCGCTTTTCACGAAAATGTATGACATCGTGTCCACCGCGGCGCACGGAGAGGTTAGCACGAAATGACGTCATGCATACATTTTCTTGCAAAACGTAGCCGTGGCCGTGTGCGTGGCCTCCCCGTGCACCGCGGTGGGGTCTCCCCCTAACCCGAATATAAGAAAAGGTTACTGAGAAATATATGACAGGAATAGTTCGTAAAAGTAATTATAATAGAGTCAGGGTATAACATAGAGCTCAAAGGTAGATTTATACTCCAATCTCGCTCTCACAGTCGCTTCTCGATTCACCCTTAGATATTTTTTGGGGATAGCGCAATTTAGAAGCTGTAGCGATGACATTTTAAATTCCAAGAGTCAACCACAAGGCCCCATAATATGAAAGAAAGGCAACGCGCAATGTAGAGGTAGATTTAGATGCTCGATTATTTGCTATGTGGTAGAAAAAAGTATATTGCGTGTTCGATTACCGCCAGAGGAAAATTTCGGAAACGATTTTTTCGTAATTTGCCCTGGTCTGGGTGTCACTGGGATCGCTCCCAGTGCGTTGTACGGTACCCATAGTACAAGCTTTGCTTAGTTTGGGACCATACAGTTGGTATGTTTTGCTGACGATATTTATTTCTCTAAACAACAATTAATCTCCAAATTTATGGAGATTTTTTGCCAGCTTACAATGGTTTAACAAAGCATTTCTAGGAACACTAGTGATTTGTAATGCCAGTATAACTCCATTGTAACTTTCTATAAATTTGGGGAACACTTTCTGCATAAAACGGTTTTGTCTTACCCCATACACTCAGTCGGGTGGTATCTATTCGGAGGTGTCGACTCGCAGGTACGTTCGGACTTATCTCACTGTTGAATAATGCCCGCGGGTGGTGATCGACGACTGACGACATTTCAGGATCCCGCGATTCCCGGGAAAAAGTCCCGGCGAAAGTCCCGGGCCCCGGGATTTTTAGTAATGC
This sequence comes from Drymonia ruficornis, assembly GCA_947859195.1. Taxonomy (NCBI): domain Eukaryota; kingdom Metazoa; phylum Arthropoda; class Insecta; order Lepidoptera; family Notodontidae; genus Drymonia; species Drymonia ruficornis. The sequence continues at coordinate 3,124,307 of OX401910.1, read as the reverse complement.
CGTCACGCTATCCGATCGCATGTGTATGTTGGAAATGTGATATTACTTTTGTATTGTTTCGTGTGTAACATAATATTGATATATAACATGCTACGGTGACTGCTTAACATATCCTAGCGGCATTTTTTACACGACTGCCCAAAAAATGGAGTGTATATGTGTTTAGGGTTCATGTATGTATGTATGTGAGATTCTTTATTCCACCATAAGTTATAAATGCCTGAACCGAAATGGCTGTATGGGGTATCGTTAGAATCCTTACATCATTCCGGGTAACACTGGGTATATTATTTTTGAAAAAAAATTCAAAAAGGAAAAAAAAATCTTTTATATTATTACAATATGGGTATCAAATTGAAGGCCTTGATGTGCACATTTCAAAAACACTGCACTTGTTATTTTATACTTTTTAGTTCATTTTTGGCAGGGCAGTCGTGTTTTTTTTTTATTATTATAAAGAAAACCATTTCAGACATAATTAATAAGGTTTTTTGTAGGTACAGCTATGATCAGACAAATTTAGTACCACATTATGGTAACTTCTAGACAAATATGATACTTACATTGATAGTAAGAAAATGCAAAATCCTCGGAAGCATGTCGTTTATTGCGCCCAAAAAGTATATTTTGCATAGTCGACTCGTGTGCCTGCGTTTGACAATTTCTTTGTTGCGTAACATCGTCGGTTTACTTTGAAGGTTCTTTGTCACGAAAGAATATCTAGAATATACTAGTTTTTACTCAAAAAAGTTTATAATGTTGTCATTATTTCACAAACCTTCTTCGAGCAAAATCGGATTTGTCGTACTGCAAGCAAAGAAATTATAACCAGGGAATGCGGACTTGCCAGCAAAAGTGAAGCCGACAGCGAGATACCACATTAACGTTTTTTCCTTTTCCAAACAAGAGTGACCATAATATTTTGAAATTTGGAGCAAGTCCCCATGGACATCTGGTGAAAACGTGCTATTGTTCCGAGATTGTTATGATAGGAAAATAATAAAATAAGGAAAGGGATGTTTATTTTTATAAGAACATGAGTACAATAAATTAGTCTGCGGTGGCCAAACTACGCGAGCGCCTGTCTTTAGGTATCTTGGCAACCTAAATGGAGCTACAAAATAGTGTTTAAGAAAAATGTACAAGGCTAAGGCCGTTGATTTTAGGCCACTTTGTATCATAGAGTAACATGACACTTCTATGTTACAGTAACGCAGAAGTAACGCGAAAAGAACGCATAATGTTTTAAGGCTGAGTGCATAATGTGATAATTCATAAATCTAAAAAAAAATAACTATTCATGAAGGTAACTCTCAGAGGACACAAAAAAAACTGGGAGACAAAAACAAAGTCTTCGCGAACAAAAAAAAACATATTTTTATAATAATATATAAGACTAGCCAGGAAAAAAAAGCGACTGTAGCCTAGGGGTGAACAGGTTGGGCTAGCAATCAGAAGGTCCCAGGTTCGATCCCCGGTAGGGCATGCACCAATGGATGAATTTTCATCTATGTGCATAATTTACAGTTCGCTGACGGTGAGGGAAAACATCGTGAGGAAACCTACTTATCCCTCGGGATTAGGTAATGGTCAGTTCCTGTATACACGGCGACAAGGTTCACCACCTGTCACGTTGGGTTCTGACTATCTGGTGAAACGTGGGCTATTGAGTTGGTTAATACCTCCACAATGTGGTGGTGTATGGCCACTCAAGTCTCTGACTACCCCCGAATGGGGATAAAAAATGTCGTGACGTTATATATATATACTAGCTTTTGCCCGCGACTTCGTCCGCGTAGACTTAAAAATAAAAAAAAACCGGGCAAGTGACTTAAGACTTTTTAGTGCGCCAGGGTTTTTTAAGTCAGTATTTGCTTTTTTATAAAAATAATTTTATTTCATGATTTTTATTGGAGCCATACAAACTTTATCACGGTACCTAATTCGGTGAATGCGTGTTTTGGTAGGTAGGTATATAGAGCCAAAATCCCTAATCCCCCTCCCCTTCTCCACCCCTTTTCCTCCCCTCTCTTCCTTCTGCTTCCTCCCTCTCCATTTCCCTTTCCCTTTCCCCTCCCCCTTCCACATCCCCCTACCTTACGTCTTCCCCTTCCTCCCTCACCTACCCTATGCATACTAAGTTTCAAGTCAATCGGGTACAAACATATTTTTCTGCCGTACTTTTCTACCTTTAGTTTCCCCGTTTTGGGTGTTGATTTACGAAATGATTTTTTATGGGATCAAACTGAAGTAGTACCTACCATATTCAGCTCAGCTTATACCCCAATTATTTAAAATGAATAATCATAACCAATCTCGAGATATGGATGACTAAACATTCGCTGACCCCGCTCTCCCCTTTTCCTTCAAAATATTAAAAACGCTGAAACCCCAGTCTGATTATTTAAAATGAACAATCATAACCAATTTCGAGATATGGATGACTAAACATTCGCTGACCCCGCTCTCCCCTTTTCCTTCAAAATATTGAAAACGCCGAAACCCCAGTTTGATTATTTAAAATGAACAATCATAACCAATTTCGAGATAAGTATGGATGACTAAACATTCGCTGACCCCGCTCTCCCCTTTTCCTTCAAAATATTAAAAACGCTGAAACCCCAGTCTGATTATTTAAAATGAACAATCATAACCAATTTCGAGATATGGATGACTAAACATTCGCTGACCCCGCTCTCCCCTTTTCCTTCAAAATATTGAAAACGCCGAAACCCCAGTTTGATTATTTAAAATGAACAATCATAACCAATTTCGAGATATGGATGACTAAACATTCGCTGACCCCGCTCTCCCCTTTTCCTTCAAAATATTAAAAACGCTGAAACCCCAGTCTGATTATTTAAAATGAACAATCATAACCAATTTCGAGATATGGATGACTAAAAATTCGCTGACCCCGCTCTCCCCTTTTCCTTCAAAATATTAAAAACGCTGAAACCCCAGTCTGATTATTTAAAATGAACAATCATAACCAATTTCGAGATATGGATGACTCAACATTCGCTGACCCCGCTCTCCCCTTTTCCTTCAAAATATTAAAAACGCTGTAACCCCAGTCTGATTATTTAAAATGAACAATCATAACCAATTTCGAGATATGGATGACTAAAAATTCGCTGACCCCGCTCTCCCCTTTTCCTTCAAAATATTAAAAACGCTGAAACCCCAGTCTGATTATTTAAAATGAACAATCATAACCAATCTCGAGATATGGATGATTAAACATTCGCTGACCCCGCTCTCCCCTTTTCCTTCAAAATATTAAAAACGCTGAAACCCCAGTCTGATTATTTAAAATGAACAATCATAACCAATTTTGAGATATGGATGACTAAACATGCGCTGACCCCGCTCTCCCCTTTCTCGTCAAAATGATTAAAAATACGGAAACCCCAGTCTGGTCAATTCAAATAAGCAATCATAACCAATATCGAGATATGGATGACTTATTAAAACATCCCTTGACCCCGTTTTCCCCTTTCCCGTCAAAATAACAAAACTCGACCACCCCTATACAAACTTTCACTCCACATTTCACCCCTTAGGGGTTGAATTTCCAAAAACACGAAAGAAATCTAAACACAAACTTTCATTCCCCTCTTTTACCCCCTTAGGGGTTAAATTTTCAAAAACCCTGAAATTACTCTTTTTTATTTTTGAAAAGACACCTAATCACCAATTTTCATAATTCTAACTTCAAAAATGACGAACTTCCATACAAACTTTCATCCCTTATTTTACCCCCTTAGGGGTTGAATTTCAAAAAACCCTTTCTTAGTACACCTCTACACATCAAGACAAACCCACCCTCCAAATTTCAAGTCTCTACGATCAGCGGTTTAGGCTGTGCGTTGTCTGTCAGTCAGTCAGTCAATCAGGACTTTGATTCTTATATATTTAGATACTAGCCAGGAATAGTCAGCTTAGCTATTTGGCGACTCCTTCCTGTACTTGCGAAGACTTGCAAAGTGTTCATTTTTATACTGGGTGAAATCGAAATCGTCGGCAATATTTTAACCAGTGATTCTACACATGATTCAGCGTTGCGTTTTACCAGCGTGCGGTCTGTCGCGCGTTGCAAATGCGACCGACTTCGAAAAGTAGCGATGCAGTCGTGTGGCAACGAAAAATTATTTTTATAAAAAAAAAAAACCGACTTCAAAAAAACCTGATGCACTAAAAAACCTGAAATAATATTTCTATTACCACCAGTATTTGAAGTCGGTGCCAATCTTGGTATGCCAAGTCTACCTACTATAAAAGTAAGAAGATAGATTGGCACCGACTTCAAATACTCGATAACACACCATCACGTCTGTTTTTCCCGAAGGGGTAGGCAGACGTGGTAATAGAAATATTATTTTAGGTTTTTTAGTGCATCAGGTTTTTTTGAAGTCGGTTTTTTTTTTTTTATAAAAATAATTTTATTTCACGATTTTTAGTGGCGCCATACCAATGAACATTTTGGCATATTGAACCTTATGAAGTAAGCCCAACAAAAGGTAACTGCTGTAAATCGTTGAAGAATTCCCTCGACTGTCTATGGTCTCCATCATCAGACCTGTAATGGCAGTTACAAACGATATGGGTGCAAAGTTCTCATCAATAGATATGAATTAAGTCCAAACACAAGGTAGCTACTGTAAAACGTTGAGGAGTTCCCTTGACTGTCCTACGTCTTCATCATCAGACCCCTAATGACAGTCACAACCCATCTAGGTGTAAAGTTCTCATCAATACAAAATAATCAAGCCCAAACACCAGGTAATTGCTGTAAATCGTTGAGGAGTTCCCTTGACTGTCCTACGTCTGCATCATCAGACCCCTAATGACAGTCACAACCCATCTAGGTGTAAAGTTCTCATCAATACAAATTAATCAAGCCCAAACACCAGGTAATTGCTGTAAATCGTTGAGGAGTTCCCTCGACTGTCTTTCGACTCCATCATCAGATCGACTCCAGACCTTCATAAAATAGTAGTGCTTTAAAATAGTTAATGAAAAAAATTACAAACGCACTAGTCGCCCCTACGATTTTCGAAGGTTCCCTTCGATTTCTCTGGGATGCCATCATCAGATCCTGGTTTCCTTATCATGGTACCACCGCTGGAATATCTCCTTTCCAACAAAAAAAGATTCATCAAAATCGGTTCATAAACGACGAAGTTATCCGCGAATACACATAAAAAAAATAAAAAAAATATATATATGTACAGTCGAATTGAGAAACCTCCTCCTTTTTTGAAGTCGGTTTAAAAAGCGCGACTTATCGCTGCAAACAGTTGCTGTGTTCAGTTCAATTCTAAACACAACAAGATTTATATTGTAGTCCTGTTTACTACCGAAATTTATGTCACCTGAACTTCTAAAATGTACGAAACATAGAAAACATAGTTAAACACTTACCTATGGTAAGTTAAACCGCAATCCGGATAATATTCGCTTTTGCAGCCTTCTACGATGCATATTTTACCCATTTTGTGACGAAATTATCGCACAATACGTTTAATTTAAAATTCGCTACAAAAGTCATGTGTCACGCAAAATGACGTTCTGTGTTTCAAGTTATTAATTTTATTTCTGCTACGATTTTATAGACATCACGGAACTGACAATTACAAGCGAATTATTTAAGGAGGTAAGTACTAATTTCCAGACATTTATTTATGTTTGTAATTTTAATCTTAGGATATTCTCATACTTTACCATATGCATCTCAATAATCGATTTTATTGTTTACTCTTCTTAACATTAAAATTTACCAAGTTTAAAGTGATCGAATAAATATGAACTGGCAACACAAGGAAGGTGAAAGGTGTACTGTTAGAACGGGACAAAAGGGTGGTGTTTACTATCTGGCTGGGACCGGTTTTTATAATGCGTACATCGTGGGCATTAAGTCCGTCACATAAGGATTATTTTTGATTGAATTAATGGAAAATAAAGTTTGTAGTTCACAGTCCTTTAGTAGGGTTATTACGTTCATGACTGCAAGAGCTACTAGACATACAATGTATTATGACCCGGTATTATCGTCATTACATTTGTTATTTGACCGTTGCCATGGAAACGTAACAGACAGGTATGTTTATGGTTCGTAAAATACTGATTGAAACTTAAAAACGAGTTGGTCGTGCCGTTGCCATGGAAACGTAAACAGAGAAAATACACAACTATAGATAGATAGATATAGTTCGTAAAATATAAATATAATTGTATTAATTTTTATACCCACTTACCTAGTTTTGTTTAAACTAATAGTCGCATTTTTGAGTAAAGCACTATACAAGCCTTGGTCTCTAATGAGTGTATATAATATAGTAATTTCATTCAAAGTTTTTCTCGTTAAAACATTATAGTTTTGAAATCTTTACAAAAATAACGTATTTTTAATCCGATGTTCTGTTTAGTAGAATAAAGAGCAGACGACAGATTCCTAGGATACTTGCGAGTATATTGGAAAGACTTCGGTATTGAAATAGTTTAGCTGAACACTCCCATGTTATTGACCTTACATTTAACTATACCCACACATATTTAAAACCGGCCAAGTGCGTGTCGGACTCGCACATAAAGGGTTCCGTACCACCGTAGAGTGAGAACGTCAAAAATATCAAGTTTCTTGTGTGGTCACCGACTTTATTTTTAATTTATATTGAATATTTCGTATTTGTTTTTATAGCGGTAACAGAAATACACATTATGTGAAAATTTCAACTCGTTCGTGAGATACAGCCCGCTGACAAAAAATTAATAAAAAAAACTATAACTGTTTTAAATCAGATCTACTTTTTGTTTAAAACGCTTACCTGTTTTTAATAGTTTTCTTTTTATACTTACCCTATTTCATGTATACCTATGCTTATGTGCCAACATCCTATATACCAGCCAAGCACATATTCGTATTTTCGTCGCAAAATTAAAACAATCCGACCGTTAAATGCAATCTCGTTTTCAGACGGAAGTTTAAAAATTATGTTTCTAGGTCAAACTCGTTTGGGACAGGTTGTGTTTTTCTTAAAAATTATGCAAATTCCCGTAGACGTGCTGATGAGCTGAATTTTTAATTGAAAAAGAAGTTTAACAATGGGTTTGGGTTACGAAGTTTCTAACGCAGTTAAAGAAAAAAAAGGCATAGATACCTATACAATATGTTAAAAAAACCCTGTCCGACCCGAAAACGTATTGTTGGGTATCGAGATTAGATTCCATTTTTGTAAAAAAGACTTTTTTTTTTTTTTTTTTAATTTTTTTTAGCATAGTATGTGTCCCACTGCTGGGCAAAGGCCTCCCATATTTTTTTGTAATACAAATACCCCGTATACATTTTTTTTTTTCATAAATGACGTCATCACATACTTTGTGGTCTGAGGTGACGCCACACGATCTAAGATAATTACTTCCGGTAACGATGTTGTCATATTTTTAAAATTTGCTACATTTTGTGGGAAAAAGGCAAAAAAAAATGGCACTTTAAATGTTCATTAATATGTTTACTATCATAAATATTTTTTTATTATTATTTTATTTGGTCATGTGATTGGGGAACCTAATTACCGGTTTCGGCTCGGACAGGGTTTTCTTAACATGTTGTATAAAACCCTTTTGAAATTATAATTCAATTTAAGAGGCTTGTGTGTGTTACGTGTGACGTCATTGATGCTTTTTGTGGTTAAAGGTGCGATTTCACGAAACGCGGCAGACAGCAGACGTCAGTCGGTCAGGTAGGAGTTCGATCAACGCGGCAGACGGCAGACGTCAGTCGGTCTCATACAAATTGCGGTGGTGGTGCCGCGACGGCAGACGGCATTCAATTTCTATGAGATCGACTGACGTCTGACGTCTGCCGCGTTGCTCGAACTCCCACCTTCATACACTATGATCGAAAGATGATTAAATAATAATTAATGCCTACTGTTTGCATTTTAGTACATGAACTGAACATACAGAATAACCTTTCAAGGTCCATAATTTTTATCCGCCAGATAAACATAGCTTTTTGACAGTTTTCCTACAGAATATATTATATCCAAACGCCATATATAAATATGGCGTTTGGATAAAAGTTGGTTGGTGGATAAAAGTTATATGACGATTCTGAAATAGACCCTTAGATTATTGACAGTAGACTGACAAAATCATCTGCCTACCTAGACAAGTGGCTTTGTCTACAAGCGTTTCTAGAAAACGCTACGCTTCATGTAGACTTGACATAAGTCATGTGATCTACTTATCGACTTGTAATGTCATTGCCATACATTTAAGCGTAGCGTTTTGTAGAAACGCGAAATTACTACTCCACCAAGCAAACTAGGCACTCGGGTAGAAATATCAAAAGATAATAAGTTAATGATTCCGCGGTTCTTCCACCACTTATTGGGAGCTACTGCCACAAGAGTGCCCAGGCTCACTGCGTTGTGGACGGACCGCGGAATCATTGACTTATCGTTTGATATTTATACCCGGGTGCCTAGTTGGCTTGGTGGGTTAGTTAATATCTATTGTGTTAGGTAGTAAACACCTGTCTCGCTTGGCGTGTTTACGGTAGCAAGATAGTGTTCACAGCGCCGCGCCGCGCCGGTGCTATTTACTTCACTAAACGCATTGAACTCGCCTTTTCTTGTGATAAAGCAGGCCATAGACGTTACTACTACACCTTTGTACGAGGCAACTCGCACATTCTGCCGCGTCGGCAACTTACATGAGCCTCGCGATTTAGGCAATCATTTACATCAGTTCGCACGGTTCGTTACAGCAAGACGGTCGCGCGGCTCACTATCAGCCATTATCATGTATCACATCATATCAATCAAGTGATCAATAAACATCTGAAATTATATACTCGAGTATAATTCCTATCAATAAATCGTACCAAAAGCAAAAGATTGCTGCGGTCACCACGGACCGCACAACCTTATTAAAATAAATATTTTTATTAAATACTAGCTGTCCCGGCGAACTTCGTGCCGCCTCAGAATTAATGTTGTATTTACTTATTAGCCAGAAAATAACTAAACCTTCCCCCCGTTCCCCCGTTCGTCGTCTGATCTACTCTTTTCCCGTGTCGCAAATAAAGGGTTCCGTACCACCATAGAATAAAAACGTCAAAAATATCAAGTTTCTTGTATGGGGACCTCCTTTGTTTTGAATTTTTATTTTATTTTTAGTATTATTTGCTGTTGTAGCGGCAACAGAAATACACTTTCTGTGAAAATTTCAACTCACTACCTATTACGGTTCGTGAGATACAGCCCGCTAACAGACGGACGGACAGAGTAGGCTTAGTAATAGAGTCCCACCCCCTTTATTTTTACATTTTATTTTATTTTTAGTATTTGTTGTTGTAGCGCTAACACGCTACGGATACCGGCTTAGTAATAGAGTCCCGTTGGTACCCTTTGGGTACGAAACCCTAAAAATAGCTAAATTGGTCGAAGAGCTACTGGTCCATGGTAGACATCATGAAGGGCAACCTTCCACTGACACATTGACATGTGTATCTCGCCCGTTCTTACCTCCGGCGCCACTGTGGCCACTGAAAATCGAGCTTCATAGTACTTTAATTTTTTTTCTCTTTTTTTTTTTTTTTTGCTTTTGATAAGCTTCTAATGCCTTCAGCAGTCATATATAAGGAATATAATTTCGTAGGTCTACTAAATTATGTTTAAAAAAAAAAAAAATGTATGGCCCAAAAGTAATAAATCCAAATAACTTCAAAACCGCTGTGTTAACCGTTATATCCTTACAGATGGCTGTTCTACCGATTATTTGTATTTTTTTGGCGTATTTTATATAAGGGTAACAACTGCGGTTTTTATTTTTAAATAAATACGTTATATAAAAAAAGTTTGAACTCAAATTTGTACTTATATATGCTATATTAGTGTTTCTCTAAAATACGGACACTTCCCTGCAAAATTTCAAGTTTATAAACCCATCAGTACAAATTTTAGTATAAAATATTTAATAAAAAAACTGCAGTTGTTACCGTTGTATAACATACACCAAAAAATTACAAATAATTTGTAGAACAGCCATCTGTAAGGATATAACGGTTAACACAGCGGGTTTGAAGATACATATTTGGATTTATTACTTTGGAGCCATACAAAATTTTCATTTTTTATTTTATTTATTTAGTATACCTATTAAATTATATTCTTTATATATATTCATGACTGCTGAAGGCATTAGAAGCTTATGTAAAGCAAAAAAAAAAAAAAGTTTAAAGTACTATGAAGCTCGATTTTCAGCTCACAGTGCGGCGCCCAGACATGGTCACTAACCGAGGCTCAGAAGTCCAAACTGAAGGTTTGCCAAACAGCAATGGAGCAGCATTTTGAGTGTTAAACACACTGATAGGGTGCGGAACACCCAGCTGCGTTCCATGACCCTTATCGCGGATGTAGGAGCGAAAACAGCTACACTTAAGTGGACCTGGGCGGGTCACCTGAGTCGAATGAGCTCAGAAAGGTAGGCCAAAGCAATCACCGAATGCGGTCCCAGAGCACGACCGTCGTCGCCGACGTAGACCCAAAAAACAGTGGCGCGGTGACCTCGACGCTCATCTAGACGGGTGGTATGAGAGAGCCTAAGACCGCGATGGATGGAAGAAGATGGGGAGAGACCTTTGCCCAGCACTGTTATGTGCACAACGCAGATCTATTTCTTGTGATGAATTGCCCATGAAATAAATTTGCAGGAATTTATAGTCGCCATCCGCCATCTGACACCGGCGTTCATTACGCCATCTATTGAAAGTAATTTGAATCATACGTAAAATATGGGTTTTAACGCTTTCCGGGCAATTTTTCTAATTTTTTTAAATGTATGAATCTTCCTAGAACTTCACGGAATAATCTAAAAAAAAAATCATCTAAATTGGTCCAGCCGTTCTCGCGTCAAGTAATGACATGAAATAGGGATTCATTTTTATATATATATAGATATAGATAAGTTCTAATAATTAGATGTCATTCACCAGGAACCTGTTGCAATGGTATGCTACCCTGGTACAAGGGACTCCTATTAAATAAATAAAAAAAAATACCCTTTTAACGTCCCATTGCTGGGCACTTTCTTCCTTCCTTCATTATTTTTTTTTATTTTTTTTATTAGCCTATAGGGATGTCCCACTCCTGGGCAAAGGCCTCCCCTTTTTCTTTCCACACCAATCTGTCTAATTGGCAATTGGCAAAATTGGCAATTTCCGGCCACGTATTTCCCATAAAAGTGTCCAGGTTACCCGCGAAGGTGTGCTAATATCAGCACTGGCTGGATACCTGCCAATGGCCATCGCCGTCGAGGTCGACCCAGGAGAAGGTGGCGAGATAACCTTCATTAAATACCCGATCTTAATTGTTTAGACTTCATACTGATCCCCAACCTTAGTTATGTTTAAACAGGACAGAAAACAATAATGAGTCCACTAGAAAAGGCAAAATAGTATACAGTCGTATTTAAACAAATATAAATGCGTATAATACGTACAATACATTTTTAATAGCGATTTTTTAAACAATCCGTCGTACCGTGAATGCCCCTTATAAAGCCAGCAAAGACAAATACAATGAAGTGAATATTTTAATGTTACTTTCTCAATGTCCTTTGTGAATGAAGCTTTATTTACAACAGAGGAGAAATACATTATTCGATTTCACTATAATAGTATCTATAATAGTGCCTATGTTTCTCAACCCAAAAACAACTCATCCCATAGGTCGAGATGGCCAAAACGAACAAAAAATATTCGCAATTTTGGACTTCTTTCAGTGTATTTCTTTTACTTACCGATTTCATTAAAAAGGAAATGTAAAATACCTAGTTGGTAAAGACCATGGACCAGTTACTTAGGGGACTGGCCCTAAGCAAGTCGGCTGAGTGGTCGGCCTAGTACTAACATCGACATAAAACGAAGCGAGTAGTTCAACTATTTACCGGTAAATAGAACAATGAAAATGAAAAAACAATGACCACTTTTTTTTCATACATATATCTAATAAGGGCACCTCTTTCTTTAGTCTTTAATCTGTGGTAAAGACGTATTTTAATTTCGTTAAGTATCCACTCACGTTATGATATTAGTGCAGGGACCGTCAAATTGATGTCTGCTGCCAACACGTGGGGGAGATAGGGAATACTTCGCACCAGATTTTTCAAACTTTTTTAAACCGACTTCAAAAAAGGAGGAGGTTTCTCAATTCGACCGTATATTTTTTTTTTTTTTTTTTTTATGTGTGTTCGCGGATAACTTCGTCGTTTATGAACCGATTTTGATGATTATTTTTTTGTTGGAAAGGAGATTTTCCGGGGGTGGTACCATGATAAGGAAACCAGGATCTGATGATGGCATCCCAGAGAAATCGAGGGGAACCTTCGAAAATCGTAGGGGCGACTAGTGCGTTTGTAATTTTTTTCATTAACTATTTTAAAGAACTACTATTTTATGAAGGTCTGGAGTCGATCTGATGATGGAGCCGAAAGACAGTCGAGGGAACTCCTCAACGATTTACAGCAATTACCTGGTGTTTGGGCTTGATTAATTTGTATTGATGAGAACTTTACACCTAGATGGGTTGTGACTGTCATTATGGGTCTGATGATGAAGACGAAGGACCGTCACGGGAACTCCTCAACGTTTTATAGTAGCTACCTTGTGTTTGGACTTAATTCATTTCTATTGATGAGAGCTTTGCACCCATATGGTTTATAAGTGCCATTACAGGTCTGATGATGGAGACCATAGACAGTCGAGGGAATTCTTCAACGATTTACAGCAATTACCTGGTGTTTGGGCTTGATTTATTAGTATTGATAAGAACTTTACACCTAGATGGGTTGTGACTGTCATTATGGGACTGATGATGAAGACGAGGGACAGTCAAGGGAACTCCTCAACGTTTTACAGTAGCTACCTTGTGTTTGGGCTTGATTAATTAGTATTGATGAGAACTTTACACCTAGATGGGTTGTGACTGTCATTAGGGGTCTGATGATGGAGTCAAAAGACAGTCGAGAGAACTCCTCAACGATTTAAAGCAATTACCTGGTGTTTGGGCTTGATTAATTTGTATTGGAGAGAACTTTGCACCCATATGGGTTATAAGTGCCATTACAGGTCTAATGATGGAGACAATAGACAGTCGAGGGAATTCCTCAAAGATTTACAGCAGTTACCTTTTGTTGGGCTTACTTCATACGGTTCAATATGCCAAAATGTTCATTGGTATGGCGCCACTAAAAATCGTGAAATAAAATTATTTAAAAAAAAAACCGACTTCAAAAAAACCTGGATCACTAAAAAGCCTGAAATAATATTTCTATTACCACCTCTGCCTACCCCTTTGGGAAAACCAGACGTGATGGTGTGTTATCGAGTATTTGGAGTCGGTGCCAATCTTGGTATGCCAAGTATACCTACTATAAAAGTAAGAAGATAGATTGGCACCGACCCCAAGTACTCGATAACACACCATCACGTCTGGTTTTCCCAAAGGGGTAGGCAGAGGTGGTAATAGAAATATTATTTCAGGCTTTTTAGTGATCCAGGTTTTTTTGAAGTCGGTTTTTTTTTTTTTTATAAAAATAATTTTTATTTTTTATATAGGACTGAGGTCGCAAACAAGCGTACGGCTCGCCTGATGTTAAGCAGTTAACGTAGCCTATACATACTTGCAATACCAAAGGCATTGCTCGCACGCACCAGAAGGGGAGTGGGAGGGAGGGGAAGGGGGGGAGAGTTAAGCTTCCGGCTCTCTCACTCATCGTACGAAACGCAGCTGTAATAGCTGGTTTACGCCGATCTTCTGTGAGGGGGTAGTACTACCCCGATCGAGCCAGCCCGTATATTAGCTGCAGTCAATTGGCTACAGTTTGGCTCTACTACCAACACGATATATTTTTTTTAATCATCGTGGCCCATTTAGGTCCTTTAGGGCCAAGTGGCATATGACCACGGCTATCCTCTAGATGAGAATATATTCTTGAAACACGTCATTAAAAAACATGTTCTCTAGAGGGCGCTACATTAAATTTAATGTGACGTCACATAGCCTATAACCAGCGGACAATCAAGACGCTTCCAACAATACCGCATTTGTCAAATTATGATAAGTAGTTTGGAAGTTATGCAGGAACATACATACATACCGGTCAAAATCATAACCTTCCGCCGTAGTCGGGTAAAAAGTTACTACCATATCTGGCCATCCAATTACTCTGTAATCAATTACGTAGCTTCTATGTATTCAAAGCCTCACAAATTCAGGGGTTAGTTAATCCGATGATAGGTTTTCTCATACTCGGCTTTGTATTATCCTCTATGAACACATTTTAATTTATGCGGGTCCGCTTCATCTAAGTTAATACAATGGTTTGGATGTCTGTTTGTATGCCTATTAGCCCAATATTGGACATTAACGCAGGTAATAGAATATAATATAATAGAACTTGTTAAAGCTTTAGGCCTGTTCTCTAAAGTATCGTCAAATTATTTTATTCTACCAAATAAATATGGCGGATTAACAATTTTTCTATTGAATATCTATCAAAGCGCCACATTTATTTGGTGGATAAAACTATCTGACGATTCTGAAATAGGCCCTTAGTGTCTTTGTGCCATAGTTCTGGGCTTGCTAGAGTAACAATGGTGGGAGAGTATGGTGAAGTAAGTAGGTACACTCGTCTGTACCTGTAAGGAAACTTTTCCAGTTGATCTCTCTTTATCACTGGTGTCAATATTAAGGAGAGTTCAGCTTACGCTGAAAAATGAAAATTACAATGTCAATTCTGTTGTCGTGAAATGATAAACTAGACTAAATTTGGTACAACCATGGACCAATTACTAAGGGGACTGGCCCTAAGCAACTCGGCCGAGTGGTCGGCCTAGTACTAACATCGACATAAAACGAAGCGAGTAGTTTAATTATTTACCGGTAGATAGAACAATGAAAATGAATATAATGACCACGTTTTTTTTCATACATATATCTAATAAGGGCACCTCTGTCTTTAGTCTTTACTCTGTGGGTACAAATTAAAGTATTGGCAGAATCACATTGGGCCTGACTCAATGGAAAGAGGCCATTAGGGAGAAAAAAACTTAATGTATATTTTTTTTCATCCTCATAATATGGAAATACGGTTAAGTCAAACTTGGTAAGAGTGCTACCAGAGTTAGTACTACTGCAATATATTCATTCATACTAAAATACTTCCTGTCTATAAAAGCTTTTTCTTTCACACTCAGGTATTGTTACGTAGAATAGAGAAAATTTTCGCAGACAAACCCGTGATCTGAGACTAGTACACCTACAATTAATATAATATTATATTCCATTGTTGTATCAGCTAGAAACTAAGTTATTAACGAAGTGTTTTTGCTTTGCAAACGTGATAAGATTTCACGAGTGGGGTGAAATATAAATTAATATTAATTTTGTATTGTTGCAGACGATATTTGATAATTTATTATTTACATTAATTTACAGTAGATAAATCTTTTGCATCGGATTGGATTACTTGAGACTGGATTAAGAATAAAATAAGCTAGTTTATAGGTTTATATGGGTGCTAATTCTATTAGTTCACAAACTAAACATGTCTAAAGGAAGAAAGCAATACAATATATTGCTTTCCTCATTGTTATAATGCATGAGGAACTCATTTATATTTTTAGTTTTATCAAATTTAGTTTAGTCGTAATTTCTATGCAACAAAATTAGCGCCATTTTCTATTTTGAAAACCACAGATATAAGCAGCAACTAGATATCAAACAACAATTTAATTAAGCAACATAAATCACACGGTACACTTTGGCAATATTTATCGACGCGAACTGGATCGCTCTACCAAACTATAAGCTTTCATCGCACTTCTGTTTATGTTTAAGTTGTACAATTCTGTGAGAATTGCACCACCTGCGCCATTAACTTTATTAATTTAGTGCCGTTCTCCAACTAACAGTTGGCTGTGAAACTAATAACTTGTACCAACGACTTAGAAAAAATACTTACCGCCAAATTTATAGAGATTTTTAGCCCGCGGTGACTCATGAAACAGCTACGTGTGCCCCCTCGAGGGCACTTGAATCAGCCTAGTTAGCACCTTATTGCCGCGTAGCGAGGGTAGCTGTTTTTTTTAAATGTGACTATGGCGGCAAACAAGTCTACGGCCCGCATGATGTTAAGCAGATAGCGTAGCCAATGGATTCTTGCAATACCAAAGGCAACGCTCGTACGTTGCCGACCTGAAGGGAAGTCAGACAGAGGGATGAGAAGGGGGGATGCTGTTGAGCTTCCGGTATTTTTGAAGTGAAAACCTCTTTAGCGGCGTTGTGCACTTTTCTTGGAATGAGTAAAAACGGTTAAATTCGCTTCAGGGTCACGTGTCCTGATCGAAAAATTCGTCAGATTCGTAGCCGTCAGGTCACGATGGATCTGGGTAAGTGCTCGCTCTATGGGGCGTAGGTTCGATCCTATGTTTACTATATTTTTTTTTATTTAATATATTATTTTTTGAATTTAAAATATATTATTATAAACTTTAGGGATTACCAGTAACTTGAAGAAACAAATATTATAAATTTCACAAAAGACATCTCGTGGCCGGGCGCGAACCTCCGACCTACGTAGCACGTACGCTATGTACCAGCGCTTTGTCCGCTCGGCTACGATGTTAGTTACAAAACCTAAAAAAACTTAAAACGAAAAACTTAACTACTTAAAGCAAATAACTATAGTGACAGTGACATCATAACAATGTTTGTGTACGATAGCGCAATAAATGAATTTTGTATTTAACCACATAAATGATAGTACTTTTATACTGATAATTAAAGCAATTCGTGCAAAATTATTCCCTAACCATTCCAAAATATCAAAAATGCATAACGTTAATATTCAAGTTTTCACTTCTGCCGGCACTCCAGGAGTGCAACCTGGCCGTTTTTATCTGTGTTTTCGTGCAGAGTGACACTTCTGTATGTAATACTTATACTATTCTGCGACTGTACCCTCCCTTTCATAAACTTCCCGATGCAAACATCCACTTACTCGTACCTTTTAAATAGCGAAGTAACAAACAAATTAATTACAAGTTCCTTAACAAACACAGGGCCACAAAGACCCAATTTTGTCCTCGCATTGTCGAACTAGGAAAGTCCCAACTAAACATAGAAACCGATAGTACCTACTTCACAAGGTACAGCCAACCATTGTTGTTGAGTGAAAGGGCGAAGTTCAAAGGATACAATGTACCCACAATTCTCTATCACGGTACATTACAGTCGTTGTGTATTATTTACAAAAGGCGAAAGTTAGTTATCTGAGAGACAGCGTCTCTATTTATGGCAAGGGATGAACGAATGATATTTGAATGTTAAAACCTAAAGCCTTTGTTTTAGGTACTTTTAATATGTTACTATAGCAGCGGCACGCTATGATGGGCGGTTTGATATGTGGTAGGGGATGAACCTTATTATAACGGAATAAGATTCATTTTAGAATACATTTTTAAACATTTTATTTTTATAAACGGCCAGTCTTATTCCGTTATAATAAGGTTCATTTTCTTCCACCCCCCTCCCCCCACATGTCAAACCGGCCATCGTAGAAAGCCGCTACTATAAAGTGGCAAACATGCATACGGGGCCCTTAGTCGCTTAGCCATTAAACTGTCATTGCCATTGAGCTGCTTAGTGATCGAACCTCTGATTGCTCAGTTGATTCTGACCGCCTAATCAGGATTATGACAAGATTCTTCCCGACGAATCAGAGAGTCGGTCACTATAACAGCTCAATAGCAATGGCTAAGCGACTTAGTGGGACAAAAGGAACAAAGGGAACGGCTCAAATGAGCTGGCTCGACCGGGGCAGTACCACCCTCTAACAGAAGATCGGCGCATAATGAAGCTATTACAGCTGCGATTCGTAAGATGAGTGGGAGAGCTGGAAGCCTAATCCCCCATCCCCTCCTACCCACTTTAGGGTGAGCGATGCCTTTGGTATTGCAAGCATCTATAAGGCGGACCATACGCTTGTTGTGGTCCGTAATCAGATAAAAAACTGGCCAAGTGTGGATGGACTCGCACGTTTTTTAGTATTTGTTGTAGCGGCAACAGAAATACACATTCTGTGAAAGTTGAAATTTTCACAGAATGTGTATTTCGGTTGCCGCACTATTTCCCTACAGAATGTGTATTTTTATACCTATTACGGTTCGTCAGATACAGCGCGCTGACAGGCGGACAGACAGACATCGGAGGCTTAGTAATAGGGTTCCCTTGGCGCCCTTTGGGTACGGAACCCTAAAAAGAAAAGGAATATCCAAGATTCAAGTATTTAGCACTAATAGTATCAGACGAAGTTCCAGTGACGTAAATCATCAGCAATCTTTTGTTTACGAGCGCAGATAAGGCGGGTCTGCGCACGGCTCGGAGCTATTTTGCTGTTTCCTTTTATCTAGCTAGGTTTATTGATTTATCCTGGATTTTATACGTTGATTTTTATTTGGTTGATTAGCATAAAAGTTAGTACGTTCGATTCGTGTGCAGATTGTTTTAAGATGGTAGAGTGAAGCTGTAGCCAATAGACTACAGCTCATATACCCCCTCCTCCTCCCCCTCCCCCCTCCTCCTCCCCCTCCCCCCTCCTCCTCCCCCTACTCCCTCCCCCCTCTCCCTCCCCCTATACCTCCCTTTACTCCCTTACAGATCGCCAACGTGCGAGCGATGCCTTTGGCATTGCAAGCATCTATAGGCTATGGTAGGCAACATCAGGCGGGCTGTATGCTTGCCGGTCACCTTAGTTGTATAACAAACTTCACTCCGTGTACCTCTTTCGTCAATCGACTTTCAGTCGTCATTCTACTTGACCAAACCATCTTAGCATACTCTTCTTAATCTTAGGCTCGTATTAGAAAATGCATCTGTAAGTTGAGATTGATCTTAAGCTGCTGTTTTTGACAGATATTCCATACATTAAACGTCAAAACTGTATCTTAAGATCGATCTCAAATTTGAGATGCATTTAATAATATGACCCTTAGTCACCACATTATCATTTTTACATCTCTCACACTTTAGTATGTGCCCCAAAAACGATAATCTCACCAGCCCGTAAAACCAATAAACACCATTGTCGCATCCAATTCCGATGCAACCACAAAGCAACACACACGCAAATCCTCCGTGCAGCACAAACGAAAGTCGCCTTTGTGCATCTATCCTCCACTATCCTCTGTGGCTAAGTGCAAAATATTTGTTCTGGCATCCGAGTCTAGTAGTTCAATGTGGTTTAATAAATTGTAAACCTTTTGTTGTGGACTAAATTCATTGGCCCGATGTGTAATATATTTTTTTTTTGTAACGTTTTCTTCATTTCTTGTAATGTTTTTGCTTCTGTTTATTAAGTAAAATTCAGTTGTATTAGCGTTTTTGGACATTCGTCGCATAGGGTGTTTACCTAAGGGACGCAAGTTTATATGTAAAATCCCATCGATGTGTCCGGTAGGATTTAGGCTGGGGTTAAATTGGCCTAGGGCTAGTTTATTTCTAAATTAAGTTTGGCATAAAAACTTTTCTTGTGTATTGGTGGATTTCAGGATACAAAGCGAGATAAAGACCCAAGAAACGATGGATGGGTGGTATAAATAGTGATATGAATGTGGTTGGAGTGGATGCAAGTATGACAGCAAAGCGCGATTAATGGAATAAGAGATACTGCGCCGACCCCAGATAATGGGAAAGGTAAGCCAGATAAAAAAATAAAGCAGAATAACCAGCTCCTATTTCTAAATATTACGATTTTATATATTTCTATTCTCTCTTTGTTTTGTACCCTTACATTGCAATAACGAACACACATCTCACAATGCTACCAACATTACACGGCCACGACCCGTGATTGCTCTTATTTTTCAATTTTCGCAGTCGCCCACCCCCGTAAAACAAACCTTAGATAGTAAACTTCACCCGCAGAATTGATAAAGGAAATTTATACCTTTGCGAAAATTCTACGGTTCCGAAACTTTAAGATAACAGTTGTATATTATGACGTTGGTATTGAAATATACTGATCGCTAAGAGATATTTATTTTAGTCTTATTCAAAGGTTAGTCTTTATAAACCGACTTCAAAAAAGGAGGAGGTTTCTCAATTCGACCGTATATATATTTTTTTTTTTTTTTTATGTGTGTTCGCGGATAACTTCGTCGTTTATGAACCGATTTTGATGATTCTTTTTTTGTTGGAAAGGAGATTTTCCGGGGGTGGTACCATGATAAGGAAACCAGGATCTGATGATGGCATCCCAGAGAAATCGAGGGGAATCTTCGAAAATCGTAGGGGCGACTAGTGCGTTTGTAATTTTTTTCATTAAGTATTTTAAAGCACTACTATTTTATGAAGGTCTGGAGTCGATCTGATGATGGAGCCGAAAGACAGTCGAGGGAACTCCTCAACGATTTACAGCAATTACCTGGTGTTTGGGCTTGATTAATTTGTATTGATGAGAGCTTTACACCTAGATGGGTTGTGATTGTCATTAGGGGTCTGATGATGAAGACGAAGGACAGTCAAGGGAACTCTTCAACGTTTTACAGTAGCTACCTTGTGTTTGGGCTTGATTAATTTGTATTGATGAGAGATTTACACGTAGATGGGTTGTGACTGTCATTAGGGGTCTGATGATGAAGATGAAGGACAGTCAAGGGAACTCTTCAACGTTTTACAGTAGCTACCTTGTGTTTGGGCTTGATTAATTTGTATTGATGAGAACTTTACACCTAGATGGGCTGTGACTGTCATTAGGGGTCTGATGATGGAGTCAAAAGACAGTCTAGAGAACTCCTCAACGATTTACAGCAATTACCTGAAGTGTGGGCTTGATTAATTTGTATTGGAGAGAACTTTGCGCCCATATGGGTTATAAGTGCCATTAAAGGTGGTGCCAATGATGGAGACCATAGACAGTCGAGGGAATTCCTCAAAGATTTACAGCAATAACCTTTTGTTGGGCTTAATTCATATGGTTCAATATGCCACCACTAAAAATAGTGAAATAAAATTATTTTTATAAAAAAAAAACAAACCGACTTCAAAAAAACCTGGATCACTAAAAAGCCTGAAATAATATTTCTATTACCACCTCTGCCTACCCCTTCGGGAAAACCAGACGTGATGGTGTGTTATCAAGTATTTGGAGTCGGTGCCAATCTTGGTATGCCAAGTATACCTACTATAAAAGTAAGAAGATAGATTGGCACCGACCCCAAATACTCGATAACACACCATCACGTCTGGTTTTCCCGAAGGGGTAGGCAGAGGTGGTAATAGAAATATTATTACAGGCTTTTTAGTGATCCAGGTTTTTTTGAAGTCGGTTTGTTTTTTTTTTGTATTGTAAAATTACATTTTGTGACTTGATAAAATGGTTTTTGGAGTCCAAAACACACGCATGCTGCGCAATTGGCGTGCCACGTGCGGTTACTTCAGTCGCATGCCGCGCGAGGCAATGGGCGAGCCAACCTACACTCTAGACAGAGAAGGGTATAGCTGCCATTATCAATATTATCGTTCCGTCTCATAACTAGGGCAAAATAGGCGAGGTAAATGACAGCGCTTGGGTGGGGCAGGGTGCGCATTTGCCTCGCGCGCGATATATCAAACTTCGCGAGGCAAAGCTGCCTCGCGCGGCATACGCATGTGGACACATCTATTGTAGTCGGTTACGGTTGATTTGTTTTTCAGCACATACTACATTTAGCTAGATTTTCCCTTACATTCTGCTATAAAGTGAATTTCTATAGTCTTACAGAAGCTTTTTCGTAGCCTTTAGTAAAATAAATATAAATATAACGTCACGACTTTTATCCCCATTCGGGGGTAGTCAGAGGCTTGAGTGGCCATACACCACCACATTGTGGAGGTATTAAATACCCTCAAAGCCCACGTTTCACCAGACATTCAGAACCCAACGTGACAGGTGGTGAACCTTGTCGCCGTGTATACAGGAACTGACTATTACCTAATCCCGAGGGATAGGTAGGTATCCGCACGATGTTTTTCCTCACCGTAAGCGAACTGTAAATTATGCACATAGATGAAAATTCATCCATTGGTGCATGCCCAACCGAGGATCGAACCTGGGACCTTCTGATTGCCAGCCCAACGTGTTCGTGTAGCCTTTAGTATTCAGCTGTAAGCTTCTTTTCTTAGAAACAATAGTGGCGGTAACTTGGGCCTTATCTTAACAGAATGAATGTGCTAACGCGATCATAAATTAGTTAACTCCGACACCTTTATTAAATTCTCGGCTTATGCAATATTAAATGTTTTGTATTAAACCAAACATAACTAACCAAAATAAACATAACATAACCAAACTTAGCTATTACAGCTGCGTTTCGTAACATGAGGCAGAGAGCCGCAAGCCCAACTGCCCCCCCTTTTTCCACTCCCCTTCAGGTCGGCAACGTGCGAGCAATGCCTTTGGTATTGCAAGCATCTATAGGCTACGGTAATTAACATCAGACGGGCCGTACGATTGTTTGCCACATCAGTCCTATAAAAAAGTAGGAAATAGTGTTAAATCAAAAGATTTTCAAGTATCTAAAACCATCAGGTATACTATGCTATAACTCTCAATATAAAAGGCGAGTCAGGTAATTTTGTGCGCACAATTAAAAGTAAAAAACGGGCCGCTAATTAATCACCATTTGCTTGACAATGCATTAAGGACAGTGGGATGAATAATTTCGAGGACAATTATAAATCTCCCGGGTACTCTGAAAAATAATTGCTATGAGGAAAATCGAGATTATTTTTTAAGGAATTTTAAGTTTCTTAAAAAATTTACTTAAAAATGGCGTCTTGACAGTTTTTCCACACAATATTTGTCAGAAAGCCATACTTATTTGGTGGATAAGAATTTATTGGACGATTCTAAAACAAGCCCTATGATATTTCGTAACTTACACTGATTCAAGACACAGAATAATCAATTTTCATCCCAGAATGCTATGTCACAATGAAAATAAAAATCTAACATCATACAAATAACATAACATTTTACGTGCGTAAGCACAAACTTAGGTCGTAAAATGCGCACGCCACATCAAATTGGATACGTCAAGTTGGTACGCACTATTTATGATTTACGAACCACTAAAATTGTACGGCAAAGTGAGAATGGCCCATAACACGTGGCCCTATGTGTACGGTACATTTTTTATTTGATGCTTTTACAAAGTTTATACTGTTTATATTGTAGTGTAGGTATAACTACTTTAGCTTTTATTTTTAACTAGATATTTGGCATAGAATAAAATAGATATTATTATTTTTTTATACGTCTGTGTGTGTTAATATTTGAGAAACAAAATTGTGTTTATTTTTATATAGTAAAACAATATTACGGCCAGTAAAAAATATTTCATTGTCTATGTCTAGGTATCTTATAATGAAACTGCGTACTATCTTTACATGAATAACTTTCATAGAAAATGAGAACAGAATAATGATCAGTGATATGTTAGAACCTGCTTATGCTCACAATCAACGATGCTACATAACATTTCGAAAAAGTAATTACTATTAGGTTAAAAAATAGTAATTCCATTTGTTATGTTCTCGTTAGATCTACCAGCACCCAATAATATTACCAAACAAAATAAGCTTCCAAAAACCTCCGTATTTACATAACAAATGAAATCCGCTATGATTTATTCGGATACAAAACTAGGTCGAAAATAACGAAAACAGGTACGAATTCGGGTGAACGAATCCAGACCGCGGCGCGGACATCAAAAAAATTACGACTTTTCAAATACGCTCTCCCCGTGTCATCTTTTACGAGCTGTGTTACACACAGAACACCGAAATCAATAGAATGACCAGGCGAGGCGAGGCGCTTATAGCTAGCTAGGAGGTTAAGCAACGTTTGACAAGGTAATTCAGAGATGGATGATCATTTAGTGGCATTTGATCCGTCTCCGTGCTTTGGAGGGCACGTTAAAAGTCGGTCCCGGTTGTCATCATCTAGGCAGCCGTCGTTAAGCCTTGCCTCCGAGCGGCTTGAACAACTCTGACACCAAGTTGGTCACTAACCATACGATATAAAGAAAAATAAGAATATAATGTCCTTCGTCCACCATTTGTTCTAAAACCTGTGTCATCTGTGTGTTTTCAAGGTGGTAGAGCCAAGCTGTAGCCAATTGACTGCAGCTCATAAACGGGCTGGCTCGACCGGGGTAGTACCACCCTCTCACAGAAGATCGGCGTAAAGCAGCTATTACAGCTGCGTTTCGTACGATGAGTGTGAGAGCCGTAAGCCCACCCCCCCTCCCCCTCCCTCCATCCCACTCCCCTTCAGGTCGGCAATGTGCGAGCAATACCTTTGGTATTGTAAGCATCTATAGGCTACGGTAACTGCTTAACATCAGGCGGGCCGTAGGCTTTTTTGCCACCGCAGTCCTATAAAAAAAAAAAAAAAAAAAAACTGTATTTACACAGTGCTCAATATTAGCATTATATTCCTTTTCTTTATTTTTTCTATTTTTTACACAGCCCGAATACTAGTTCGCAACTTAAATTGGAGAGCTGCTTAACCTTGACGCGTCATACAAAAAATGACAGTTACGACGCGTGGACGTCTCAAACTGCATAGTGGGACTTAAATATTTAAGTAGCCTTTGAGTATTCGGCCGTAAGCCGCTTTTGAGCAGTGACTAAAAAGCGTTGACGCGGTAAATTTTATAGCCTATTTGTTCGTGAGACTGCTCGTACATCACACGAAGCGTAGTCTACAAACATGCCCTTTCTAGTTTATTCTCCATTCTGTGGTCTACAATATACATGCAAAAAACAGTCGTTCGATCGCTCCTGACAAACAAGATTAGAGTTGATTTATACCGAATTCTTGTTCTGATAACAGCTTTCCGCTTTTCACGTAAACAACGCACAAATGGCTGCTAGGAATAACACTGGAAGGAGGTCAGCGCGGCGATTCGTCAGCTCTGTTTTGACAGATGTGTTGTATAGTACAGGAGGTGACGGTGGAAAAGTTTGAAGTGTGCGTGAAACTGGTTGGATCAAACCTTAGATGAAATATTGGTGTTTATCATGTTGTTTACAAATTATGACTTAATTAAAATTGACACTAAATTTGTTTAGCTCTTACGTTACAATCGTGACAAGGATGGGTACAATTAGTTTAGTCAAGTTTAGTTATATAGCCACATCATCATCACCATTGTTAATCTATTCAGTACGTCCACGAGTAGAGAGTCGTCAAGATAGAACAGGGCATACCAAAGTAATCAGTTGTAGTTTATCATGTTTTCCGGAGCGAGATAAAGGATTTCACGCGGCTCCTCGGTATATGTGGATGCATTCACACCCTATACCCCACCCACCAGGGTGGGGTATAGTCATCTAAATACCAATTTAGACCCTCACGATACAGGGTAAGCCTAGTGTAAGGGTCACTAGTAATAAGTTTATGTACTCTGTTATAAGAAATAAAGCTTATTTTATTTTTTATTCACAATAAATATTGATTTCCTGTTCAATTTACTTCAACTAGGATAGTACTCTTGATAATATTATGTCAAACAGAACAATAAGAAAAACTAAAATATTTTTAAGAAATCTGGGATATTGAAAACGTCAATCAGAATATCTTCTTCGTTTAAAGTTTGGGTACAGTGCCGCTTTAGATTTTTTCTTATTGGGATTTTACCACCACCTCCTTGACTATTACTTTGTACAATCAACAATCAAAATACGCCGCTTCCTTCCCCTGGTTTCGAGGAACAGATTGTCTTGTCTTTATTTGTTTTTCTAAATGCGAGAGACACATTTTTTGCACAAAAAGAGAAAGGATTTCATCATTATGCAACACAAAGGGAAAATTACAGAATCAAATGTAGATCTAACCCTTATTACAATTAAAGCCACTTTTCAAAATCAGCTGTGTATTTTTTGCGTCAAGACAAATGGCGACATCGCTGTAATTAGATTTCATTGCGTTGTCGCAAAGCAAATGGAATTCGAACGCACATACATGCGAGCATTGTATACACGATAAGTATATAGGACACGATCAACTCTTCCTACTCAACTTTTGATTAAATTCATGCGGGTGCAAAGACAGTCTTAGCTTTTCCCCGGGACTCCACGAGGGTCAAACGTTGGCGTTATCCTTGGACAATGTCGATCCTGACTTCCAGAAGTAACAGTGGTGGAAGTGAGTGGTGGGCCTAGTGCCATAAGGGCCTCCGCAGACTTGCTACTTTTAGCATCGGCGACTGGCGATTTTGTGACGTATCGATGCTGCGTCGCGTTTCTTCGAGCGCAAACGAGCGAGACGCAGCATCAAAATCGCCGATCGCCGATGCTAAAAGTAGCAAGTCTGTGGTGGCCCTAAAAAACCTTTTCAAATCGCTACCTTAAATATCAACCCTGAGGGCCTACTCTTTTACAAACAAAAACGAAATT
The DNA here is from genome assembly GCA_947859195.1 of Drymonia ruficornis. Lineage (NCBI taxonomy): Eukaryota > Metazoa > Arthropoda > Insecta > Lepidoptera > Notodontidae > Drymonia > Drymonia ruficornis. Next base: position 3,097,791 of record OX401910.1, on the reverse strand, counting down.
TCGGACGAAATTTCGCGTATTTCCTACTACGTTTCTCATTCATTCCGATATTTCTTACGAACGAAAATTGTTTGACGTCTTCGTCGTCGTCAAATCTAAACGTCAAAAAATTTTCGTTTGTAAAAGAGTAGGCCCTCTGAAATTTATAGACATTTTAGCCAGTTTACAAAGCATTTCTAGGAACAAAAGTGCGTTGTAACGCTATTGTAAATCCATCATAACTTTCTATAAATTTAGGGGCAACTGAATACTCAGTAATATAATACTTTTAAATAAGTAAATTTCTCTTATTACATTTTGTCATTAAAGATCAACTCTCAAAGAGCTTACTTATCTAAGAGGACCGAAACTTGAAACACAAATTTCAAACAAACAAAATAAACACCTAATGATAACCACCAACTCGAAAACTGAGTTAAGTCCACGAAGAGGTAATTTTAGTTGGAAAGTTGTTAATTATGTAGATTTTACTTTCCATTTAGCATTCAAGAACTTACGGCCTGATTAATTTGCGCAGACTTCGGTGACTGAAAGTTTTGAAGTAAAGTTAAAAAAATCTCTTCATCGTATGATTCTGGTCCCCCAGTACAATTTTTCTCGTAAGATAACCGTATACTTTAAGTTCGCGTATTTTGTATAGAACTTTGCAAGGTTTGGATAGCGACCGCTAGGGGCGCTGTTCAATTTGCCATAAAAAATGAAACGCAGCTGTAATAGCTACTTTACGCCGGTCTTCTGTGAGAGGGTGGTACTACCCCGGTTGACCCAGCCCATATATGAGCACCAATAAAAAAACGCGAAAAATTACACTTGGGATACAGTCCAGTGTAAGTCGGTTCTTATCATGGACCAATTACTAAGGGGCCTGGCCCTAAGCAAGTCGGCCGAGCGGTCGGCCTAGTACTAACATCGACATAAAACGAAGCGAGTAGTTCAACTATTTACCGGTAGATAGAACAATGAAAATGAAAAAACAATGACCACGTTTTTTTTCATACAGATATCTAATAAGGGCACCTCTTTCTTTAGTCTTTACTCTGTGGGTTAGACCTTATTTACAAGGTATTTGGCGACATTAATAGCGTTTGGTGTGGCCGCGTTCAAGTCCTCCCTCGTGCAGGTGTTCGGGCACAAGGGACACTCCAGCAAGTGTTGCATCGACTGGATGGGATCACCGCAGTCGCACTGCGTCATAGAAGGATCCCTGAAACTACTATGGTAGTATCCAGTGTAAGTCGTTCCTTATGCCGACAGAGGCGGGGTTTTTAATAAATTCCTACCGCAATACCGCGAAGATGTTTTCCTAAACGTAATCAAGGATGAGATACGAGCCGCTGATACAACGGGAATCATTACAGGCGGACTATTTACGGTTTCCTAAATGGTACTCATTAAGATCTCGTTAGGGCTCGGGCTAGGTTGTAGAAACGCTTTGGCGTGGTTATTGTGTACCTTACGTTGTAGGGAAAAGAACACGGTTACTTAGAAACAGGGTTGTTACGAAAAATTACCTTGTTTTAAACTGTTTACTTGTTTTACTTTAAACGCGGTGATTTATTCCTACTGATTTAAATCAATGTTTTAAACAATGATTTAAACACGTTTTAATCAGTTTTCATTTTAAATTTCCTGTTTTTTTTTTGCAATAAATATCTCTGCTTAGAAATAAATATCGCCAGATTTACATACCAACTGTATGTTGCCAACTGCATACTCGATCGAGCTGGCTGGCTCGGCTGGATCGGCTGGAGGCGATCTCAGTGACACCCAGACCAGAGCAAATTAGGAAAAGATTGGTTCCGAAATTTGTCTCTGACGGGAATCGAACCCGCAAGGCCAAAATAAACCAATACAAATTATACATATTTTGTCGCCTCGCAGGTGCGATTCAGGATTTAGGCTTTACTTGAAAAAAATATTTTTTTAATCAAAGCTTATAATTTATTCAAATAAAACCGGCCAAGTGCGTAAAGGGTTCCGTACCACCGTAGAATAAAACAAATGAAAATTGTAAAATTTGAAAAAAAAAAGTGAAAATTTCAAGTCTCTAGCTATTACGGTTCGTAAGATACAGCCCGCTGACAGACAGACGGACGGACAGCGTAGGCTTAGTAATAGGGTCCCGTTGGCACCCTTTGGGTACGGAACCCCAAAAAAAACAGCAGTTAATTTCACAAAACGAAACTTAATCTAAAATTATAGCCAGTATTGTAGTTATTACCGACGTCACTAAGAACGTTCGCGTAACCAAAACATACTACTTTAGGTACACCATTTCTAATTTCAAAGTCAACTCTAGTACATAGTATCAAGGTAAACTCTACAACATGGTACTGCAAATGAAACCTTGTATTTCCATTGTAGAGACTATGGTAGAGATATGTATTCCCTCATGGAGTATATCACTGCGGACCCCGCATAATGTATGCTGTCGGCAAACCTGACACTAGGCGACTCTATTACTCAGGGCATGGAATTTATGTACCGAATAACATACAATGTCGAGATATTGGAAACGTGATGTTAATGTTGATAGAATTTCTTGTTTAAGAGTCTAGTAATAAGGTTTATGCTATGTTTGGGATTGGAATTATGAAAATGTGGCAAATTGGCCACAATATTTTTTTCCTATGATACTTACGTGGCAAACAAGCGTACGGCCCGCCTGATGTTTAGCAGTTACCGTAGCCTATAGATGCTTGCAATACCAAAGGCATCGCTCGCATGTTGCCTGAAGTCTCTTTTTGGGACTTGCTATGAATTTAATCAAAATAAATAGGAGGATTTGGAAAATATTTTATCCATTTCTTAAAAAGATTTAAACTTATATTGAGTCCCAGAATAATTGCAACTGCTAATACAAATTGGAGCCCTTTGATATCATCCAAGAAAACCCTTCAACCCAACTGTAATTTCAAAGATGATAATTTCTAATACACTTAAAGCCCTAGATAAAGTTATCACTCGAACTTACAGCCCATTAGGCAGCCTACTAAAGGACCCTAATACTGTATGCATACCACTGCCGCCCTGTACCAATATTGAATCTCTATTCACATAGTGATAATCGCCAATTGATGTCGTTCACACTTGCTCATTGAATGGGACGATTATTAAGCGGGAATTAGTATCACGATAATGCATTGGTAGCGGTCAAATTAGGTTTATCAATGACTGTTGGAATTGAATGGGATAATTTGTGTGCACTGCTGGAAATGTATTTGGATGGGGAATATTAACTCAACTGATTGTTCATTGCTACTTTGTATGTGTATGTTACGTTTTTTTTTTTTTGTAAAAATATCTCTGGATCTCTTAATAAAGCTTTTTGTTAAAAAATCTGCAACAATAACATTAATTTCAATTATTCCGGTTTGTCCTCCTGCTCTATCAGCGGGACAAGCAGGAATAAAACATTTGGTCTGTCCCTCTGTTACCTGGGGTCAGAACGAAATAATTAAATAATATCCAGTCTGTCTGCTGTTTTCTTGGGGGTTTAAATGGGAATATATAGTTCAATCGGTCCCGACGCGAACTAAATTTTTATTCCTATCTGTTCCTCAAATTACAATGAATTAGTGTGTAACCGATGAGTTGTGAATAATCCTGTGAATAATATAACTAGTAAATTACTTACTATTTTCATAATAAATAAAATTTTCCTAAAATAAAAATTTCTATTTTCATTAAAGAAAATACACGATTCATTTTATTATCTTTGTGCATACTAGTTAAAACATGTAATCCCGGTCTCATCTTGACACTGTCCAATGAACATTGAGGTCATTCAACCGCACTCATTTAAGCCACAACCCATTTCTATCACGAGTCTTCACTCCATCCCCGCACTATTTTATTTTCTCTTTCATTTTAATGCTTTCAGCGACAACGGCTCTCGAGCTGATACTCCATAAACAGCTACGCGACTGAAAAACGAAAAAACTGCAACGGTTTTTTATAATTAGTGTAGTCCAGTAACGTTTAATTTCCGTACCGACGTTCGATATTTAACTTTTTGTAGCAGTTGGGTAGTTGTAAGAACTTCTCGTAGTCGATTAGTAGACTTTAATAATAGATAGATCTCACGTAACTTATAACAAATCAGAGAAAAATATCAGATTAACTTGTGATAATTTTCTCATTGATTTTAAGCTAGATGAACTGCTAGTACTGTGGTAATGAATGAAGATTTTTTTTTCACATTGAAAATGGTGCCATACAGCCGCCATAAAAAATAGAGCCATTGTTATTCGGGATGATGTAAGGATTCTGTCGATACCCCATACATCCAAAGCATTACTGTTCAGGCATTTAAACGTATAATGGTATAAAGGAACTCACATATATACGTAAACCCTAAAAAACTTTACACTCCTTTTTTGGGCAGTCGTGTAAAAAATAGCTTGCGCTGGACGACCCGCACAAAAAGTTTTTAATATTCATGAGAGCCATTTTATCATGCGCTAGTAACACTGGACAGATAGTATCTATAATAGGTTTAACATTATTAAGGGCTGCAGTTGGTACTAAGCCACCAAGCCAACTAGGCACTCGGGTATAAATATCAAATGATAATAAAGCCAATGATTCCACGGTCCCACGTAGTGGGAGCTACTGCCACAAGAGTGCCCAAGCATTGGCCCAGGCTCACTACGTTGTGGACGGACCGCGGAATCATTGACTTATTAGCATTAATTGATATTTATACCCGAGTGTCTAGTTGGCTTGGTGGTGTAGTAGTATTAGTATGCAAATAGGACTATCGATGGACAACGGTACGTTGTGTTGATCACACAACAATGTGAGTGAGGAATTGGTGTGTTATTTTAGTAGATAGGTATATGGTACCTCCTAATATTGCAATCACTAGATTTGTGCTCAACGCAACGAAATTCAAACATCTGTTATCGCACTTGCAATTTGTCAATCTCATAAGGGCATTTAGATGCGTGTTATTCATCATAAGATAAGCCATAGTAGTAATACTGACATATTTTCAACATTATTTTTTCGTACTCTGATTGAGTCGAACTGTGACTATAGACTCTGTTAAGACATATCATTTTGGACAGTCAAATCACATGTCACAACTTTATCTATTTATTACCTCAAGCACCAACCATTCTCGCATAAATAAAGAAAAAATGATTTTAAAATACAAGTCAAATGTAGTCGAGCTAATCCCAGTTCCGTAGTGCGGGTAAAGCACTACGGAACTGGGATACCGATAAAGCAACATTGCCTGCCTGTGTCAAGTTTGCCAACATCCCACACAAGGCTCGCATACGGAATACATTACACCTATGTGCTCTGAATTGCTATCATCAATTCACCAATCATTGACGCTTCCAGAGGTAGTGGATACATATTTTATGACGCAGCTTTGTTGGAGGTGGACAGGCCTTTTTGAGAGACAAAAATGACAGAAGATCACTAAATTACTTTTTTGAGTTTGTGTCATATCATTTTAATTTTAACCTCTTTTATTATTATTTATTTATATTTGTATTGGTGGTCCAAACTGTAGCCAATAGACTGCAGCTCATATACAGGCTGGCTCGGGGGTACTTAGTGGCAGGCTGACAGAAGATCGGTCTAAAGTAGCTTTACTATTGCGTTTCGTACGTATGAGTGAAAGCGCCCTCCCTCGGTCCCACTCCCCTTCAGAACGGCAATTTGCGAGCGATGTCTTTGGTATCGCAAGCATCTATAGGCTACGATAACTGCCTAACATTAGGCGGGTCGTACGCTTGTTTGTCTCTTTGTCACATAAAAAAAATGTCAAAATACAAAGGACTATTCTCCTATTAATGGCAAAATCTGACACGAGGCGAACCACAAACGGACCGACGAATATTGAATGTTTTTCCCGATTTTCAGTTGTTTAAAAAACATTATTTGCTTGTCATTTGGCAGTCACCGCCATAGGCCTTTGAGTAGGTAAACTTTAGGTACTTATTTGAACTCAAATGCACTCAAACTTGAAACCAGTTCGCAGGTGCTTATAGCCGGCCACTCCGTCGTTTAAAACAAAAAGCAGCTACCCACTAGCCATACATAACGTTGATCCGAACTAATTCTTGAATGTTTGCCAAGTCTAACCGCCATTTCGCTGACCTTATACGTAGGGTGGCCCAATTTCGGCATGGATGCAAGTTGCAATTTAGTGACGTAAAATATGCACAGTTGTTGGAGTAACTGTGATTTCTCGGATCGGTTTAGGATTAAAGCGAACATTACATTATCCAATATGCAGAGCGCTTGTGAGCTAGTGTGCTAAAATTGGATGGTTTAAAGGCAGTTAGTGATCCAAATCCAGTACAATATCGCTCTGCAGCACTAGTTTAGCGCTCTGCAAATTGTATAATGTAATGCCTGCTTTAGGGTAATTTAATTTGGCACAATAAAAACGTAACACTTCCGGCTATATTTCAGAATATCACTATCACTACATATTATAAAAACAAAGTCCTCCGCCGCGTCTGTCTTTCTGTCTGTTCGCGATAAACTCAAAAACTACTGCACCGATTTTCATACTGTTTTAACCAATGGATAGAGTGGTTCTCGAGGAAGGTTCTAGTATATAATTTGTCAAGTTTTTGTACACATTGGCTAAAATATAATAATATTTGTTGGAGGTGTCGGAAAAAAATAAGCCGTCTGGGAGCTTTGACCGAAAACGCTGCCTAAACCCTTTGAGATATAACAAAATGATGTATGGTGGAATTGTGTATCTTATATAGGTCTACAGAAAAGTCAGCGATGGCATATGTTTATCTCTTAAGGATTACATACGATATCCATTTTAATACTTAAAAAATGGGCAATTATAAAGCGGTAATTGGAAAGCTATTTACACAAATACGGTATTAATCCTTATCATTTTAAATAAGTTAGAGGCTTCAAGCATTTCATGCACATTATTTTACTCTTTTACACCACATAATTTAGATGAATATCTTAGGAGTAATCGCAAAAAATGGGTTGCGGGAACGGGATGAAAATTTGGTCGCGATAACCGACATACACGCGGGCGAAGCCGCGGGCAACAGCTAGTATTTAATAATAATCTCTAATCGAGATAGTGAGCATTTTTAGTGGCAACTTTATCAACAAAGAAATATGTAGGTAGGTGTATGAATAAAACAAAAATACTGATATATTTTGTCAAATGGACGTAATAAATTGTCTTATTGAACCTATTAGCAACTCCCTGATGCATGGTAAAGTATTTTTTTCATTTTATATAAAGATGAGCATTATTTCTCACAGCTATTTTATTGAAATACTTCAATTAATTTAGTTCAAGAAACGACAAGTAGAACTTGCGCCCTCTAGTGAGCATCCGCTACGTCAGCACAACTAGCACTTGCATTTTCGACTGACACTTAAATTTAAGCCCTTTAAGTAATGAACTCGGCCGGGACGCGCGGGGTTCCAGCTAAAGGAATATTTGGGATTGTTTGAAGCGAATTAACTTCAGAGAATACTTTAGTAAGTCGATGAAACGAAGGATTTGGAGATATTAAGACTACTGATCTTTTTGGGCATGGCAGAGTTAGGCACTTTTTGACACCTGCTATTTGATGATACCGTCATAATTGATGTGTGTTCTATATTTGAAATACAAAACTACATGACAGTTTCTGAAGGTATATATTTTTTTAGTTTATGAAGAAACTATTTAGACACAGACAGACTCGCGTGTAAGGTAAATGGGCAATCAGGTCAACTTTGCCTATTTTTTGCTGCAGAAGAAAATATACATTTTTAATTTTATACAAACCGGTAATGTTAGGTTAATCAAAAAAAATGTCAGCAAGGGCTTAAAAAAGAGATGTTGACAATACGCAATTAGGGCAAAGAAAAAACATTATAGGCCCGTCACTCGCCGGCTAATAACTATCATCAATCAACTCTGTTGTTGTGCTCTGAGCTCGGGACCGAGTCTTCAGTTTTTAAACGAAGTATTAAAGCCAGTCACAACATATTATTTAGCCTATAATCATTTGGGTCGCAGTAATTACATTATTTCAGCATTCTCTCAAAACTGCCGAAACTTGAAATTCATAATTGCACGCTCACATTATACAGACCATAAAAAATGTTTGAGATCTCTCAAGTATTAACCATAACATTATATTAAAATTTCTTAAAGTTTTTGTGATAGGTTCTCCTGTCGACATTTTTCAGTATCCATAGTGACCATAAAAGCTCCTGTAGTCCAGTGTTAGGCAAAATTACCTAAATTGTCTGAACAATAAAAAAATTAAAAGTAATGAATTTTTAATTAAATTCAATTGCAGTTATTTATTTCCCAGCTCTGGGGTAGTCCCTATCATTCATCATTACGGTCTCCTATAAAAACTCTAGTATACCACCGCAAGAATCAAATAAACTCCGAGATTGTAAATAAAACAGTCCAGCCGAAAAAAGGGCAAATTCCATCCGAAATTGGTAGTCTCGTTCACTATATTAATTCCGGTATAAGAATTCCGGTTTACTCGTGAACCCGGCCCGGGAATCGTTAACCAACGCCTTGCAGTCTTCTTTTAAACAATAAAAGCAAATTGAATAAGGCCAGCCCTGCCTTTAAGGTATTTTGAGAAACTGCGAGATTTAATTGCGAAAATAAACCTTTGGGTTTTCGTAATTTTGGATGTGGAATCGCGGGATCTTTGATCTAGTTTGTTCATTTTATACATTGTGTAACATTTATTGGTGATAGAGCTGAGCTGTAGCCAATTAACTGCAGCCCATAAAAAACAGTTGTAACAGTCTTATTTCTGGGGCTATCAGCCTATACTGTTATTTTTGTCTCCCGCTTTGCAAAGGATAATAATAATTTTCTTCCAACTCCTCCTATCTTTTCTTTGGTTAAATTTGTGCGGGTCCCAAGATAACTTAGCTTTTCCCCGGGACTCGTCGAGGGTCAAACCTTGGCGCCATCGTTGGACACCAGTGTTGATCCGGGCTTACAGGAGTAACAGAGGTAGGAGTATGTTGCGGTCCTAGACCCATATAAAAAAACCTCAAATTAATCCCCCCAAAATCCAATAAACCTCCAAAAACATAATTAAAAACAAAACACGTCTCACGTGCCGAAATTCAATTTCTAGCGAGAGGGCGCCTTAGGTGTTATGATTTATGGCATCCAATAATAAGGTACAGTATCCGGGACCCCGAAATAAATGAGAACCCCTGTTTACCTGAACTTAATATGGGAGATTTTCATTTTAGATCCAGCGCCGTTCTTTGCATAGATGAAAATTTAATTTTCATATCGGCCCGTTTTGAGGGCTGGGTGCGGATAATTTTGTTTACGCTTGGGTTTTAAGAAAACTAAGGTTTAACATGATTTATTTATAATATGATTAAAGTGAGGTGAGTGAGTTTACGGTGAGGGAAAACATCGTGAGGAAACCTACCTATCCCTCTGGATTAGGTAATAGTCAGATCCTGTATACACGGCGACAAGGTTCACCACCTGTCACGTTGGGTTCTGACTATCTGGTGAAACGTGGGCTTTGAGTTGACTTAATACCTCCGCAATGTGGTGGTGTATGGCCACTCAAGCCTCTGACTACCCCCGAATGGGTATAAAAGTCGTGACGTTATATATATATATTAAAGTTGTGACTTTGAAGATGACTAAATAGATATACAATTGATGAAATAAATGGACAGGTTCCTCCCTATTAATCACTGAATGCCGTGATTTATAATAGAAAATTAGTTGTGTCTCGCGTATATATGCGTTCTGGCATACAGAAGGAGGTATAGCTACATTATAGTGGAAACATGAATAGAAATTAACTCGTGGAATGCCCTTGCCCGTTGCCCGTTACCATTTTTGGTTCACTTTTATAAGTCAAGTTAAAATAAATAGGAACAATTTCCTTTCTTATAAATTTAAATAATGAAGTTGGAGACAAATTTTTAATAACGGTTTTGGTATCATTTTCTTTCGAATTTCAATTAATGTTTTTTTCTTTGTGCTATAAAGGTGTCAGTTTTACAAAGGCCCTTAAGGGTGTTTAATTGCCATTGCTCACGAAACGAAAAGATACGAAATAAAAAGTAATAATTTTGACGCACGATCGCGCATTAATTCGTTCGGCCAACTTGTCGCCCCGCGGCGCCGTTTGCAATTTTTCATCTATAATTCAACATTGAATTTAAATAAAGGTTCTATTGGGTTATATCAATTTCTTCAGCTCCATGAATTCTTTTGACGTTATCAAATTAATGGTAATTATCTTGGAATAAACTTTGTGTTTTGCTTAAGAACTTTGTCGATGCATTAATGAATAACTTCACGCAAATTCATAGCAAGGATTCTCGAAGCAAATGTGTATTAAATCTGAGTTATATTCAATGTGTAGCGGAATTTTATCTCTTTAAATGTAAGATCCAGTGAGCGGGCATTTATTACTCGCTAAAGGCATCGTGAATTTTATTTGGTTATTTTCTATAAATATTTGAAGATTGACTCTTACGGACCTATAACTTTGCCTATATCATCACTAATGACGAGTCCATGGTAGACTTTCTATCTATTTGGTAATTTTGCCCGATTGTCAACCTGTGCAAGATTGCCTATTGCCAACTGTTTAAAATTGTCAATAGCCAACTTTGACAATTTTTTTTTATCCCTTGTTTTTTAATGTGGTCCAAGGTGAAGTTGTATGTGCCTATTATGTAATCACTGAAATTACTTGAGGAAACAGCCAATATACTATTATTATTAATGTAACCATCAAGTATTGTTGTGTAACAGACAATTTCTGCGATGGGCAAAGTTACTATAAGCTCTTCGACAAGAAACTTATCAATTCATTACCTTCCCCACATTTTTCAAACTTAAAAAACCAGTCTTAAGTCTCCGCGGAAAGAACACTAAGCTCTTTTCAAGTGTAAGTAGGAGGCTCTTAAGTAAGTTTTTCAGCCTATCTTAAAAGAAAAATGTGGTCCTTTTTCGTGCAGACTCTACCTACGTACTTTATATTTTGTCATAAGGTAAAAAATGTTTGTGTGTTTCGTCGCGCAGCAGATGTGAATTCGCTTAAGTTTCGAGCGAAACATTTCGTATAAACGTGGGAAATTCTTCAACCGTTTTTGTTTTTAGCTCTTTGAAATTCTAAAGTTTTATATGAAACTAGCTTTTGCCCGCGACTTTGTCCGCACAGAATATGAATTTCAAAAATTCGGATCCCGGATCCCGTATCCCGTATCCCGTATCCCGTATCCCGTATCCCGTATCCCGTATCCCGTATCCCGTATTCCGTATCCCGTATCCCGTATCCCGTATCCCGTTTCCCGTATCCCGTATCCCGTATCCCGTATCCCGTATCCCGTATCCCGTATCCCGTATCCCGTATCCCGTATCCCGTATCCCGTATCCCGTATCCCGTATCCCGTATCCCGTATCCCGTATCCCGTATCCCGTATCCCGTATCCCGTATCCCGTATCCCGTATCCCGTATCCCGTATCCCGTATCCCGTATCCCGTATCCCGTATCCCGTATCCCGTATCCCGTATCCCGTATCCCGTAATCCGTATCCCGTATCCCGTATCCCGTATCCCGTATCCCGTATCCCGTATCCCGTATCCCGTATCCCGTATCCCGTATCCCGTAACCCGTATCCCGTATCCCGTATCCCGTATCCCGTATCCCGTATCCCGTAACCCGTATCCCGTATCCCGATATTTTTATAAAGACACCTAAACACCAATTTTCATGCCTGTGCAAAAAATCTGGCCCACGGGAACCATACATTTCACCGGGATAAAAAGTAGCCATGTGCTATTCCAGACTATAATCTATCTTTGTGCCAAATTTCATCCAGATCAGTTCAGCCGTTCTGGCGTGATTGAGTAACAAACATCCATCCATCCATCTAAACTTTCACATTTATAATATTAGTGGGATTAGTGGGATTAGAAAATAAAATACACTGTAGGTAATATTACAGTTAATAGAACCAGTTAATAAAACGAACGCTCTCAAAGAAGATTTAATTTTTCTTTAACAGTTTACCAAAAGGTGCGTCAACATGAGCCGAGCGGTGCGTCCGAGCAATCAGTATTTACATCTGACCACGTAGACATAACATCATATTATTATTATCTGGTTGCTTGTGGGGCATGTGACCACATAGCCTCGCGCGGCATGCGCTTGATGTAGACGCAGCTAAGAGCTAGAGCATCTTCTCAGTTTATTTGTACTCATTAAACTGAAACATTTCCCAAAGAAGCATCTTACGCAATCTTATACTACCATTTTAATGAGCGACTTTAGAACCGAAGGCGAGTCGGGGCCTCCGCTGCCTTTGTCATAGTTCGCTAATTAACACCGGGGGCCGATACCGGCACAGAGTACCAAATAGATGCGACTCTATGCCTCATTAGGTAGAATGTTAATGAGTTTCCTTAATTTTATGGTACGTTAGGTGTAGGATCTTATTATGTCTATGACTACGGTCAGCAACATTTTTTAGTTTTTCCAATCGCTTGCATACTTTTTAAACGACTTCAAAAAAAGGAGGAGGTTCTCATTGCAATTCCACTGTTTTTTTTTAATGTTTGTTACCTCTGAACTTTCGACTGGGTGCACCGATTTTGATGATTCTTTTTTTATTTGAAAGCTGGTGCTGCCCGCGTGTTCTTAGTATGCCAAATCTACCTACCATAAAAGTAAGAAGATAGATTGGCACCGACCCCAAATACTCGATAACACACCATCACGCCTGATTTTCCCGAAGGGTTAGGCAGAGGTGGTAATAGAAATAATATTTCAGGCTTTTTAGTGCTCCAGGTTTTTTTGAAGTTGGTTTTTATTTTTTTATTTCTAAATCCATTATTTTTCTTGATCCCAAGAGATTTAAACATGTTACTCATTTTCGACGATAAAAAAATACTTTTAAAATTATACACAAACCCGCAAAACGTGAAGTATAAAACCATGGTAATTATTATTTCTGAAAGTAAGTAAACTTATAAGCTGATTATAATCATATAAGACTGTTTCAGAGAACAAACAAAACTCTTTAAAACCCGGCCTATTTGATCCTAGACAGTATTGTAACATCCTAAACCGTTTATACTACGAAAATTTCCCTCGAATAATATTTAAATCACAAAATAACACCCCCAAAAATAGTTCAAGCAAGCGTAATATTAAAATTAATTAAATATTGAGGTCGCGTATCGCTCGTAATTCTATTTTAATTTTAATTAAGGACAGCCTCGGCCCCAAGTAACAGATGTCCGAAACTGGTGTTGATTATTCGTCTCTGTGCAAAGATATTCAATAAAAATATAGATAGGCTACACGCGCTCTGTAAGCACATACAATCTATGCTAATTGAGAAATAAGAGGTCAGTTTCGCGTCACTGACGGACGGACGGAAGTTGACATTTTCGTTTTTACACGTTGACCTATTTTTATTTTTATTTTAACACGTTAATATAATTGTTTTAAATCAGGGAATGTACTTCAGTCCGTCGTCGCCAACCACGTGTGGGCTCGTGGAATTCGTGGCATTTGTAAACATTTTATGTCGCATAGGTCACCTATCTATCACTTTTCTTTTTATATCATTGTATCTGCGTATATTTTAAAGTGTACCATTATGGCGTATGATACCTACTTTGTGGAGATTTTCCCGATTTGGTGCGTCCAGATGCACCGCATGCCTCGCCCGAGCAATCATGTTATAACACTATGTCTATGCGTTCCAACGTCAAATTGAATGCTCGCATGCGTCTGATTTAGACGCAGCCTCGTTATGAGTTCATATTGTTATCGGGCAGACATCTGTTGCTATGTGTAGATTATTTTACTACGAATGATTAAATACGGAAAATGCTGGCTCAAAATGCATCAAACTTTTACGGCTATAAAGTCAACAAACCCCTGAAAACGTAACATTTCCTCAAACTAATAAAGGCTTACAAGCAACTACTTTCAGCGCTTTAAGGTGGGAGTTGGTTGCGGGCAGCAGACGGCAGACGTCATAACGACGTCACGACGGCACTCAATTCCTATGGGATTGACGTGTGCCGCCTGCCGTCGGCCGTCTGCCGCTCGCAACCAACTCCTACCTTTACACAAACTTGTAACGTTATAAACTCTGAATTATTTAACTTTAAAACCAAAGACATTACCAAGAAAGAGGGAGTCATGTGACTGTCTAAAATAGTACGTACTACTAAACGGAGTCCATGGACACAGTACGACTCAGTCGTTCGCGGAAAATAATGTTGAAAACATGTCGGTATTGCCAATATGGCTTAGGGGGCGTCCATAAATTACGTGAGGCATTTAGGGGGGGAGGGGTCGAGCAAAATCTCACCAAATCTCACGTGGGGGAGGGGGGGGTCTCGGCAAATCTCACGTAATTTTTTTTACCGCAAGAATCAGTGTAAAATTGTAAGAAAACTGGGTTAAATTAAGAAAAACATGTTTCTCCTCAAGAATATAGCTTTTGAAAAATCTCACGTGAGATTAGAGGGGGAGGGAGGGGGTGGAGCAAAATCTCCCGAAATCTCACCAAGGGGGGAGGGGGGAACGAAAAATCTCAAAAATCACCTCACGTAATTTATAGACGCCCCCTTATCAAAATACCTTTAAGTTGATTATGGAATTGCGAGTCCGATAACTGATGTGTGAATTTCGCCGCATGTAGTGGTGCGCTGAGCACAGGTCTAGTCATTGCAATGTAAGGAGGTACCATATCCACTGTAATAAAACATCAATGTTTAAAACTCCGATATGAAAAACGGGAACTGCATTGCGACAACTATTTACAGAGCGGTAAACTTGAACACGGAAATAATACCTTGTGCTGCTTGGACAAATATCTCGTTGTTTTTCAGAGACCGTACTCGGTAAAGGGTAACGAAAGCTATTTATGTTTGCCTGAAAAAAATACAGCGTTGGTTTTGTTGGGTCTTGGCACTGACATTACCAAGAAGAGGGATACACGTGACTGTCTAATGCTCGGGATACACGGTGACACTCGACACTCAGTGTATCTCAGTGTTTCGACACCGCCACTACTACTGTAACAAGGTGTCGCGGTGGTGGACACACGCAGACACTCGATGTATACACTGAGTGTATTAGTGTCAAGTGTCGTCGTGTATCCCGAGCTTAAAATAGCTTGTCACGCTTGTCTTAAGCGCTGGATTCCTAGGAAAAAGGTACCGTCATATAACGGCCGCACTAGAACAAAAAAAAACGGTGTCCAATACCGGTCTCTAGGCAACCGCGCCATAGTTTACATTTGTTACAATGTTCTAGTGCGGCCATTATATATGACGCCACCGTTTTGGAGGAACCCATAACTTTATTAAAGCTATGGGTTCCTACAATAGCGGCGCCGTCATATAACGGCCGTAACTAGAAAGTTGGCTATGTAAACAAAATAGCGCGGTTTCCTAGAGAGCGGTATTGGACACCGTTGTTTTCGTAGCCAATGTTCTAGTGCGGCCGTTATATGGCGGCGCCGCTATTAGAGGAACTCATCGCTTTAATGTAGTCCTTGGACACAGTACGACTCAGTCACTCGCGGAAAATAACGTTGTAAACATGTCGGTATTACCAATATGGCTTATCTTCCGGTTATATCGTCGAATTTTGAGTGTGATAAGATAATAGATATATGAATTATGTTGCATGTGGTGTACTGAGTACAAGTTTTGTGATTGCGAGGTAAGAAGGTAACATATCTGTTAAAACAATACATCAGTGGGTCTTGGCGATGTTGAAATAAATACGTTATTCGTGTGGCTTGAGAAGATTTATTTTTATTGTATTTATCGGCAACGTGCGGGCTATGGATTTGGTATTGCAAGTATCTATAGGCTACGGTGACTACTCAAAAACCCGGCTACTGCAAGCGAGCCGTACGCTTGTTTGCCGAAAACTCTTACGCAACTTAAATTTAAGAGGTGCTTAACTTTGATGCGCGATACAAAAAATTACAGTTAAGGACTTCTCAAACTGCTAAGGTATTAATAAATGCCTCTCAAAGTTGAGATCGATCTTAAGATGCTGTTTTTGACAGATGCATTTTTGACGTTTAATGTATGGGATATGAAACGTCAAAACTGCATCTTAAGATCGACCTCAATTTTGAGATGCATTTATAAACACGAGCCAACATTTGAGTAGCCTTTGAGTATTCGGCAATAAGGGTCAGTTCAGACATAGCGGAAAAAATGCGCGAGCAATTTATTTTTCCGCTCTGTCTGAACTGACCCTCACATAAAATAATAATCTCATCCCTCATACATTGTGGCGTCCGTAAGCTATTAGCGGAATATAAAAGGCGGGCCAAAGTTCTTAAGAGGCACGCTTATAACGGCCACGGCTCGTTAGCTGCTGCATAGTGTGGCCATTTTGTTTTAAAACCTGGGGGCTTACCACAAGCTCTTATTGCGATTCAATTACAGGAATGTATTAACGTTTCAGCGACTTTTTGTGCAATGACGTACCTTATTGTCATGACAATAAGAAACGTCATTAAAACGTCGTTAAAACGTTCCTATAATTGAATCGCAATAAGAGCTTGTGGTAAGCCCCCTGTGCTGAAGTGCATCTAGTTGATTTTACACATGACTTATAAGTTGGAATTTCTTTCTTAAAGACTTAAGGTTGGCACTCATCTATCAACCCGGCACCCAACCAGCACCGCCTCGCCGGTCGGCGTTCACTAACTGAACCGGAAGTAAATGGACCACGCGTTGACCACGCGGCGTTCACTCGTTGACCACGCGCGGTCCACTGATTGATCACGTGACGTTTATGGTGTAAAAGCAGCGTCCGCCTGCGGTCCAACTGTCGACAACGAGTGGACGCCGAGCGGCGAAGCGGTGCTGGTCGGGTGCCGAGTTGATAGGTGAGTGCCGACCTTAATAGGTACATCAGCCAGAATTCCCCGAAAGGGTAGCTACAGTTACGCCTAGGTAATCAAATAATGACGTTAAGTCTACGTGGTCAGGCGTCAAAACTGACTGCTCGGGCGCGTTGTTTGGCGCTTGTGGACGCTGCCACTGGCTGCGTCTAAATGTGCCCGAGATTTTTATTGTGTGTGACTAAGGTGGTAAACAAATATGCGACCCGCCTGATGTTAAGCAGTTACCGTAGCCTATAGACGCCTGCAATACCAAAAACATCGCACGCATGTTTCCAACCTGGAGGGAAGTGGGACAGTAGGAAGGAGAGGGGCTTTGAGCTTCCGGCTCTCTCAGTCATCGTACGAAACGCAGCTATAATAGCTACTTTACGCCGATCTTCTGTGAGAGGTTGGTACTACTGGTCGACCCAGCCCGTATATGAGCTGCAGTCAATTGGCTACAGCCTAGCTCTACCACCTATATGCGCACTACTTTGAAAATGTAAGATGCGATCGATCTTTTAAGGTTTTATTCTTTTCTTTTTAAAGTACGAAATCCTGAATGTCCTCAAAATTATGTAAATCTCTGTAACACTTGTAATTTGATAGTTGCCTTCAAAGATTTGGTACTAAGACAACATTCACCCTTTTACATTGTTGGGCTTATCTCTTATGGAGATGAAATCCTACTATGGTCCATTGTTTTGGATTGTAGTCTGTTCTGATTCTTTTGATGTTAAAAAAAAGAATAACGTTGACAACATGCAAAAGTGTTATAGGTAGGATTCGCGCCCTGAGGGTTCCGTACAAATTGGGACCCCCATACAAACTTCCACCCTTTATTTTTCCCCCTTAGGGGTGGAATTTTCAAAAACGCTATACGGTCAGACGTTACAACTGATTGCTCGAACACGGTTGCTCGGGGCTTGTAGACGCACCTAATAAATTATAATTTTCAATTGTATGTTTTTGGGTTTCAGTCGTCTTTCAAAATGTTTTAAAACTAGTAACAGTACGAAAAGATAATGTAAGTAGTAAGTATCATAGAGAATGGTAAGTATAGACATTGTTTATACATCAAAATTGCCATTTCTCCGCCAACAGCAGACGCCTATCGTAACACTACGAAGAAGTTTTCAATATTTCATACATTTCATGTGTTCCAATAACTTATGTCTGTCAGAACGGCGATATATTCCGCAGTAGAGCTGGCCCGGTACAAATCGGGATTAGGGATCGGAATATTTGAAACAATTATATTTAACAAAACGCAGTAAACTAGATAAAAAATAGACGAAAATATAAAGCTCGTTAAATGTTTCATAAATATTATCTGGATTAAAATAAATAAAAACCCGATTTTATAAAATTCTGATCGATGTGCAATGGATTTAAAATGATTTGTAAGTAAATTAACAAGAAAAAACATTAACCTTAATTAAGTTTGTATCTCCCATCAGTTTATCCTTGGTTCTTTAAACTAGGCGTAAATTTTCTAATGAAATAATTTAATTTCATAAAAGTACAAATAATAATTTTAAGGAATACTGAATTAAATTCGTTCTTCATCCAATACCTAATTCAAATTCCCGATCGCGAGCCGATAACTTCGAACTAAGGTAATATCAAAAAAAAAAAATTCACCCAAGCAGCCATTAAAGAGTAGCATTACCAGTCACGATCAGGCCCTACGTGATCGGAATGAGCCCTTCTAACCCTTTCCATAGAGCTGTGTACACAAGGGCGCCGATATGACTAGGAACCTTGAGGCACCATTTCAATATAAGTGACGGAGGCGGTCATATTTACTGATGGCAAAGACATCACCAAGAGGGAGGCGTGTGTATTACCAAAATAGTATGTTCTACTAAACTGAGTCCATGGACACAGTACGACTCAGTCGTTCGCGGGAAATAAAAGTGGAAACATGTCGTTATTGCCAATATGGTAATACGCATCAAAGTGCCTTTAAGTTGAATGTTGAATTGCGAGAGCGATAACAGATATGTGAATTAGAATTAAGGTTGGCACTCATCTATCAACTCGGCACCCGACCAGCACCGCCTCGCCGCTCGGCGCCCACTCGTTGTCGATAGATGGTCCGCGGGCGGACGCTTATTTTACACCATAAACGTCACGTGATCAAGTGGACCGCGCGTGGTCTACGAGTGAACGCCGCGTGGTCAGTGGTCCACTTATTTCCTGTTCAGTTAGTGGATGCCGACCGACGAGGCGGTGCGGATGGGGTGCCGAGTTGATAGATGAGTGCCAACCTTTATATTGTAATCGTCGCTGAGCATAATTTTGGTGATATCAATGTTATGTTATGAGGTACCATATCTGCTAATATAATACATCAATGACTGAAGGTAAATATAATATGAGGAAAATATGTTAAAGGGAAGTAAAAGCTATTGATGAAATGTGAGACTTGATGAATACAGAAGTCATCAGTTGACGGGCCCGTTAGCGTGGTTGGTAAGATTCCGCCTATCACGCTGCAGGTCGTAGGTTCGATTCCTACCCGGGACATGCATTTGTGTGCGTGAACATGTCTGTATGTCCCGAGTCTGGGTGTATATGTATATTAAGTATGTATTTACAAATAAAAAAGTAGTAAGTAGTAAAAGTAGTAGTAGTAGTAGTAGTAGTAGTAGTAGTAGTAGTAGTAGTAGTAGTAGTAGTAGTAGTAGTCCCCTTGGGATACAGGCGTGAGTATATGTATGTATGTATGTATGTAAAAAAGTAGTATATAATAATAATAATAATAATATCCTGGGACATTTTTTACACACGGCTACCTGATCCCAAACTAAGCAGAGCTTGTACTATGGAAACCAGATAACTGATTTTACTACATATACTACTTTTTATTTTTAAATACATACTTAATATACATATACACCCAACTCCGGACATACAGACATGTTCATGCACACAAATGCATGTCACGGGTAGGAATCAAACCTACGACCTGCAGCGTAAATGTCGCCTCCGCGCCAACCACGCTAACGGGCCCGTCAAATATTGCATAATGAAAGTATATTTTTTTAAATATCACTTGATCATTTGCCTATTAATGCAACAAGCCCTATCATACTCATGACCATGGACCAATTACTAAGGGGACTGGCCCTAAGCAACTCGGCCGAGTGGTCGGCCTAGTACTAACATCGACATAAAACGAAGCGAGTAGGTCAACTATTTACCGGTAGATAGAACAATGAAAATGAAAAAACAATGACCACGTTTTTTTTCATACATATATCTAATAAGGGCACCTCTTTCTTTAGTCTTTACTCTGTGCTCATGACTGTTTTTCCTAGCTAGGTGATGAAGATGAATATCGTTTGGAAGTCTGCTTGACAGGTAATGTACCTAACCAGTTCTCAAAAGCGTTTGAAATCTGCCAATCTACTCTGGGTTTTAGGTCTAAATCGTCCTCAAATTGACGGGACGCCTAGATCCATCCCACTACCCTTTAGGTCGGCAATATTCGAGCAATGCCTTTGGTATTGCAAGCATCTATAGGCTACGGTAACACGGTTTTAACTGCTTAACATCAGGCGGGTCGTATGCTTTTTTGCCACTACAGTCCTATAAAAAAATCTATTAAAGTATATTTTTTTCTTAATTAGCTATTCTATAAATATATATCCCTACGAAAATCTCAATTTAAAAATTTATATTCAGACACGGTCTATTTTACGCATAGTTATGTTATTTCTGTGAATATGCCCTAAGCGAACATTCACAGTACTGAAAACACTCTTGACCTTGGGACTTTAGAACAAATTGGCTTACGGCCCTCGAATAAAACTGGACATTTTCAATTTTCAGTAAAACGCATTGCTGTATTTGTGAAAATTGAAAAAATATTTTATTCTCACTGAAAGAATAATATCTCAGCTGCATAATATTTTCTTGTGTGCATTTTGAATTCATAATAAACAATTTTCAATGGTGTCTAAATATGCGAGTAGTGCACCTAGCAACTATTTTATGTACGTGGTTAGACGTCAAAACTGATTGCTCGGGCACGCCGCTCGCCCTTTTTGGATGCACCCAATGTGAGTTGTCAGCCAAAGCATTTCTTTATGAAAACAACTTAGAAAAATAATCATATTGTCATTTTTTTTTTCGTTATGAGTTAACTCTAGGTATAAGAAGGTTGGAAAAAGTGGATAAAGAATCAAAAAATAAAAAAGTTTATTTGGTTTAGACCTACTGGGGCCTACTATCGGCCTCCATAAAAATTAATTGGACAATATCAAGATGAGGACTTTTCAAACAACACTATAAGTGCATATAATTCAAACGTCGGTATATAAAGTCCACACAATCCCTCCATCCACTCATACTTATCATGCAGATATTTTATGAAGTCATAATATATTTCTCCATTGTTGGATTTTAATAAAATCCCCTGCGGTCTAGAATATGTTATATTTTTGCGCTACGACTTTCTGGCAGACGGTCACCCTAACCTGGCAATGACAAATGGTTTCATAATGAACCCACGTTTTATATTTTACAATTCAAATGGTAAATGCAACTTGGATTCCACTTAGGACTTAGATCAATATCGCTAGATTTGCACATCAATTGTATGGTCCTAAAATGTGCACAGACACGGACAGACGAAAGTGACAACTGTCGCCCAGGGCCCTAAGTCTCTTAGCCATTGAACTGCCATTGCCATTGAGCTGCTATAGTGATCGACCCTCTAATTGGTCGGTCAGAATCAACCGACCAATCCGAGTGTCGATCACTACAGCAAAACGCCAAAGTGGCGCCACAATGGCGAAACGACTTAGGCGTATGCATCTTAAGGGGAGATAATACCACAGAGTAAAGACTAAAGAAAGAGGTGCCCTTATTAGATATTTGTATGAAACAAAACGTGGTCATTGTTTTTTCATTTTCATTTTACTATTTACCGGTAAATGGTTGAACTACTCGCTTCGTTTTATGTCCATGTTAGTACTAGGCCGACCACTCGGCCGACTTGCTTAGGGCCAGTCCCCTTAGTAACTGGTCCATGGCAAATACGGTGTCAACTTTTTAGGGACCTGTAAACATGCCCTTTGAAGAACCCCATGTTGTAGTACATGGAAAGACTTCAGGAGTGACCGATTACTGGGAGCAAAAGCAAATATTCAAAATACCTCTATATGCAATAACAAACAAATATATCCCCGTCATGCACAGCTCTACGGCAATCGGTAAACAAATCGACGGAGAAACAAAGTTCCGCGTTTATAAATCCAAATGTGTATGTAACCGCGGAAACTTCACGCGTGCCCGTGACAAGACAGTCGGGGTTCCCTTCAACTTTGCAATGGGAATTTATCTTTTGCAGTGAGGTGGGAATATTTGAATTGAGGGTAATATCTGACGGATTTATAACGGCTTCCCGTTTGACTCTATGTGGAGTTGAGGAGTTGGGCAATATGTTATAGCAATAGAAGGATAAGTGTCGATAGTAACTTCTGTATAGAAAAGTGTTAGCTAATAAGCAGGGGCGCGATTCACGTAACCAAAACCGTAACGACATTTCAGCGATATAGTCGTTGATAGCCTTTTCTTGTTACGAAAAGTCTATCAACGACTATATCGCTGAGATGTCGTTACGGTTTTGGTTACGTGAATCGGGCTACAGGTCGATTGCGTAACTCTGCTGAAACTCAGTATCAATCATTCACTGTTTGAAACTGAAATCCATCTCTATCGACAAATTTTCATCGAGTAACTTCACGGAAAATGAGTTAGGTCATCGCTATTTCATAGAAAATAAATGAATCGATAGATATTTTAAATATCAAACACGGTTTCAGTTGCAACTCACGTAATTATATTTTAGTTGTCAAAGGGTGCATAGGCAATCGCAAAATCGCCGAATTTTATGTTTCAGTCAAAAAATGATTGCAACTCAAGTTAGACAATTGCCCTGCTGAAATTTCAAAGGATTAGAAATAAGTTTCATTGGCGGCGTTTTCATCAGGCGCATGCCTCGCGCGAGCACTCACTTTTGACGTCGGAACGCATAGACGTAATGTCATAATATGAGTGCTCGGGTGAGGCATGCGCGCCGTATGGACACATCTATTTAAGCATCGTCTGCTCATGTTACCTTCTAATTACGGTGTTTGGAATTTCACTTATTTGCCAGAAGAAATGCATTAGGTCTAAAAGGGTCTGTAGTAAAAAAATAAGTCACGGCAGATGAGATGTGTCAGGTCGAAATGCGCCTGAATCAATCTTGAAACTTCTGAATATAACACGTGCGTCCACAACAGCCTCACCCGAGCAATTAGTTATGACGTTATGTCTTCTTCGTGGTCAGACGTCAATCTGATTGTTTGGGTGCACCGCTCGTTACATATGGACGAGCCCGATCTTGAATACTGCTCTTTTTTCTTACGGCTTATTTTTATTTACACATAACAAATAAGATATTTTATGTATCGAGTACTATCAACGATAAATTGTTTATTGTTTAAAGCTCTAATATACTGATTATACGAAACGCACCGCCCGATATTAAATTGAATTTACATCGAATGTCTACAGAAATGAGATCTCGGACGGCTCCAAGATGTTATATTAAAAGAAAGTGAAACGAATCTTAAATTAAATTCTGGACATCTGTCGTACACTCCGGCGTAATACGAATAAAGATTCAGCATTAATGAATATTTGAATTAATAATTCCTTGACGGAATAAAATTTGTAATTACTGTTATCTGAAATTATTTGATAGCTGTTGCTTTGTTGCTTTAACGTTTTTCTTGAAAATAAGGAGCAGATTTCATTCCGGCGTTTTTTTTTTTCAATATTTTTTTAGTTTTCTCAAAAGAGTTATTTATTGTGGGCGAAATAATTCGGCAAGTAAGAGCCAAGCCGTAGGCTTGACTGCAGCTCATATATAGGCTGGCTCGACCGGGGTAGTACCACCCTCTCACAGAAGATCGGCATAAAATACCTAGCTATTACAGCTGCGTTTCGTACGATGAGTCAGAGAGCCGGAAACCCAACACCTAATTACAAAATTATAATATACCGAAGTGAAAATGTAATATAATGTACCTATATATGACTGAAAAATATTGCGTTATTCACATGAGCTCACCGAAATGACTTTCATAACTTTCCCCGAACAAAAACTTCATTAAATCGGCGCAATTTACAAAATAGCTTTTTTGTTCGTAAAAATATCCTCTCTATTTATAACTGCTTGCGTCAGCGAATAAAAAACTCTGTATTCAGTGTTGACGTTCCAATTTCCTTGATCCCTCTAACATAATAACGTCCCGAAGAGCGACACTTAATTTCCAGAGGTGGTGCTTATGTGAACCTATGAATAAATTCAACTATTTTCATCCCGATGATTACGCGTTTATGAACACATTAAGGGTTTAAATGCGTGCTATGAATGTGCTATGTGGCGTATTAAGAACAATGATTTATCCACATCCATACAGGGTGAATATAAAATTAAATGGGCAAATTGAGATGTTTGAAACATTACAGGGCTTAATTTATATTACTTAGTGATGTGCTATGAATCTTCTTCGATACTGGGTGAACTTGAGTGAAATTGCGGAATTGTTTGGAACATTACAGGGATTAAACTAAGTGATGTGTTCCGAATCTGCTTTGGTACACGAAGGATCACTCATCATCACTCATCGCAGCTTGGCCAGTGAATTCAATATCATCCTGTATATGAAGTTCTGTCGGTTGACATTCCACAGACGTTGTATGGCCTGGTCGTTCGGGGGAAATTTTTGTGTGACCTACCTTCTAGTTTTTTTTTAAGTAACAAAAGGATCATGAAACTTTTAAAATGTTACAGGTAGGAGTCAGGGGGAGGGGGCAATAATTGCACCCATCCCCCAACCCCCCCCCCCCCCCCCTATGTATCCGCGCCTGCCTAGTATGAGTTGTGGTAACGCAGTAAACCGAAAACCCCAAAACCCTGTGCCATTCTCTTGACAAACATTTATATTTCCCAAAAAATACAAGGTTACTGACACCATTGCACCAATAAACGAATGTGACAGAAGCGAAGACTCCCCAAGGTATCCCAATATACACGCAATCTTCATATACAGGGTAAAATAAATTCTTGGGGTATCGCGGCGTGCATATTCCGATCACGGCGTCACCCATGATTTATTCCCAGGCACGTTCACGACTTATCAGTCTCTGGCGGGAATCGTCCTCGTATATCCACTCGTGAAACGGAAGATGTTCCTTACGCTCGTATAAAAAACTCTTTACTTGACTCTTGGGTAACACTGTTTTATGGTTTATGAAGGTGTTATTTGTTGCGTTGTAGAAATTGGTATGTTTTTCCGATTCATCCTGTATATTTTTAGTACGAATAAAATACCTACTTAGCGATATGTCATCATCTCGATTACAGATAATAATTGCTTGGTCGAGCCAGCCCTTATATGAGCTGCAGTCAATTGGCTACAGCTTGGCTCTACCAGCACACATTATCGATTGTTTGGGGGCAATTTAATAATAATAATCATATCCTGGGACATTTTTTACACACGGCTACCTGATCCCAAACTAAGCAGAGCTTGTACTATGGAAACCAGATAACTGATATTACTACATATACTACTTTTTTATTTGTAAATACATACTTAATATACATATACACCCAGACTCCGGACATACAGACATGTTCATGCACACAAATGCGTGTCACGGGTGGGAATCGAACCTACGACCTGCAGCGTGAAAGTCGCCTCCGCGCCAACCACGCTAACGGGCCCGTCATTTTAGTACCTACCTACCTGATATCAATTAAATTTCGTGTTACAGTTTAAACAGTATCGTTCAGCGCGTATCGCACGGCTGATCGCTTCGTCTATCCCTAAAGCCAGGTTCTCAAAGTTTCCCCAAACGAAAATTACTTTCGTACAAAATTTTACCCCTTATCAAATTCAATTTGAGATCTGCTGAACACCGCAAACTTTTCTAAGTAAACCTATTCGGTTTTGGTGAAATCGGAACTTGTTATATACCTTTTATATAAAGTGTGTCAGAAGTCCGGAAAATATTTAGACATTTATTTAGATCAATGGTAGATGTATGGTAACTGTATTGTAGATACTTAGTGAAAATGTACAACGCAGTAACTATAAAATAATCCACATGATACCTAAATAAGTAAATATATTTTCCACATTATTTAAAAGCTACACTTTTTAACCAATGAGTAGAATGTAAGAACTAAAACTAATTACTGCATGCTTACAACGTCATTTTCCGCAAGCTACTGACGCGTACTGTGTCCATAGACTCCGTTAAGTAGGACAAACTATACAAATAAAATATTCTATATAAATATTCTTAAATATGTTCGTATTTAAGTATTTTTATTTAGTCTTTAGGTATCCTACTAATATTATAAATGCGAAAGTAACTGTGTGTGTGTGTGTGTGTGTGTGTGTGTGTGTGTGAATGTTTGTTCCCACGTATCTCCATAATTACGGCACTGATTTTAATGAAATTTAAAACGTAGATAGTGTAAACTCTGGAAGAAGACATAGGCTAATCATACCTATAAATTTCAACCCCTAAGATGGTTAAATAGGGGATGAAAGTTTGTATGTAGGTTCGTCATTTTTGAAGTTAGAATTATGAAAATTTGTGATTAGGTGTCTTTTAAAAAATAAAAATTAGTAATTTCAGATTTTTTGAAAATTTAACCCCTAAGGGGGTAAAATAGGGGATGAAAGTTTTGAATGTTAATTTGCATGGATGTTTGTCAGTTTTGAAGTTAGAATTGTGAAAATTGGTGTTTAGGTTTCTTTTTATATATGTAAAAAAATAATTTCAGGGTTTTTGAAAATTCATCCCCTAAGGGGGTTAAATAAGGGATGAAAGTTTGTATGCAAGTTCGTCATTTTTCAAGTTAGAATTATGAAAATTTGTAATTAGGTGTCTTTAAAAAAATTAAAAATGTTAAGTTCAGGGTTTTTGAAAATTCAACCCCTAAGGGGTTTAAATGGGGGATGAAAGTAAGTCATTTTTGATAGTTAATAATTGTTTTGGTTTCTTTAAATAAAAATAATAATAATTACAGGGTGTATGAAAATTCAACCCCAAAGGTGGTAGAATAGGGGATGAAAGTTTGTATGGGAGTTCGTCATTTTTGAAGTTAGAATTAAGTATGAAAATTGGTGTTTAGATGTCTTCTTAAAAATACAAGTCGGTTTTGGGATACGTGATATACACCGTGTTTATGTTCATTTGCTTTAACTTCGACATAGTGCTTGGAACATTACCATAAATGGGATGAGGGATGCGGGATTCGGGATACGGGATCCGGCAAACGCAATCCGGGATCCGGGAAACGAGATCCTAGATACGATATCCGGGATCCGGGATCAGAGATACGGGATCCGGGAAACGAGATCCAGGAAACGGGATCTGGGATATGGGATCGAGTCCGTTTTTTTGCAATTTAAATTTTGCGCCGACGAAGTCGCGGGCAAAAGCTAAATAAGTGTATGTGTCTGAATGTGTGAATGTTTGTTGCCACGTCGGTATCTCCATAACTACTAAACTGATTATAATGTGTAACGCAGATAGTGTAGGCTCTGGAATAAGACAGACTAATCATAAACATCAATTTCCACGCGGGCGAAGCCGCGGGCACAGCTAGTATGTAATATTTCCCATTTTATTTTATTATAGTAGATACACCGCTACCGCACAGTGTTTGAAACATGGAATCCTCTCCATCCAAAGGTTGTCTGGAAAAGATCGCAGCTTGCGATAACACCGCCCACTCTACACTATTTTTGTTTCTTGTTTTGTTTGACATTGTTGTTTATGTTTTTGACTGGTGTACAATAAAGTGTTATCTATCTATCTATCTAACTATTTTGGACAGTCATAATAATAAATTATGTCTCCCTCCTCTTGGTAGTGATTGATTATATCGGATAGGTACTTATTTTACTATGTAATTATTTTGTAGCGACTGCAGCCTAGGGGTGAACAGGTTGGGCTAGCAATCAGAAGGTCCCAGGTTCGATCCCCGGTGGGGCATGCACCAATGGATGAATTTTCATCTATGTGCATAATTTACAGTTCGCTGACGGTGAGGGATAACATCGTGAGGAAACCTACCTATCCCTCGGGATTAGGTAATAGTCAGTTCCTGTATACACGGCGACAAGGTTCATCACCTGTCACGTTGGGTTCTGACTATCAGATGAAACGTGGGCTTTGAGTTGGTTAATACCTCCACAATGTGGTGGTGTATGGCCACTCAAGCCTCTGACTACTCCCGAATGGGGATAAAAGTCGTGACGTTACATTTTACATTTTTTCATATTTTCAACATTATTTAATAGCTACACTTTTTATGGGTAGGTTGTAAGAACCAAAACTAATTACTGCATGCTTACAACGTTATTTTCCATGAGCGACTGAACTGTGTCCATGTACTCCGTGTAGTATGACAAACTATTCTGGACAGTGACGTATCGCCTTCATCTTGGTTAATATCTTTGTTCTTTGTTTATTTAGTTCCACGCCTTGTACTCATGTCAAATTCATATTTCGGATCACTGAAACATCATGTATCTATAGATATTTTCTTTCTTATTTCCCAAGGAATCGGTTTATATGCGAAAATAGGTAGCAACTTATACCTGAACTTATTTTTATGATATCTTTTGAAATATAAATATGGGTAGTTATACATTTAGATCTGAATTCTTTTGAAGATGAATCGGATTGGCAACCGAGGATCCTTTTTTCATTCGCATTAATGCTTTTAGATGGGGAGCCCAGCGTGCACTTCGTGGATTTACTCGAGCGTCGTCCAATCCTAGTCGATTCGGTAGATGAGATGATATGAAGAATACATTGTTCTAGATGTTTCCACTTTCAGCGGTGGGGGAAGCGTCTACATGACAATTTCATTTTTTTTTTATAAAAAGCAATGACATGGAAATACTCAAACGTGTCAGATATTGATACTTTGATAAATTGAAAAAAAAATAACTCGAGCGCGCCAGATTTTGTAAGCATCTATAGGCTACGGTAACTGCTTAAAATCAGGCGGGCCGTACGCTTTTTTGCCACCGCAGTCCTATAAAAAAAAACTGAGGGGGTGAAAAGTGAAACTTCTAGATGCTCCCATTTCTTAGACTGACGATCAAATTAGCAAATTTGACACTTCTTAGCTGGTATGAATCCCCCTTACCTTAATCTGACGAGTTCGAGTATTTTTAGATGGTCTATTTTTTTTTTGGTTCCCCTGAGCGTACCCACCAATATTACGGGCTCATACTGGTTGGAGGTTCTTATCAATATGTAAGCTATCTCCCTTATCTTAAACTGACGCGCTCGAGTAAATCCGGAAAATCCTTCTACGGCTCCCTATCTATTTAGGATGTCTTTGTAGAGAGAGATAACAAAGGATTGTTAGTTCCCGAAAAAACACACGTCTACTACAAAACATGCCGCTCTGTGTCTATACTACTGAACTACTTATTGGTGGTAGAGTCAAGCTGTAGCCAATTGACTGCAGCTCATATACGAACTGGTTGGACCGGGGTAGTACCACCCTCTCACATAAGATCGGCGTAAAGTAGCTATTACAGCTGCGTTTCGTACGATGAGTGAGAGAGCAGTAAGCCCACCCCCCCTTCCCCTCCCTCCATCCCACTGCCTTACAGGTCGGCAACGTATTAACAATGTCATTGGTATTGCAAGCATCTATAGGATACGGTAACTGTTTAACATCAGGCGGGCCGTCTGCTTGATTGCCACCTCAGCTACATTTTTAAAATAACTTATTTTTATTTAACTTGACATAATGATAGTTTAAATCCTTTATCAATATAATGTAATACACTGTATTAGAGAAAATGTAAGAGTTTTATAGGTAAGTCTAAAAACTGTAGCCCACGCGAGTGAAGTCACAGGCATAGCTAGTCGCAAATTAAAATAAGTTTCTAAAACACAAATAGATTAGGCCCACATAATGCGCATGTTGGGACAATAAAAATGAAAATTCGAGCAAATAGATGAAGCTCTTTAGCATAATGGGGCATTACACATTCAACGAACAGACAAACATTCTCATTATTTGTATACATATTACGTTTCTTAATATCGTTAAATATTTATATTCAGTATAAAAATATTGGGCTCTGTCTGTTTGTAAGCACTTCTTTATATTTAAGGACTTTTTTAATATACCTGCTGTTTTGTTGTACTAAAGTCCTTACCTTCCACTTGTTCAGTTTTATTGGCAACATTTCCAACATAATCTGAGCTCTCTATATCATTGACACCCTTAGTTAAGTGAGCTTAGCTTATATTGGAATGTTACCATAGACCTGCAGATGACGGTAAAATAAAAATAAAAACTGAAGTACCTAAGTAATATGACTAGACTGTACCCTGTCAACATTTTTGTAGGTAATCTATGTATTTCTTTTATACAAATATTTTTTTGTAAAAAAAAAAATATTATTATCGCAATATCATTTAGAACCGCGTGTAAAACTAAGTCTCGTAACAAGCCTAGCTTATCTAATTTTAATTCAAAATGCATTCGACACAATGTGCCTCGTTATTTAAATAGCCAAGCAAATTCTAAAGCGTAGATTAAATAATCTTTAGTGTCTACATTAACAAAACAGAGTCATTTAATTTGTTTTAAGTTATATTAAGCGTTTATTGTCCAAGGAATTCATTTATTTAATTATTACTTGTTGTTATATGATTTTAATATGTTAAAAGTTGAGTGTAGTAATTTGTAGTCAGAGTTGGGCATAATTTAATTGCGATTAATTAATTGCTAATTGCAGGTGATGTCACAATTAACAATTAATTGTGATTTGTTCGCAATTGACAAACAAATCAAAATTAATTGTTAATTGTGACACCACATGCAATTAGTAATTAATTAATTGGCTCACACCTCTGGATTTTTCGAAATCTATGTGTGAATTATAACTTTAATATGATTATCACTTGCTTACGGTGAAGGAAAACATCGTGAGGAAACCTGCATGTCCTTAGACATGTGAAATCCACCAACCCGCACTGGGCCAGCGTGGTGGATTATGGCCTGAATCCCCCTCGCATTGAGGGCAGGCCCGTGCCCAGCAGTGGGACGTTAAAAGGGCTAAATTATTTATTTATATTTAATTAAATTTTGCCCAAGTATGTGTAGAATGTTGAGCTGAAGACCGGGCAATATTCAAGAATACCTTATTCTTCTTATAGTATGGTTAGTGGCCAACCTGGTGTCAGAGTTGTTCAAGCCGCCCGAAGGCCTCTGACAAGGCTTAACGACTTCTGCCTAGATGACTTTGCTTGTAAAATGCGCCATGTTTACCTTTCACTTCCAGTATTTTTATTATTTTGTTAGCCTATAGGGCTGTCCCACTCCTGGGCAAAGGCCTCCCCTTTTTCCTTCCACACTACTCTCTCCATGGCAATTTCCGGCCACGTCTTTCCCATAAAAGTGTCCAGGTCATCTCGACACTTTCTCCTGGGTCGAGCTCGACGGCGATGGCCATAGGCAAGTATCCAGCTGATACTGATATTAGCCCACCTTCGCGGGTCCATGCGTGCGACGTGACCGGCCCACTCCCACTTCAACTTCGCAGTTTTCTTGCCCACGTCCGTGATGCGAGTTTTGTCACGCAGCATGGTGTTTCTGACCCGATCTGTCAGTTTGACCCCTAAAATGCTGCGTTCCATAGCTCTTTGGCAAACCTTGAGTTTGGACTTCTGATGTTCCGTTAACGACCATGTTTGTGCACCGTAGGTTAGGACGGGCAGTATACACATGTCGACGAGTCTACGTTTTACGGAAATATACATATTCAAAAACATTTACCGACTGAAATTCCACAAATTAAACATACAATTTCGAATGAAAAACATCTCGCCGACGTTTGGGAACCATTCATCGTCGGAGTAAATTACTGGAGCACTTTCACATCTCACGTAGGAAATCCCGACTTGCGAACACGAAAGAAATGGTAGGTACTTCTTATATAGGTTCGCACAATTATTATCGTCAGTTACGCACACAGAGTTGCAACTTTTACATAAACATTATCACAGGACGCTATTATTATTGTTAATTTAGTTGGAGTCATAGATTAATTTAAGTTTCCGCGAGGGCGCTCCAACTAGATGGAGCATGCGCACTAATAAAAAGCGGCAACTGATACCACACGAAATTTCGAGTACTTCAGTACATCTGACAGCAACCACTGTATGAAACTGACAGGCCGCAACGATAATAAATGCCGCATTTCTGGAAATGATTTTTCTTAGTTAAAGCGCACGCGCGAAGGTGTTATAAATCTATGGTTGGAGTCTATATTTGGAGCCAGATCTCAGTCGAGTTTCTGTTTTAATTCGGCGGTAGATTTTGAAATGACAATTAGGTATGTAAGTCCCCATAGGTCTAAATCAAAAACATTTCCAAGCAAGAAGGAGACATGTAACTGTCTAAAATAGTATGTCCTACTAAACGGAGTCAATGGACTCAGTATGACTCAGTCGTCTGCTGAATATAATGTTGAAAACATGTCGGTATTGCCAATAATGAATGAATTGCTGGCCTAATGTTATCGAAATAAATAAAAATATCGCCAGAATTACACCAACTGTATGGTCCCAAACTGTGCAACGCTTGTACTATGGCTACCATACAACGGACTTGGGGCGATCCCAGTAACACCCAGACCTGGGCAAATTACGAAAAGGCTTCCATAATTTTCCCCTGGCGGGAATTGAACCAGCAGCCATCCGATACAGTGACCCGATCGGTCGCCGAATTTATCTATAGCTATTCATTATTGGTTGACAATTGAGTGGCAATAAAAGGTGATAGTGAGGGGACTGATCGTTATTAAATCGAAATCCAAAAGTAGCTCGTCTACGTCCCCTTGAGTTCGTCCCCAACTCTCATAAGGAGTCTCGGAGTGCCATCTTCTCAATAGAAATGTCATCACGTGCGACGCGATAAAGCCCCGTACACGATATATTTCCCATACGCGGTTTTATTGGTTCCCATTCAGTAATTTAATAATATTTAGCAGGTATTCGGGTGGAAACTCTTCGGAATATGTTTTTATTACAAAATTTATGTTTGCAGTAACGACAGTTATTTACAGTACTCGCAAGTTATTTTAAAATCGTAAGAACCTATAAATATTCTAGAATCAATTCTCAATTTTGAATTTATTTTCTCAGTTAAATATGTATGTACCTACTTACAAGTTTGAACTAAATATAGCCTAAACACTTTTATTCATTTTTGAGGTTGAACTAAATTCACAATAACATATTTTATATGTATGTGTAATAAAACATTTTATTGTGTTTGTGTGTTTTTATTTTTTGCAAATGTTACAAAAAAAATGTTGTAAAAAATATTTATAAACCCTTCATTCCGATAATTTTCAATCTCCAATTCTGTTTCGATGGCAATTTCCTTCTAAAATTTATTTGCACCGTTACATCCCTGTTTTTTAGGGTTCCGTACCCAAAGGGTGCCAACGGGACCCTATTACTAAGCCTACGCTGTCCGTCTGTCTGTCTGTCTGTCTGTCTGTCTGTCTGTCCGTCTGTCTGTCAGCGGGCTGTATCTAACAAACGGTAATAGCTAGAGACATGAAATTTTCACAGAATGTGTATTTCTGTTGCCGCTACAACAACAAATACTAAAAATAAAATAAAACTTAAAAATAAAGGGGGTCCCCATACAATAAACTCGATATTTTTGGCGTTTTTATTGATAACTCATAAATTAAACAATATATAAAGAGAAAACTAACATTTTAACCATGAGTGATCATTATGACATATTTTAGATAAATTGTTGACAAAAAAAAGAAATGTAAAACTACATTTTTGACCCATAAATAAGTTTTAAATTAATAGTACCAGTCAAAGTAGCGCCATCTAACATTGTTATGATATCATTGGCATTACAGTGTCATAAGTAGTATAATAATTCGAGTGCAATACTAGAGAACATCTTAGCCGTATGGTTAAGGCGTTAGTCCACGTGTATGTGGGTATTAGGTTCGAATCTTACTATGAGTTGTTTTTTTTTTTGAGTAATTCGCTTTTTTTTTGTCGCCCACAGCTTAAATTAAAATAATGTTAACACTAAACTGATTTGTGCAAATACATTGTTTACGTACGTAAACATATTTGTAAATCAAGTTTCAAATGCATTCGGAGTTTCAAGCACAGAGTATTAGAACTATAGATGGCGTTGTAATAGTTTTTCACAGAATGTGTATTTATTTATTTGTGTACTTTACGTACCTATTATTGCAGGTGTGTACTAACAATTATGGGACTGAGGTGGCAAAAAAGCGTACAGCCCACCTGATGTTGAGCAGTTTTTTTTTATGGGAGTGAGGTGGCAAAGAGTAAATAATTGTTGCTATAACAAAGATAATATAAAATAAGAACCTCATAATATATAAAATAATAGTACCGCTACGCACCACTAGATGACGCTAGATGAGCTCCTAGATCGCGCTATGGTTTCGTTTTTCAGATCGCAATATAGTCACGACCAAAATTCGCTTGCTATTGACAAGTTTTGCGTTATCTCTAGGTTTCGATCGATTGGAAATTGTTGTATTGCTTTCATAGTGTCATATTTGATGGCAGAATACTCCTGTTGCCTCCGACTATAGTGTGCGGGGATTTTAATGTAGACTTACTGGAATCTAATGAGAATGCACCTTTAAAAAAATATTTTGACCATATTGGTTTAAATTCAAAACTTCCTCGTGTTGTTACCACAACGGGTTATACTCAAATAGATAATGTGTTTATCAATATTGACTTGAATGCTGGCACATACTGTGCACTCTTTAGTTACCATAGCCCTTTATGGATACAATTTCGAATTTAGCAATAGATTTTATCAAAACTATCCGAAAAGTCAGAATAAAATTTCACAGATAATGTATTTCTGTTGCCGCTGTAACAACAAATACTAAAACAGAATAAAAAAATATTTAAGTGGGGTTCCCATACGACAGACATGATTGCCGTTTTTATACAATGGTACGGAACCCTTCGTGCGCGAGTCCGACTCGCACTTGGCCGGTTTTTTTCATTATTTAAATTTATTCTTTTGTGATAATAAATTCGACAATTGTTACGTTTTAATGGGAAATTGTTGAATTTCATTGTTCTGACGCAACGCGACAAATGAAACGTCGAAGTTAAGATAAACATTTTTCTTTTTCTTGTTCCGTTTTAATTTTATATTCTAAATTGTTTCAAGTCAAATTAAAGTCAACATTTTTTTATTTATATGTACTCTAAATTAAGCGCTTTAAATAGTCGACATGATTTTAGTTTTACCACCAGTTCCATTGAGAAAAAAAACAAACCGACTTCAAAAAAACCTGGATCACTAAAAAGCCTGAAATAATATTTCTATTACCACCTCTGCCTAACCCTTCGGGAAAACCAGACGTGATGGTGTGTTATCGAGTATTTGGAGTCGGTGCCAATCTTGGTATGCCAAGTCTACCTACTAAAAATTATTTTTATAAAAAAAATAAAAACCGACTTCAAAAAAACCTGGAGCACTAAAAAGCCTGAAATAATATTTCTATTACCACCACTGCCTACCCCTTCGGGAAAATAAGAAATAATGAAACTCATGTTTCAGGATTTTAGAAAAATCCCCCCCCCCCCAAAGGGGTAAAACGAGGTGTTGAAGTTTGTATGGAGAGTTACCGTTTATCTCTAACGTTTATGAACCAATTTTTCTTTTTAAACTGTTATTTGGTAGGTGACTAAGTTGTTTTGGTCCCATAAAAAAATCATTTCGGAAATCTACCCCCAAAGGGGAAACTTGGGGTAGAAGTACGGTAGAAAAATATATTTGTGTCCGATTGACTTCAAACTTAGTATGTATACTCCATATAATAAACTAAGAAACTTTTGTTTTGGAATCTTGGAAGAGTCACCCCCCAAAGGGGTCATTTGGGGTGATAAATTTGTATGGCGCCACTAAAAATCATGAAATAAAATTATTTTTATAAAAAAAATAAAAACCGACTTCAAAAAAACCTGGAGCACTAAAAAGCCTGAAATAATATTTCTATTACCATCACTGCCTACCCCTTCGGGAAAATCAGGCGTGATGATGTGTTATCGAGTATTTGGGGTCGGTGCCAATCTATCTTCTTACTTTTATAGTAGGTAGACTCGGCACACCATACGGCACCGACTACAAATACTCGATAACACATCATCACGCCTGATTTTCCCGAAGGGGTAGGCAGTGGTGGTAATAGAAATATTATTTCAGGCTTTTTAGTGCTCCAGGTTTTTTTGAAGTCGGTTTTTATTTTTTTATAAAAATAATTTTATTTCATGATTTTTTGTGGCGCCATACAAACTTTATCACCCCAAATGACCCCTTTGGGGGGTGACTTATCCAAGATTCCAAAACAAAAGTTTCTTAATTTATTATATGGAGTATACATACTAAGTTTCAAGACAATCGGACACAAATATATTTTTCTACCGTACTTCTACCCCTAGTTTTCCCCTTTGGGGGTAGATTTCCGAAATGATTTTTTTACGGGACCAAAACGACTTAGTCACCTACCAAATAACAGTTTAAAAATAATAAAAATTGGTTTATAAACGTTAGAGATAAACGGTAACTCTCCATACAAACTTCAACACCTCGTTTTACCCCTTTAGGGGGGGATTTTTCTAAAATCCTGAAACATCAGTTTCATTATTTCTTATGTTAAATATACATATTAAGTTTCAAGTCAATCGGACAAAATTTTTTTTTTCAGACGACCTTCACCCCTCAAAATTACCCCCCTAGGGGTTGATCCTAGGAATTATTTTTTTATGGGACCAACTTGGAGCTACGATCTACCGAACACCAAAATAATTTTTCAAATCGGTTCATAAATACCGGAGAAATCGGTGAACATACATAAAAAAAAAAAAAAAACATACATACAGCCGAACATAGAACCTCCTCCTTTTTTGAAGTCGGTTAAAAAGCCGGCAAGAAACTCAATGGTCAAACCTTTCAATAGAAAAATAATAGCAGAATAGAAAAATAATAAAAAGTAAGTTTAAAAACTAAAACCCGACTGCTGAAAAATCGCGCTCTAAAAAGTACGATACAAGAAAATATTCTAATTTTTATTGAAATATTCTTGAGTTATAACAAACAATAGATTATTAGTTCAGGGCATTATATCCTCTAGAAGGCGCCATATGCAATGTTATATAACGACACATAGCCTATACCTAACCAGCGGATGATTAAGCCGCTCCTAACGATACCTCATTTGTCAAATTACGACAAGTAGTTTGGAAGTTAATCGGGAACAGATGAACATACATACATACCGGTCAAAATCATAACCATCTGCCGTAGTCGGGTAAAAATGGTGTATAGAGTCTGGCGCACGAAAGTTGAGCCTGAAAAAGCGCGGCAAATTTAAAAAATCTGCGTGTGGTGTCACTAGGTATATGAGAAAGAAATGGTCTTGATACTTTACAAAAAATAAATAAATATTTAGTTTAGGTCCAATTTTCCTAAATAAAATACGCATGTAAATGAGGTAAAATGTTACCTAATCTTGTTATTATATTCTATTATTAGTTTTATGTATAATGCTTTTAATCCATATTACTCTGGAATTTTAACTTGAGAGCAAAGAATAGTAAGATCTCAGGATCAACTTTCGTGTGCCAGACTTCTATAGACATTAAGCTTCATTCATGTTATTGTAGATAGAAATAAAAAGAAAAAGTTAATTATTTAAATATTAAATTATTTAAGAGTCATAACATAATCAGAAACTAAAAATTCAATTTCTAGTGAGCCATCCGATACATTTATGATGAACCGCTATATAGATAGTATTTAAGTATCAAGACTAGTTCTAGTAACTATTTATGCCGGGTGACATTTATAATAAGTTGCCATATAAAAAGTTTCAGAAAAAAGCAGTGGTAGCCGATTGGTTAAGCACGCGTCTTGCGGGCTTAAGGTCATGGGTTCAAACCCTGGCTCACACCTCTGGATTTTTCGAAATCTATGTGTGAATCATAACTTTAATATGATTATCACTTGCTTACGGTGAAGGAAAACATCGTGAGGAAACCTGCATGTCTTTAGACATGTGAAATCCACCAACCCGCACTGGGCGCGTGGTGGATTATGGCCTGAATCCCCCTCGCATTGAGGGGAGGCCCGTGCCCAGCAGTGGGACGTTAAAAAGGCTAAATTATTATTATTATAATTATATAAAAAGTTTTAATAAATCTCAGGTAATACTTTCGTGTGCCAGATTCTATTTTCAAAACAGCTACACAACGCGAACTCGAGCAAGCAGCACCATTGTCGCTAGAAAATAAAGTAATTTAATTTAATATTATCAAACTAAGTCCTACTTAGACAGTTTGAGTATTTTTTTGCTAATGGCCTCTTTCCATTGGCTGTGTCTATATCAGACGCATGGCTCGCCCGAGCACTCAATTTTGAGGTTGAAATGCATAGCCATAATGTCAGCATAATGTGTAGTGATCGAACAAGGCATGCGCATCATTATGGACAAGTCAATTGAAGAGTTTGAGTTAGTATGTAGTTATATTATGTTTAAAAACATATAAATACCCTACCTCGAATCTGACTCGGTTCAATTAAATTATAGCCTTTTCAAACTACCTACATTTAGTAAACTACATTGGGGCTAAAAGTCGACCCAGTTTCCCAGACATCGATAAAAGCCTTGCTATTGAAAATAGCCTCACACTAACCGGCTCACACTTGACACTATACAGGTCGTTACACTTTGCACGTTCAATAACATTGTTGTTATTTTAAAATAAATAGATTATGTATTAATTCTGATTGACTATAATAAGTATATTGCCAATATTGATATTCATCTCTCGCATGGTCTTAATTTTTAGCTCCAAAACACGAATTGCTGACGTAGGCCACTAAATTGCAAATTCCTACCCCAATTGAGCTGGATTCCTACTTGACAGCTTGGTTCCAGGTAACCACTGGATAAAATGGAAAAAATGACCAAGTGCGTGTCGGACTCGCACATAAAGTGTTCCTACCACCATAGAATTAAAACGTCAAAAATATCAAGTTTCTTGTATTACCCCCTTTATTTTTAAATTTTATTATATTTTTAGTTTTTATTGTTGTAGTGGCAACAGAAATACACATTCTGTGAAAATGTCAACTTTCTACCTATTACGGTTCGTGAGATACAGCCCGCTGACAGACAGACACACGGACAGCGGAGTCTTAGTAATAGGGTTCCGTTGGCACCCTTTGGGTACGGAACCCTAAAAAAGGATATTCTAGCATATACTTTTCCACTGCGGAAAGGCCTTCCCTTTGTAAATATGTGCTAGAAATGAAGTGATGATGATGATGCCATAAAATGAAATGAGATTCAAAAAGCAACAAAGCTTAAAGTCACGTAATTCAAAGCGTTAAATATCAATCTTACTTCGATGTAACCTTACCTAAACTATTGTCGAAATAAATTGGAACACCTCTCGAGCCAAACATTTATTGAGAGGCTCGTTTTTCCATCGAAATACGAAACTGTTTCAAATAATAGTAACGATTCCACTAAGTTTTATTAAAGTCGTTTG
Organism: Drymonia ruficornis; assembly: GCA_947859195.1. NCBI lineage: Eukaryota > Metazoa > Arthropoda > Insecta > Lepidoptera > Notodontidae > Drymonia > Drymonia ruficornis. The sequence goes on along the minus strand of OX401910.1, from coordinate 3,058,164 downwards.
TCATTTTAGTTTCGACTTCAAGTTACTCTTGATCTAAATTTGACACAAATTAAATTAGCAGAAGTAATTGGAATAAGTACTTAAAATATTTTTTTACGCGACCTAAAAGCTTCAAAATTTTAGTAATGAGCCAAAGCAGAGATATGCTCTACCCCAACAAAACTTGTCTAAACGTTTGATGACTGAGGCCAAACATGTGGTTAGCTAACTTTTGACTCAGTTTACACTAGATTTGAGGAGAATTCTACTCCCTAGCGGTTGGTATAAAGAACGACGGAGCTTGACGATCGCTTGCCGCAGTGGTTGAAACCACAGAGTAAAGACTAAAGAAAGAGGTGCCCTTATTAGATATATGCATGAAAAAAAACGTGGTCATTGTTTTTTCATTTTCATTGTTCTATCTACCGGTAAATAGTTGAACTACTCGCTTCGTTTTATGTCGATGTTAGTACTAGGCCGACCACTCGGCCGACTTGCTTAGGGCCAGTCCCCTTAGTAATTGGTCCATGGTTGAAACGGTGGCCGCACGGCTCATTGCATCGGATTTTGGAAACGGCCTTTGCGTAATATGCCCTGGTTTGGGTGTCACTGGAATCGCGTCCGCTTCGTTGTTTTTTTTTATATAGGACTGCGGTGGCAAAAAAGCGTACGGCCCGCCTGATGTTAAGCAGTACAACCATACAGTTGGTTTGTAAGTCCTGCGATAAATAAAAAGGAACGAAGTCCGAACTAAACATAATAATATTGTGTTCATAATAGGGGGCCTGGATTTTTTTTAGTGGATTTTTGATAATTCGATGTTTTTCAGTAAACGTCCACGCATCTTCGAAAAATAGGGAACGGACGGATTTGCTTCACGTATAAATTTATGATCATGATGATGATGATAGTCTATGTTCTCATAGCTCGGCTGAAATCTATGATCACCGTAAACAAAAATACCCGCACTTGGGATCTGCATCCATCATACAACCCTTTCCCTGCAGACACACAGCATCCGTAATAGGATTACGCTGACCGAATCAGACTCACCTAACCGTAAAATGCGACTGGGCCAAAATTACCCCAGCCACACCATTACTGCCCATTAATAGGGTAATTTAAACCCAGTTAACGTTTCGTGTGTTCGCTTAAAACGGCTTTTATCACGTATAATGGTGGGATTCGAAACGTATTTTTGTTCAAACTGCTTGTCTTTGTAACGTTTGTTGCAAGTACGGTTTCTTTTAACTGATGTGGGTTTTTTGTATCTGCTTTGGACCGTGTTCATTAGAGATATTCTTTTATCACCCAGGTCATTGATTCATTGAGTAGAATTGTGTAATTGTGTAACGTCACGACTTTTATCCCCGTTCGGCGGTTGTCAGAGGCTTGAGTGGCCATACACCACCACATTGTGGAGGTATTAACCAACTCAAAGCCCACGTTTCACTAAATAGTCAGAACCCAACGTGACAGGTGGTGAACCGTGTCGCCGTGTATACAGGAACTGACTATTACCTAATCCCGAGGGGTAGATTCCTCACGATGTTTTCCCTCACCGTCAGCGAACTGTAAATTATATAATTGTGGCTGTTTATTTTTGCGAAAACAGAAGGCTTATTATGTTATTTGTTTAATCGTTAACACTACTGAACTTAAAGGCTGTTGTTTTTCCTATAGGAAACCTATAGGAAAAACAACACTTATTACAACAACACAACACTTATATATTATTTACTTATACCTATAGAAATAAAGAAATAAATAAAGAAAATGTATGCCTGCATGAAGTGGTGCGCTGAGCCAAGCCTGGGGATTGCAATGTTACCCCCAAGTTCTCCCCAAGTCCAGTTAGGTATGATGGACTTACACTGGCATTACAAATTACTTTTTTAGACAGGCTAAAAATCTTTATAAATATGGCCATGACTATTCTTTAAATGCCTTGTTGGTGTACATAAATAAATATAATTTTATTTTGAATAGCTTTTCCCCGCGACTTCGTCCTGGCAGAATTTAAATTTTTAAAAATCGGGTCTCTGATCCCGGATACCGTATCCCGGATCCCAAAAATATAGCCTATGTTACTCAGGGATAATGTAGCATTCTAATGGTCAAAGAATTTTTGAAATCGGTCCATTAGTTTTTGAGTTTACTCATAACAAACATCCATACATACAAATCTTCTCTCTTTATAATATTATAGTATATTTGCACCGCTCACCAAAGAACTTATTATTAGATTCATGCCGCTCACTGATACAAAAACTTTACAAATACTATGTTAATTACCTACTTATTGATTGATTGGCCCTTTTCATAACCACTTCTGGGCATAATGTACGAAAAAAAATACCGGTACAACCGTTACCATTATATGAGAGGACATTCACTAGTAGAATCCCTTAATCCTAACTGTAACATGCCCCAAGTATATTTTACGACGATACATTCATCTGTCTATCAGCGTTGCCAGAAGTACGGTAATTACCGTTTCGTACGGTAATTATGCTATCAAATCGCATAGTGTACGGTCCAGTAATTCTACCGTACGCTAACAAATACTGTAATTTCATTACATAAAGATTTATTGCTTCGTCTCTATGCTTTTTATACAAAATACGGTATTTTTTGTCAATTACGGTAATTTCCTTCTTGTGTAAGTACGGTAATCCTAAAGGTACCCAGTGTCAATACTCCTTTGTGTCCTTTTTGTGATGTAAGGGAAGCAATGAAGGAAGCAATTAAGCGCGAAATGTAAACAGAGAAGCGCGGTGAACTATTCATTTGTAGTGGTTTTACCGTCTGAAGCAACTTAGGAAACCGGGAACACTTGTAATTTGTTTCAATCAGTTGAACTGTTCTTGTAACTCTGAGATTGAAACTGAAAGTGTCATTAAGACCGAAATAAAGGGAACAATTTGTATCACTTATCTTTTGTTTGAAGGGTATTTTTAATATTTCCAGGCAAGACACAATAATAATGTTGTATCATGGGACTTACAATTGATTAGAATGGATTCTAATAACACCGATAAATTACGAAAAGGACTTTACTGAACATTGACACACACAGAAGATCGGCGTAAAGTGGCTATTACAGCTGCGATTCGTACGATGTGTGAGAGAGCCGAAAGAACAAACCCCCCTCCCCCTCGCTCCATCCCACTCCCCTTCAGGTCGGCAATGTGCGAGCAATGCCTTTGGTATTATAAGCATCTATAGGCTACGATAACTGCTTAACATCAGGCACCGAAAGCTTTTTTGCCAACGCAGTCAAAAAAAAAAAAAATACATTGATCTACTATGTCCTACGGCACTAGAGCAGACGCCGCACATCACTACGCTGTCCCATTCAATTGCGGCTCTATCACCGGACAACACCTGTTGGGTCCATACAATTGGTGTGTCCTGTGTATGTCTGGTAATATTTATTCATTATATCAGCCAAGCTCCCCGTCAATGCACGGGTTCCTTTCTAATCTGTGGCACGGGGTCTTTGGCTATACCACCACGCTCACCCAGTGCGGGTTAGTGAACTTAACACACCTTTTAATAATACGTTTAATATCTTATTAAGTACCTACGTTAAACAATGCTAAAATTAAAGCAATTTCTGCTTCATCATTTTGGTTTTTATAAAACGCAGTTAATTAAACCGGCAGCTCTTAATCCGGGATTACAATAAACCCGTGCAGTAAAAGGTATTCATAGCGCTCTGCGAATGGATTTAATGAGCATTTTCTGAATTAATTTACGGCCACCGTGGGGAGCCATTTATTCAGAATTTCTTAATCACTGATTAAAAGTTTTATGACGTACTTATTCATCTTCTTCTTACCTATCGTATGGATAGTGGCTAACCTCGTGTTAGAGTTGTTCAAGCCGCCTGACCGGGACCGACTTTTTACGTACGAAGCACGCCACTCAGGCCAAGTGCCACTAAATGGTCACCCATCTCTGACTGACCTTGCCAAGAGTTGCTTAACCTCCGATCGTTTACTGGTTTCAGCTGGCTATAAATGCCTCAAACTATCAAACTGTTAATAAACATAACATAGAAATAAAAAACATTGTAAAGTAGCTACAAGTAGCCGTTACCGCTACACAACACACTATACGTCTTAAGACGATACAAGAAAAAAATGAATTTTAGTTTCGGGGTGTGGCTAGCGTCGCGTGAGCTGCCGAAGGATATATCCCTCTCGCTTAGCTAGGACAGAACAGCTATGGAGTAGACTATAGTATAGTTATTTTTTGAAGGAACAATATTGTTTAATTCGTACAATTAAAATAATATGTCCCAGTGCACCTTTTAAAATAGATGAAATGGATGAAAATATTCAAATATATTTTTTTCGTTTTATATGGGATTTTTATGTCGAGTGTATTTGAAAAAAATAATTTAATTTCTATGTTGTTTTTATTGCTGAAGACAAAGTAAGTCAAAAGAAGACAAACGATACCTACAATATGCTGATAGATACGTATAACAATATTTCGATCGTATAATAGCCTATAACCAGCGGACGATCCAGACGCGTCCAACGATATCTCATTAGTCAAATTATTATGATATAAAAATAGTTTGGACGTTATACGGGAGCAGATGAACATACATACATATCGGTCAAAATCATAACCCTCCGCCCACCGTAGTCGGGTAAAAATTTACATACTCTGTGTCAGTGACTGACTGCCGGATATGAGTATCTTTTTCATGTTTCGTAGGCAAAGGAATACTTTGGTACTTAACTTCGATGCCGATCATGAAGTCATCAGCGGTGTCATAATATTTTTTTTTACCATATTTAATTTATTTTTTAATGTATTTTCAGTTTTTATTAATTTTATTGATTTAACCATGCATTTATTTTTTGTTTATCTTTTTATCTTTATTTTTTTATCTATCAAAATCACCCTTAGACTGGTTACCGCCACAGGTGACAAGAGGGCTGGCTCTTTCCTTGCTCAAAAAATTCGCTTGACAACAGGAACAGCTTGAATACAGGGAGGACATGCAGCCAGTATCCCACGCGGACGGTATTTGTTTAATTAGGGGTAGGTTTTTATTTTATTGTATTTTATTTTAATTTATGTTATATTATATTGTATTTTAATGATAAAACATGAAAAATTTTTTTTTTTTTTTTTTTAATTACTTTTACTTTTATTTATTGTTTTATATTTATTGTGAAATTATAATAATTTTAATAATCAATATTGGACTATGTCTGAAACAAATACATTGAATTGAATAATTTAAATACAAAAATTATCACATTAACTCGTTAAATCACGGTTTACACCCCTAGAACGAAAAAGATCCTAACATGGTAGGTAGGACCTGAGGGTTGGCCAGTTAATTACTTAAAATACACTATATTTATTTCAAGAAAACATTCATAAGATCTGAAGGCGTCGGACTCGCACATAAAGGGTTCCGTACCACCGTAGAATAAACACATCAAAAATATCAAGTTTGAGACTTGATATTTATTTTTAAATGTTATTATATTTTTAGTATTTGTTCTGCACCGGCAACAGAAATACACATTCAGTGAAAATTTCAACTCTCTACCTGTTACGATTCGTGAGATACAGCCCGCGCTGACAGACGGACAGACAGACAGACGGACAGCGTAGGCCTAGTAATAGGGTTCCGTTAGCACCCTTTGGAACCCTAAAAAGTAGCCTATGTTCTCCGCCAAGACCCAGTCTATCTCCATACCAAAATTCATCAACATTGGTTCAACGGTTTAGCCGTGAAAAGGTAACAGACAGAGTTACTTTCGTTTATAATATAATAGATTGAATAGGACGGACAAACATTTTCCTATCCATATCTGTAATGTTATTTTTTTACGATAATTTATTGATGTATGATATATTTATTACTTGCCCATCCATACCTACAACAAACGCAATAAAGCGACTCCATTGTTTTGACAAGCAATGTATTCCCACTGTCGGCCCAAGACCATGCTGCAAGTATATAACAGTAAGCGAAATAGGGAGTTTTTACAGAAATGACACGAATAACTATGAAATGACAAGAGATGACACAAAATGACAAGAGATGACACAAAATGACAAGAGATGACACAAAATGACAAGAGATGAAAAGAAATTACACAAGACAAGGAAAAGCAAACGAAAATCACGCTGCAGTGCAGGTCGTAGGTTCGATTCCTGCCCAGGACATGCATTTGTGTGCATGAACATGTCCGCATGTCCCGAGTCTAGGTGTAATTAAGTGTATATTTAGTTTGTATTTACAAACAAAAAGTAGTATATGTAGTAATATCAGTTATCTGGTTTCCATAGTACAAGCTCTGCTTAGTTTGGGATCAGGTAGTCATGTGTAAAAGAATTTCCAAGGATATTTATTTATTTATCATAGGCGTCGGCGGACTGTAAATACTGTACTGTACCTGTAATGTGGCACGACCGTAATATTTTTTCGTAATATTTTTTAAAAAATCCTTCACAGGTCCGGCGTCGAACAAGTCCGACTGGACACTGACAATACAAAGTTAGAGAGAGACATGGTTAGTTCAAGTACTTAAAATGTGAGATGGCGATATTGTGCGCGCGCTCGGAAATAAACAACGTAAGCGCCAAACCACATATTCTTGAATTAAAAAAAAACTACTTCATGAATTAAAATATGGTTGAAGGGTAGTTTAGATATCATTATTTGCTATGTTTCAGAAATAATTTCGTGATCTAAATCGTAAAAACATCGTGGTAGCAAGGAAAATTGTAAATAATTAGAGCTCATTTCATAATTTTTTTTTATCGAGAAAATTTCATCAAATCGTGATTTGGATTTAAAGATACTCAAGATAATATAGTCAAAAATCATACATCTAAATATAAGATTCCTAGTCCACATACTTACTTAAAGAAACAGTAGAATAGAAAATCAACCAAATTTCGAACCCTCCTCTTAAAGTCAGCTGCCGTCTAGTCCACAGACATGCGATGAGCATCAAACTTAACTACCAGTTAGCTGGTTGCCACACTTAGTTTTGTCATAAATGAAAACCAACCTTACAATATTGTGCTAGGGTAGACTATTGAATAGCCACGTCCAGATGTCGCATATGCCGCGCGAGTAAAATTGCCTCACGAAGTTTGACTTGCCACGCGCGAGGCAAATGCGCGCCCTGCCTCACCTGAGCACTCACATTTGCCTCGCTTAGTTTGGCATAGTCATGAGACAGAACGATAATGTCAAACTTATTGCTCGGGTAAATATACCCTTCTCTGTCTAGAGTGTCAGTTGCCTCGGCATTTCTCTCGCGCCGCATGCGACTGAGGGAAACTTCGTGCTTCGCGAGGCATGTGGGTGAGCAGTCTCGCGCGGCATGTGCGACATCTGGACGTGGCCATTGATTGCTGCTGGCATATTGAGGGCACGTTCTGATCAATAATGGATTTTGTACTAATCCAAGATATTTTTTTTAGCTGGAAATAGTATGAAGTTACTAATAAAAGCTGTGTTAAGCAGTAATTTTACCTTATAGCTGCTTGCAATATAAAGCATCGCTCGTACGTTGCCGACCAGCAGGGCTTTTACGTTGGCGTCGGTTGTACACCTAACTTTCATGGTAAATTAGAATGACATAACATTGAGCGACTGTAGCCTAGGGGTGAACAGGTTGGGCTAGCAATCAGAATGTCCCAGGATCGATCCCCGGTGGGGCATGCACCAATGGATGAATTTTCATCTATGTGCATAATTTACAGTTCGCTGACGGTGAGGGAAAACATCGTGAGGAAACCTACCTATCCCTCGGGATTAGGTAATAGTCAGTTCCTGTATACACGGCGACAAGGTTCACCACCTGTCACGTTGGGTTCTGACTATCCGGTGAAACGTGGGCTTTGAGTTGGTTAATACCTCCACAATGTGGTGGTGTGGCCACTCAAGCCTCTGACTACCCCCGAATGGGGATAAAAGTCGGGACGTTACATTTCATTTCATTTTACATAACATTGGTATTACATATTTCGGTGAATGGACATCAAAGTACAGTGAGTTTAGGTTAGGTTAGCCCTGCAAGAAATACGTAATACCAATGTTATGTGATTCTAATTTACCATCAAAGTTCGGTGAACAACCGAAGCCAGTTGTCAACTGACATACGTAATAGCCCTGCTAATGGGAAGTGTGACAAAGGGAGGGGAAGGGGAGGGGGGTTGATCCTTCTCTTCAAAAAAATCTGCCAGCCAAGAAAATACACTCGGAAATCACACTTTCCAAATTCATTCAATCAATTAAATTTTTCAATCCGTATTTTTTTTCAATCTTAACACTTTTCTTCGCAATTGTTCAAAATCAGAATTAGCACCAGAATCAGAAAGTTTATTTTTAAAGTAAGATCCAGTCTCACTATGATTTGCCAAAGGCATACTGAGGCATGCTTAAAAATATCACTAAAGTTCTTAAATGAAACTCATGCATTCCCTGGAACTTTTCACGAATGATATTGTACAGTTGCGCAGATAATCGTTATAGATTGGAAGTGAGGCCGGGACAAACAGCGCAGTCGTTAGCGAAGTACGTCTCGAGTTACCGACGGTGACTGTACACACGGTTGCTCAGAATGGTGAACAATTTAGCTGATACTAAAAGGCTCGGAAAATATGAAGAAAGAAGACATCAATTCTTGGTAAAGAAGAGACACATTTTGTATACGCCTAAGGCGGAAAACAAGTGTACGGCTCGTCTGATGTAAAGCAGTTACATTAGCCTTTGCAAGCTTGCAATACCTGACCTTTTAACGCTTCGCGTTGAAGAACCCAAAGGGCTATCAACGGACTAATAAAGATCAAGCTTAAATCAACTTCAAGACTCAAGAGAGAGATTTAAGCTGCACGTTTATGGTAACATTTCCAACATACGCTGTGATCTCTTTATTATTGACAGCCGCAAATTAAGAGAGCTCCGCTTATATTGAAAAACATCGCGAAGGCGCTGTACTTAAATCTCTCACTTGAGTCTTGACTTGATATAAGCTTGATCTCTATTAGTCCATTGATAGCCCTACAAGTCCTAAAAGCCCTACAAGTCGAGTGTGTTGCAGTTTAGATGAGTAAGGCCTGGGTTCACCAACACACTAATGGACCGTTACAGTAGTAAATATACTGTTACCAGCATTAAACAATCGGTTATAGCTCTATCGTTCTTTTAGTGTGTTAGTGAACTTAACCCTAAGATTTTTACTTGTGCCTCGAGGTGCATGTTTGACGTCACGCCTCGTGCCTCTAAATAAAGCTCGGTTGGCCATCGTTTGGCGCAGCGTGTAGCAATCATAGCGCGCTCCATTGGAACATTCTATAGACGCACGGAAAAATACTCTCGGGATTAGTCCGCTCACTCAATTTATGGGCAACTAGAGACTAGTTTAGAACACATTAATTTAAAATCGAGTTTTGTTATATCAATACTGTTGAGAAAGCGATGAACGAGGATAAAAATGCCACAAGATTAAAAATTGTTGCCTGCTATTGGAACTTTTTTAATGCCTTTCAGTTGTTTGCTCGATCTTCTAAACGGAAGCAACATCGGATTCCCAACCGGACTGACCATTCACAAGTGAATAAATAAAGTAGTAATAGAATTAATAAGACCACATTATTTCATTTATCTTATGTCAATATTTTGCTACATCCCCACGTCTCTTTTCTACCATCATTTTTTCACTCGCTTCCACTTACCATACACTCTTCTGATCCACATAACCAAGAACGATACAACTTGACTCAAAGCTTGGTACTAAAGTTGTTATGTACTTTAAGAGTTAGAATGTTACTGCCACTCACAAGATTATTCATGTTTTTTTTTGCGTTACTAAGGTACCTCCTAATGCTGCACTCTACTCGGCCGTATGTCCTATACCAACGTCTCAAGTTTCAGAAACTGTAGCAAGTCCAATATAAAGTTTGTCAATATTTCCGTTGTACGGGCCTGATGGCCGACACTCATTGATTGGTCCACCCGTTCGGGCGAAAAATAAAGTTGAGCCATCCCCGCTCCCTAGGGGTGTACGAAGGCAGATGTTATTATAGCGCTTACCTAGAAGTGGGCGGGTTATTTTGACAAGTGTTTTTGGTTTATCGATATCGATATTTTTTGTTGGTAAATATAAGTGCGTACAGTATAAGCACAGACGCCACCACCGCACCCACCGGTTTGAGCGATCACGCTGGAATAAGCCTACGTACGCGCGTTCGGCTTTTTGAAGCGCTAAATGAAGCGCGATTGTAAGCGTGCCACGAAACGACCGTACGCGCGCAAAAAAACGCTATGTTTGAAAGCGTTCTAAACATTGTGAAGTCTTGTCAATTGAATTTGATAGACTTTGATTAGCGGCAACATTGGTCAGTAAAATTAAACTTTGTTGGCACCTTATAGCGGCTAGAAAAAACATTAAGTAGATCAAGTTATCTATAATAATAATCTATTATAATTTTCATCTATGTGCATAATTTACAGTTCGATGACGGTGAGGGAAAACATCGTGAGGAAACCTACCTATCCCTCGGGATTAGGTAATAGTCAGTTCCTGTATACACGGCGACAAGGTTCACCACCTGTCACGTTGGGTTCTGACTATCTGGTGAAACGTGGGCTTTGAGTTGGTTTACCTCCACAATGTAGTGGTGTATGGCCACTCAAGCCTCTGACTACCCCCGAATGGGGATAAAAGTCGTGACGTTACACACACACAAGTTATCTATAAAAGATTTAGAACTTGTGGAAGGGTGGAGGCACACAGTCAATTTTATACTTCTACAAACTTTTCGTATTTCCAGTCGCATCAACGTTTTATTTTAGAATTCTTGGCTGTGTTGGCTCCAGCTACTAAGCGCCTGTCGGTTATGCAAGCAGCCACGTGCCGCTTATTACAAACACCCGGTGCCTCTATATTGTAGATAGTGATACTTATATGTGTACTACACGATATGAGGTTATATAATAGCTGTACATTGGAGGAACTACAATACACTAGAAATTGTGTTGTTTTTAGTGCAGTGGAGAAAGTGTAACATTTTTTTTTACTGCCAAGGATGTCACACTGGAAAACGGTCCACCTGATGGTAAGTGGAAGCCGCCGCCCAGGACATCAGGGAGCAGACGCGGCGCCGACCTTTTAGATACCTGTAAACATGCCCTTTGAAGAGACCCATGTTGTAGTGCAAGGGAAGACTTCGGGAGTTGGGAGAGTCGGTTAGTGTTACTAATATAGTAATAATAATAATAATATTTTTTTATTAGCGAGTAAGTTGTTCCAGTTACAGTTTATCTGTGAGTCTTAAACTAAGCAGGGCTTGTATCTTAAGACTCCGCAGTGCGACTAATACATAGGTTTGCTAATCATAGGTAGGTACAGTAGGTACCTACTTAAAAACTTAAGTAATTACATAAAATTAAAAATTAAAATTAAAATTAGAGTTTAAGTATGTCATGTGTAGGTGTATGTGTGTAGTGTATGAATGTGGGGTGTATGTGTTTGTGTGTTGTGTATTTTAGTTGGATAACTTTATTTTCAAAGACGTTAGAAACTTTGGACTGGATGCATTTGTTTTGGAAAAAGCTCTGCCACTCGTGATAGGCCTTGTTCCGCTAGATTGATCACTCGATCCCAGGTCTTGTCATGGAAGAGTAACACCGTGTCGTCAGCATAGGCAATGACTTCAGTGTTCGTTAGAGGGAGGTTAAGGATGTCATTTATGTAGAGTTTAAATAATGTTGGGCCGAGAATGCTGCCTTGTGGGACACCGAAAGCGATAGGTAGTAGCTCACTCTGAAGGTCACTGACTTTATTAGCCCTTTTAACTTCCCGCCCCTGGGCACGGGCCTTCCCTTAATGAGAGGGGAATTCGAGACATTATCCACCAGCTGGCCCGATGCGGGTTGGTAGATCTCACATCACATGTCGTTCGAAAATTAAACCCAATCAAGATCCCAAATTATTATTTTATAAAATGTTTGGCTCTTCAACTTGATAAGTGTACAACGAGCCTTCTCGACAACAAAAACATAGATATTATGAAAAAGGGACACACCCAACACCCTACACCGAGCTAATACATCTTCGTTACAAGGCCACGGTAACACGACAGTGACACGACAAAGTGACGTATGTTCGTCACAATGTCGGGAAGTTAATATGCATTAACTTACCCGAGTACAAATGTTAGGGGTGGCATTATTTAGCTGCTGAATAATATATATAACCCTCTTTATAAAGCCGAAGATAATTTATCACAGAACGTCTTATTTTATAAAACAACTAGTTGTGCCGCGACTTCGTACGCGTGGAGTTCAAGATTTTATTGTTGTTAATGTTTGCTAAATAAAATAAAAGCCTAAGTTACTCTTTACAATATCAGCTATCTGCCAGTGGAAGTCCCGACAAAATCAGTCCAGCCGTTTCGAAGATTAGTCTGACCAAACCGACAGACAATATTTTTTTGTTAATATCTGTGCATATGGATTTAGTAAAAAACTGTCATTTTGACATTACAAACAGAAACTCAAATTTTATTTATTCGTGTAGATTTTGACAATCATAATTATACATGAGTGGGTACTCTTTAGTTTAAAAGTCTTCAATGAAACATTTTGATCCGATGAATTGACTAAACTTTCACACAACCCGTTTCAAAATTAGCGTACCTTCGTTACATCTTCATAAAGAACTCAAAAGATGTTCATTTCGGTGTGTGAGCGAAATAAAGACACACCCCTAAAAATTTTTCCCTAACGCTTACGAGTGCCAGCCCTACGCATACTAATGTCTCCGTCGCGACACACTTTAAATTAAAACAAAAGCTATAACTTAGCTGTTACACCCTGTATAATTTCATTTTGCGGTTTCGTACTGTAGCCTGATACCCGACATGCAACATGTTGGCCAACTTGTCGTCAAACCTGTATCGCAACTAGTTTAAAAAACTACTCGATAAAAGTCTTCTTCGTCTTATCGTATGGTTAGTGGCCAACCTGTTATCAGAGTTGTTGCCTTCCGAAGGCCTCTGACAAGGCTTAACGACTGCTGTCTAGAAAACAACAACCGGGATTGACTCATTACTTACCCTCCGAAGCACGGAGACGCTCAGTTCAAATGCCACCAAATAGCCACCCATCTCTGACTGACCTTGCCAAGCGTAGTTGCCGCATTTTTTGGAATGATTTTTCTAAGTAGGGCGGTATCTAGTTAAAGCGCGCGCGAAACCTTCATTCGTTATAACCTTGAAAAGGAAATTTAGTTTATTCAATTTTAGTTTGTATACCAACTGAATTAAGGCCCTGTCATCATAGTAATAAAAGCCCCGATTGTGCTGTCAACACGGTGAATTTGTTATTAAGTGCCTATTCCCAGAATCGCAGGCTGTTGTAAAAAATTTACGTTGGCTGGTGGCAATTTTGCCGTATAAGAATTTTATATAACACTCTTATAGCGCCGATGCCGCCATAAAGCGTGAAATTTAAGCCTTTACGCTGTGGATACACAGTTGGTATAAACATCGAGTAATATTGTTATGCGAGCTTGTCTAGTAAATAATCTTATTTCCTTTTCCTCGAACGTTTTGGGGAAATGTGTTACCAATACACGGGAATCGATTTAGTGCTCAATATTTTGTGGAAAGGATGCAAGTAAAACAGTACTTACATGTTATAAGTAATGTTTTGTCGAAAGTGTGATCCAGGCTTTATTGAGCTTTTTATCCGGTAGGTATTATTGTAATAACTACTGTTATTTACAATTTTGTTCCACAATATCTAGTACTATGGAGTAGGAATAGCATATCTGTAGGTCCCTGCTTAATTCTAAATTAATGATGAACTTAATTATCGACGTACAATTTTTTTTAATAAATATTTTTACAACCCTCATCCAGTACACACATTTTTGTCTGAATTTGGCATCATAGCTCCAAAACGGCTGAAAAAGTTATGAATGAAATAATTATTTGGTTTGTCAAATAATTCAAGCAATACAAAAAATATCCAATTTTTAATTTGTTCAATAATCAGTTGGCTAAACGTCGCGTCCGTGTGTCCGGGATAATCGAGGCTCCTTCAAACGAGCGGATAGAAGTATCTTTTTGACGGAAAATTTCATTCTTGCCAACGTTTTAAGTAACAGTGAACATAGAAATATGCTGCTGGAATTGTAAATGTGGTGGAAAATTCATTCTTAATTTTTGTCTTATACCTCATATGCCCAGATACGGTAAAGTTCTCGTAAAACTTAACTACATTTAGTACTCCGAATTAAATTAATAATAATAATAATGATAATAATATCCTGGGACATTATTTACACACGGCTACCTGATCCCAAACTAAGCAGAGCTTGTACTATGGAAACCAGATAACTGATATTACTACATATACTACTTTTTCATTTGTAAATACATACTTAATATACATATACACCCAGACTCGGGACATACAGACATGTTCATGCACACAAATGCATGTCCCGGGTAGGAATCGAACCTACGACCTGCAGCGTGAAAGGCGCCACCGCGCCAACCACGTCAACAGGCCCGTCGAAATTACTAACACCATCCATAAAACAGTAATTTTACAGTTAGATTCTGTGAACAATGGTAAGGTGTTCTAAGGGCCTCCGCAGACTAGCTACTTTTAGCATCGGCGACCGGCGATTTTGTGACGTATCGATGCTGCGTCGCGTTTCTTCGAGCACGAACGAGCGAGACGCAGCATCAAAATCGCCGATCGCCGATGCTAAAAGTAGCTAGTCTGTGGAGGCCCTAAGGTAAGAATTATATTTTACAGAAATGTTGATACCGTTACCAATGCAAACCTGAAAAAAATAGGACATTATAAATAAATATCCTATCAAGCGCTAACTCCTCCTTTTTTAAGCATTGGAGTATTTCTAGATCTCGCTAAAGGGTTTGATACTGTTGCAATCCCCATACTGCTAAAAAAACTGGAGATGACGGGTATCAGAGGCCTTCCACTCATAAAATGTAACGTCATGACTTTTATCACCATTCGGGGGTAGTCAGAGGCTTGAGTGGCCATACACCACCACATTGTGGAGGTATTAACCAACTCAAAGCCCACGTTTCACCTGATAGTCAGAACCCAACGTTGTCGCCTTGTATATAGGAACTAACTAATACCTAATCCCGAGGGATAGGTAGGTTTCCTCACGATGTTTTCCCTCACCGTTAGCGAACTGTAAATTATGCACATAGATGAAAATTCATCCATTGGTGCATGCCCCACTGGGGATCGAACCTGGGGCCTTCTAATTGCTAGCCTGTTCACCCCTAGACTACAGTCGCTGCCCCCCAAGCCTTTCACTCAATCTAAAAAAATATGGTTCATATTAATAAATGCATCTCAAAGTTGAGATCGATCTTAAGATGCAGTTTTGACGTTTAATAATAATAATAATAATATCCTGGGACACTTATCACACACGGCCACCTGATCCCAAACTAAGCAGAGCTTGTACTATGGAAACCAGATAACTGATATTACTACATATACTACTTTTTATTTGTAAATACATACTTAATATACATATACACCCAGACTCCGGACATACAGACATGTTCATGCACACAAATGCATGTCACGGGTAGGAATCGAACCTACGACCTGCAGCGTGAAAGTCGCCTCCGCGCCAACCACGCTAACAGGCCCGTCGTTAATGTATGGATTATTTATGTCAAAAAAAAAATCCTTTAAAAAGAAAAAAATAATATCTGAATATTTTCACCCAAGCGTCGTCGTTACGTCGGGGGACCGCTAAGTACATTACGAGTAACCTGTAGATTATGACTATGACCGGCGTACTTAGCGGTCCCCCGACGTAACGACGACGCTTGGGTGAAAATATTCAGATATTATTTTTTTCTTTTTAAAGGATTTTTTTTGTCGGGGGTTTTTTAAAATTTTAATTTAATTTTTATTTCATGCTTTTTAAACTTATACAATTACCGGTGTACTAACTGCCCAGCTTGTATTAGCATGTGCTCGCCAAAACGCATCGTATGAGCCCAAACATAAGGTAGATGCCGAACACCGTTGAGGAGTTCTTCTGATGATGCCTGCGCATCAGGTCAAGGTTGTCATACTTTGTAATATCATTGACAAGTGACAGGATTTCAAATTTCGTATCGGTCAGACCTATGGAAGTTGTTTATATCTTTTCATCAACTAGAAAAGAGCTGATGGTCTTCAAACGGCTGAGCAGATTTTCTTGAAACATAGCTAAGAACACTCTCGATTAACCCACCTTTCAAACAAAAAAAACTAAATCCAAATCGGTCTATCCATTCAGACGCTATGATGCCACAGACAGACACACAGATACACAGATACACAGATACACAGATCCACAGATACACAGATACACAGATACACAGATACACAGATACACACGTCAAACTTATAACACCCCTCGTTTTTCGTCGGGGGTTAAAAACAGCATCTAAAATTCGATCTCAACTTTGAGATGCATTTATTAATATGAGCCCTTTTTAGGGTTCCGTACCCAAAGGGTGCCAACGGGACCCTATTACTAAGCCTACGCTGTCCGTCTGTCTGTCTGTCTGTCCGTCCGTCTGTCTGTCAGCGGGCTGTATCTCATGAACCGTAATAGCTAGAGACTTGAAATTTTCACAGAATGTGTATTTCTGTTGCCGCTACAACAACAAATAAGAAAAAAAAATTGAAATAAAGGGGTCCCCATACAATAAACTCGATATTTTTGACGTTTTTATTTATAACTCATAAATTAAACTATATATAAAGGGAAAACTAATATTTTAACCATTAGTGATCATTATAACAGCTTTTTAACCCCCGACGAAAAACGAGGGGTGTTATAAGTTTGACGTGTGTATCTGTGTATCTGTGTATCTGTGTATCTGTGTATCTGTGGATCTGTGTATCTGTGTATCTGTGTGTCTGTCTGTGGCATCATAGCGTCTGAATGGATGGACCGATTTGGATTTAGTTTTTTTTGTTTGAAAGGTGAGTTAATCGAGAGTGTTCTTAGCTATGTTTCAAGAAAATCTGCTCAGCCGTTTGAAGCCCATCAGCTCTTTTCTAGTTGATGAAAAGATATAAACAACTTCCACAGGTCTGATCGATACGAAATTTGAAATCCTGTCACTTGTCAATGATATTACAAAGTATGACAACCTTGACCTGATGCGCAGGCATCATCAGAAGAACTCCTCAACGGTGTACGGCATCTACCTTGTGTTTGGGCTCATACGATGCGTTTTGACGAGTACATGCTAATACAAGCTGGGCAGTTAGTACACCGGTAATATAAGTTTAAAAAAGCATGAAATAAAAATTAAATTAAAAATTTAAAAAACCCCCGACAAAAAAAAATCCTCTAAAAAGATAAAAATAATACCTGAATATTTTCACCCAAGCGTCGTCGTTGCGTCGGGGGACCGCTAAGTACGCCGGTCATGGTTATAATCTACAGGTTACTCTAAATGTAATGTACTTAGCGGTCCCCCGACACAACGACGACGCTTGGGTGAAAATATTCAGGTATTATTTTTATCTTTTTTAAGGATTTTTTTTTGTCGGGGGTTTTTTAAATTTTTAATACATCAATTGTTGACAAAAATATTGTATAACTACATTTTTTTACCAATTAATTAACTTTTAAGCGACAGTAGCGCCATCTAGTCTCATATGTGTAAACTAAAATTTTCACTGAATATCAACTACTAAAAATTAAATAATATTTATACGGTGGTTGGCACGGAACCCTCTATGTGCGAGTCCGACACGCACTTGGCCGGTTTTTTCATAGTCTCTACAGTTTGTGACTAAGATAGAAGATAGTGCTAAAGTAGGGGCTTAGTTCAAGCGTCAATCCACAGTGACAAAACGTGTGAGATCATTTTCATAAGATTTCTCAATCCAAATAGGTAGGAGAGTCATAACATAACATCATCTCTTTACATTTTGTACGATGACTACTGTAATGTAACATTTTATGAATAAAACATTTTGATTTTGCTTCTGCATTACTTCCTAGCCTGAAGGGCTAGCCAAGTGGCATGAACGCTAATAGAACAGAATATAATAAACTTCAAAATGTATGGAAATGTCAAACGTCGCTATGTAAATCAACAACAAATCGCTATGAAGATCACGCTTGAGATCACGTACGTGACTTATGTCATTTCCATAGATGAAGCGTAGCGATTTGTATGAACGCTTGTAGACGTCAGCCACTTGTCTAGCCCTTCTGGTCTTACTCAAACATTTTGGTGAAGACTGAAAATGAAACGACAGTTTTTACATAAAACTTTAATTACTACTTACTGAAGAACTCAGACTAGTTTTTTCAGGAGTCCGTTAAAATCTATAACGGTTTAGCTCAGACATCATTAGTCGAAATTAGTTCGCAATTTTAAACAGTTTTTTTTTTACACTCACAATATTTACACAAAATTGCAAAGTTAGGTAAACAGCGCCTAAGCAAAGTGGAAAATTAAAGCACGCTATACACTATGTACATTCACTTGAGAAATTTCACAATATTTTTTACGTACGTCCACGTTTTGAGAAACGATTATTTGAGAAACGCGTTCTATTATCGTTTACGAATTTATATCTTGATTATATTTGAATTACCTATTATGTATTTTTCATATACCAGACAGGAACATATTCTTTTCCATTTATTATGTCCCAACTTGCCCAACTTGCCTTGCCAAATAGCTAGGTAGAATTGTACCTAGCTATTTGCCCAAAAATATGAAAATATAAATTGTGTTAAAAATTACTGTCGTCTGGTGAATACGCGCCTTAAATCTCGATCATCCCTCTCCTAAATCCACTAGCAGATGTTTCAGGCGTTTATTAGCTTTTAAAATGAATGTTTGTGTACATTTAATATTCTTGATCCGTCCGAGTCTTTTAAAACATCTTTTATCATTAATTTACAAACCTTAAAGGTACAAATTGATCATCAAATCAATCTCTAAATTGTGTACAATATAACAGTGTATATGTACAGATAAGTACTTGCATAGTTTTTTTTTTTTTTGGTTAATACCTCCACAATGTGGTGGTATATGGCCACTGAAGCCTCTGACTACCCCCGAACGGGGATTAAAGTCGCGACGTAACATTTTTTTTTAGTTATTTAGAGAAAGAACATTCTTTATTTTTCTCGTTGCTCAGCTCAGGTTGTCACATCCATCAGAGGTAAACCACATCACACTGTGACGATCACAGTAGCTGTATGCGGTTCTTCAAGGTTTCCTACAGTCATCTTTACGACAACCATAGGTTAACCATAGGTTACTTTTTATTACATCATTTTACCGTACTATCTTCCATCTCCACACTATAAAAAAATTACACACACTACGATTTATTCACCCACAATTCTACCCCTTTTTACCAAACTGACATTCGTACGAAATAAACGTCAAAACCATTCCACCGAGCGAAGATCTTACCAAATCCATAAGATGTGGTCCCGCCGCTCGCTTCAAGTGGGCACCCACTTTTGCGGGATGCCAAAGCAAGCGTATTTTCGCTGGGAGCGTCATTTTCAAAGTGAACCAAGCTTATTCTGTGGATAGCAGAGTGAAAAGATGAATGAGACGCGACCTTATTCACCTTTATCCAGTGAAATAGAAAGTTTGTATCGCATGTGGTGCAAAGGTATCACAGGCTTTTGTGGAGATTGATATTTTATGAAAGAAAGGTGCACTTAGTACATTTTAAATAGTTCAGCAGAAAAAATATGTTGGACACACGTTTATGTATAAAGTTTTTGCAAATACATTTTATTTTGATAATTAGCAAAAAAAATATTTATTGGTTTTATACTACATTATTCACTTTTGTAAGTGTGCTATAGTTAAGGTGGTAATTGTTTTAGCGAGGTTTATGGGTCATGTGACATTTTTATGCAGTATTATTTTGCAGTATGTTTTTAAATATTAACTGCTACTATTTCATTTGCCTCTATCCATAATCCTTAATAATTCGTCAATTTGCTAATGGACTTCGTTTTGCTATAAAGGTTATGTGAAATAAACAAAACTGTTTATTGCATAACGCGGTCCACGGCCACAGGAAACCTTCGTAATAAAATTGTGAACGTTACAAAAAGAGCGGCGGGGTTTATGTGACATTTTCTCAGTTTATTACTTTATTACATTTATTACTTTATTTTTTGTAGGAAATCATAATAACATTTATACACCGCGGCCATAATACCAGATGGCGCATGAGGCATTAAAGACATTACAAACAAAGCCTTCATAACTACAAATCTAAAAATGTTGGCCAGATTTATAATATTGGTCAAAATATCTAAGGCAACGCGCCCTCTAAGGGCACTCGGATCAGTCGAGTTTGCACCTTATTTTCGCGTCACGGAGAGTAGCTTTTATGTTTTGGGTGTTTGCACCAAAGACGTTACCAAGGTAGAAGACAATATGTGACTGTCTAAAATAGTATGTGCTACTAAATGGAGTCCATGGACACCTTACGACTCGGACGTTTTCGGAAAACATGTCGGTATTGCCGATACGGCTCATCTTATGTTATGCTTCTACTTCACTTGGCGTATTTGCACAAATATTTGCGTAATTCGGTCAAAATTAAAGAAATCTACCCTCATGCGCATTAAGGATCATTTATAAATGTCATGATAACGCAAATATTTGTGCAAATACGCCATGTGAATTTGTGTTGAATAATACGCATCAAAAAGCTCGAATTGCGAGTGCATACCTGTTATTATGCATATTCACACATCTGTATGTGTGAATGTCGCTGCATGTAGTGGCATTGCAATGTTAGGAGGTACCATATCTGCTAAAATATCAATAGTGTGCACCGTGATTTTTCTGCATGTAGTACTACCAAAATTTACCTATTCCTAATGTACCTATTCTGTGCTGTTGAAAATGTACTATAAAATATTCTCGCATCAAATATTCTAAATCGGCGTGGAACAGTCGCAGCGACTCATCGGTATTCGAAAATCGAACGGCCATAGAGTGAAGCGGATTTATGGCCGGTGTGCAGATGCAGGCCCGGGGCGGAGTCATAACTCATGCGGGCGCCCACACATATTGATTAGATCCAGTACAGACCCCGAGTATTTTGGACTGGTTCATACAATTTTCTTACAATTTCTGTTGATATACAGGATGTATCTATCTGAAAGGGGTGTAGTGTATATCTGATAGAGTCTGTATCATAGAGATTTTAATTAGAAGAGACGTTCTTAGTAAATAGCTCTATGAAACAACGCGTGGTCATTTTCCCGGGATGCGTGGCATCTATTTACCGGTAAATAGCTGAACTACTCGCTTCGTTTTATGTCGATGTTAGTACTTGGCCGACCACTCGGCCGAGTTGTCCCCTTAGTGATTGGTCCATGGTCTGTATGCATAATTTGAGCTCAACATTTTTTTTCAAAAAATTATTTTTTGGGGCTCTCTCACTCATCGTACGAAATGCAGCTATAATAGCTGCTTTACGCCGATCTTCTGTGGGAAGGTGGTACTACCCCGGTGTAGCCAGCCCGTATATGAGCTGCAGTCAATTGGCTACAGCTTGGCTGTACCACCAATATAATTTATTTAAACAGAAAGAGTGATAGTCGGTTTATTATATATTTTGTAACCCTAATTTACACAAAACTTATTTCAAAACAAGGGGGATTTTATTGACAGTCCGACAGATTAAAAGATCAATTGATATTGTTATGTCAAGAATCTGATCACTGCAGACCTGTTCAGATTATGAGCGACCCGGTAAACGAAGTATCAATAAAAGTTATTTGTGAGTGCAACTAGTGGAACGGACGAGAATTAATCGCTAATTCCTCGTAATTTGGCGCTGCTAGCCAGTTGCAATCACTGACCGGTAAACGATCGGAGGTTAAGCAATGCTCGTCAAGGACAGTCGGAGATGGGTGACCATTTAGTGGCATTGGAACTGAGCGTCTCGGTGCTTCGGAGGGTACGTTAAAAGTCGGTCCCGGTTGTTGTCCTCTAGGCAGCAGCCGTTAAGCCTTGTCAGAGGCCTACGGGCGGCTGAACAACTTTGACACCAGGTTGGCCACTAACCATACGATAAGAAGAAGATTCCTCGTACATTTGAATTAATTAATAGACAGAAAAGGAAGGCTAAGTGAGCATCCACAAGCTCCGAGTAGCCGCGCCCTAGCAATCACATCTACGTGGTTAGACTTCAGTCGTTCAGGTCGTCAGATTATCAAAAACAATTGTCGTCAGATTGGTCGTCATTGGTCGTCAGATTATCATAAACCATTATCATTGTAAAAAGACAATCCCGCCGAGTTTTTTGCCGGATCTTCTCAATCGAGGTCACATATCCGATCCGTAGATAGAATTCAGTTAAAAATATAGAAATGACAATGATTTCAGCCCCCCTGACAAGTGGCATGAACGCTAATCGAATAGAATAGAATAGACTTCACAATGTATGGGAATTACAAGTCGCTACGCTTAAATTGGCACGTGACTTATGTCATTTCCATGCAAGAAGCGTAGCGATTTGAAGGAACGCTTGTAGACGTCAGCCACTTGTCTAGGGGGGCTGGCCATTTTAGTCGCACCTGATGTGCAAAACGAACACAACATCTTCTAAAGCTCATGACATGGGTGATGCGCGTCAACCGGCACGGATAGCGGATACCTACTATATTTGAACGGAGCTATTAATACCCCAGTCTACCCACCAGCTGTCATAATACGACGGAATAAAAACAACAGAATGAAACGCCAATGGGCTGACGAAAACATGATTGTGACTACAAACCAATACGGAAAAATGAAAAGGAATTTACAGATGTTTTGTTTGTCGATTTATAATCGATGAAATTAACAAGAATGAGGGTATTGGTGGCAGAACCAAGCTGTAATTGACTGCAGCTCATAATACAGGCTGACTCGACCGGGGTAGTACCACCCTCTCACAGAAGATCGGCGTAAAGAAGCTATTAGAGTTTTTGTTTATATGACTGAGGTGGCAAACAAGCGTACGGCCTGCCTGATGTTAAGGAGTTACCGTAGTGTTGCCAACCTGAAATGCAGTGGGACAGAGGGAGGGGAAGGGGGGGAGGGTGTTGGGCTCGCCTCTCTCAGTCATCGTACGAAACGCAGCTGCAATAGCTACTTTACGCCGATCTTCTGTGAGATGGTCGTACTACCTCGGTCAAGCCCGCCCGCTTGGCTCTACCATCACTAAATATAATAGCGCGTTTCGTACGATGAGTGAGAGAGCCGGACATGATATTCAGAAACTAGTATCTTCCATCCCCGTCTTACATTGTCCTTGAGCTCTGATAATACCCGACATAATCCTATTTTTCGCTCTCCAAAGACGAAATTTCAACTTGTACGTTATACATACATAGCACACAACAAAGACTTTTTGTTGAACAAGATGTCCAACACAAAACATTGAACGGAGTAGATACATCTGGACGCAGCGTCTCGCTGCAAGCTCATGAATATAACATGCCGTCCGACTAGCCACTTGTTGGGTATTAAGTTAGTTACTATGTACTACGGTCGCCTGTACTTCTAAGGTGACATTTCCAACTTAAGGTGAGCCCTCTTTATTATTGACACTCGTAAATACGATAGACGATTGACAAAATGTACATTTTTATATTAATTATTAGACTAGCTTCTGCCCGGGACTTCATCTACGTTGACTTTAGAACGTCCTGTAACAGGAACCTTACATTTCCAATTATTCTTCTCCAATGTCCTGTCTATCTCTATCCTAAAATTCATCAAAATTTGTCTTGCGGTTTAGTTGTGAAAACGCAACAGACAGTCAGACAGACAAGAGTTACTTTCGCATTTATAATAAACCCGTGGAATGTCCCAAAAAAAGTCAGTAGATTTTCTATTGTTTTGATGCACATGCGTAGGTGCAAGGGACACGCGAAGTACGAACTACACACCACTTAATATTCTTTGTTACTATATTAGCGGCACGCTATGATGGCCGTTTTGACATGCATGGAGGGGGAAAGGATGAACCTTATTACAACGGAATAAGATTCATTTTCGCATTCATTTTTTGACATTCTTAAATTTATAAACGGCCTGTCTTATTCCGTTATAACAAGGTTCATTTTCTTCCACCCCCCCCCACATTTCAAAACGGCCGTCATAGCTTGCCGTTATTATAAACAATATCCACTGTAATCCATTAGGTCGCGTCGCCATTGTGCGCAGTACAATGCGCTCAGTGTACTGTGACGCGACACGGCAGCGCCGCCGCAGCGGGTAATGTACTGTGAACCGCCAGGGATCACAGGCAAGATATTTACAATAGCGAGCTACGACTCCATAAGTCTGGTACGGGCTGGCTCGACCGGGGTAGTACCACCTTCTCACAGAAGATCGGCGTAAAGGTATCTATTACAGCTGCGTTTCGTAAGATGAATGTGAGAGCCGAAAGACCAACTTTGCTTACATTTTAGCAAGCTGAAGTGGCAGTGGGCTGGTCACGTTATCCAAAGATCCAACAACAAATAGAGTAGACGAGTTCTTGAGTGGAGACCACGAGAAAGCAAGCGTATTGTAGGACGCCCTGCGGCCAGGTGGAGTGACGACCTGCGAAAGGTGACTGCCAAAACTGGATGCAAAGAGCTGAAGACCGAGCTCAGTGGCGTGCATTGGAGGAGGCCTATGTCCAGTAGCCTATGCCCAGTGGCCAGCAATAGGCCGATGATGATGTAACATACGGTGGTATTTAATCTCTTACACCAAGTAAATAAATCCCAAAATATCTGTAAACAAACTTTGTAAACGGTCTCAATAATTTCCATTTAATCTGAATTAATACTAATTATCTAATACAAACACAAGCGGCAAGATCAAAGGCGGCATCTCTTTATAGCAACTTTGCTAAACTCCCAAAGCAAATTAAGTCGACTGGTAAAGTGGGTAATTATAATTATAATTGAAATGTTTACCTATTTCTTATTTAATATGTTGAAGCTATTTTAAAATTACTTTTATCTAATTGGGTAACGTGATCATCATTATTAATTTAATTTTCTATGTATCGAGAAATAGTAATGTGGTACCCATACATTTAATATAAAATAATTTCATACAAACTTTTATGTAGCGATATACTATTACTAATACACAGCTACTCATTGCTATATTATTTTAGCAGATATGGTACCTCGCAACTTTGCAATCATTATACTTGTGCTCATTGTATTTTTACCCGACTACGGCGGAGGGTTATGATTTTGACCGGTATGTATGTATGTATGTATGTGCATCTGTTCCCACTTAACTTCCAAACTACTTGTCGTAATTTGACAAAAGAGGTATCGTTAGAAGCGGCTTAATGGCGCGCTGGTTATAGGCTATGTGACGTCACATAAAATTGCATATGGCGCCCTCTAGAGGACATAATACATAATGTCATGAACTAAAAAAAATATTTTTTTGATAAAACCGTGTGGGGTATCAAATGAAAGACCTTGATGAGCACATTTCAAAAATATATATACAAATTGTTACCTATAATTCCAAAATAATTAAATAAAAAGTAAGTTTAAAAAAAGTAAGTTTAAAAACTAAAACCCGACTACTGAAAAATCGCGCTCTAAAAAGTATGAAACAAGAAAATATTCTCATCTAGAGGATAGCCGTGGTCCGTGTAGGTTCTTTAGGGCCAATTGGCATATGAACACGGACCACGGCTATCCTCTAGATGAGAATATTTTCTTGTTTCATACTTTTTAGAGCGCGATTTTTCAGTAGTCGGGTTTTAGTTTTTAAACTTACTTTTTATTTAAATATTTTTGAGTTATAGGTAACAATATATATATATTTGAAATGTACTCATCAAGTTCTTTCATTTGATATCCCACACGGTTTTATTAATAAATGTTTTTTTTTTAGTTCAAGACATTATGTCCTCTAGAGGGCGCCATATGCAATTTTATGTGACGTCACATAGCCTATAACCAGCGCGCCATTAAGCCGCTTCTAACGATACCTCATTTGTCAAATTACGACAAGTAGTTTGGAAGTTAGGTGGGAACAGATGCACATACATACATACATACATACATACATACATACATACATACCGGTCAAAATCATAACCCTCCGCCGTAGTCGGGTAAAAACTAAAACCCGTCTACTGAAAAATCGCGCTCTAAAAAGTATGAAACAAGAAAATATTCTTATCTGGAGGATAGCCGTGGTCCGTGTAGGTCCTTTAGGGCAAAATGGCATATGACCACGGACCACGGCTATCCTCCAGATAAGAATATTTTCTTGTTTCATACTTTTTAGAGCGCGATTTTTCAGTAGTCGGGTTTTAGTTTTTAAACTTACTTTTACACGCAGCGAAATTCACATCTGTTATCTCACTCGCAATTCGACAACCAACTTCAAAGCATTTTGATGCTTGTTATTCGCCAGAAGATGAGTCGTATACCAATACCAATACGTACCAATACGTGTACCAATATGTTTTCAACATTATTTTCCGCGACATTATTTACAGTTCGCTTACGGTAAGGGAAAACATCGTGAGGAAACCTACCTATCCCTCGGGATTAGGTAATAGTCAGTTCCTATATACACGGCGACAAGGTTCACCACCTGTAACGTTAGGTTCTGACTATCTGGTGAAACGTGGGCTTTGAGTTGACTTAATACCTCCACATTGTGGTGGTGTATGGCCACTCAAGCCTCTGACTACCCCCGAATGGGGATAAAAGTCGTGACGTTATATATATATATATATTTTTTTTTTCCGCGATCGATTGAGTCGTACTGTGTCGATAGACTTTGTTTAGTAGGACATACCATTTCGGACAGTCAGTCACGTATCCCTCTGTGTTATTATTGTCTTTGCATCCACTCAATATTCTATCCTACTGACCATTATGTTAATAATAATTTTAGTGCAATATTTATAATAACATGTCAAAAATAACATGAGGAGTGAAATAAAACAAAAATCTGGGTACATTGTGACGGCTATCATGAACAACAATGTAGCACGCTGTCAGATGCAAGCGTTTTTGAACGAAACCGACCCCCCCCCCCCCCTCCTCCCGAAATTCCGACGGGCCGTGTCAGTCGGTAGAAGCGGAAACAGAATGTTCATAAAAATAACTTCATAATTTTTTGGCGGTCGACGAACCGGAAATTTTGGATAACACAACGTTGGTTTTCTATGTGAGAGGGTTACAGTGAAAGAGAGAGACATGTGACTATCCAAATTAGTATGTCTAAACGGAGTCCATGGACACAAAACGACTCAGTCATTCGCGGAAAATAATTGTTGTAAACATGTATCGTAGGCGACAGGTTGGGACGATAATAGAATAGAATAGAACACAATTTTATTGCATAAGTGAAGTAATTACATAGTTATAAGTAATTACATAGTACATAAAGTATACCTACTTGTAAAATTATCCTAGGTATAATTATCCTCAAGTGATTTTAATTAATTTCGTTAGAACGGATAAACTAATATTACAAAGAAAAAAATTGTGTTACATATTGTGGGTATACAGAAAATCTTTACCTCCCGTGCTAGTCGAAACTGTGTTACGGCAAGGTAATCGATTCTCGCTCATTCGAAATAAAGCTGTACATAGTTAGCGTAGGGCACATTTTCCGAGAATAAGTGGCTGATAGTAGACAGCGTAAGTATTACAGTACTAGCAAAAATATCAGATCAAATCGGGGTATGAGCTGAGGCGCGGGCGAAGAGACACCCCCCATACCCGCGCAACGCCCGCGCGCTCCGAGCCTTAACGCTGCACGATTAGGTACGCATTATCGCTATCGATAGTCATCGATTTCGATCTCGCTCACATTGTTCTTTGTTGTTATGTATTAAAATGAATTTGGTCAGTTCCTCGTCACGTGTTGAAACAGAAAAATCAATAATTCATTCTTAAACACGATAACTAGCCAGAAAAGTATTAAAAAATTGTGAACGGAAGAACAATTATTATAATTACCCTGTGATAAACATTAAACAAAAATTGTATTTATAATCAACCTTATTTAATTAATTTTACTCTTATTTAGGTACGTTGCAAACAAAAAAATCTCGATATAAATTATCTGGTTGTGATGCCACAGCACTAGAAAAATGTCATCCGAAGCCTACTATAGGTACTGCCAATATGTCTCATCTTCTGGTGAATAATATGCATCAAAATGCCTTAAACTTGATTAGTACGATAACAGATGTCTGAATTTTGTTGTAGTGGTGCGCTGAGCACAAGTTTGGTGGTTGCAATGTCAGGACTGTCAGGAGGTACCATATCTGCTAAAATAATACATCAATGGTTACTGTAGCTTTCCTGACAAAAATTAAACGCACATATATAAAATAACAGGATGTTATTTTTTCGGATTTTAGCCGGTTCGATTCCCGAGAGTGGCAAGCGACTTTTTGAAAATCTTTGAATGCAGTTCGTATTATTTTTAAAATAAAAATGAAGTCTTCATTCAGTGAAATTTTCTATCTATAGTATTTAAGGTACTTTCCTTCCATGTGGCAAAGTTGTGGGACATCATGTATTATTATTCGTCCCCCATAACACACAATTATTTTAGTATGCTGTGTCATGCGTAGCGTTTCTTACCTTCTTATCTCACTTAAAAAGTCGGTCACTGACTAGTACATAGGTACATATACTCACGCCTGTATCCCACGGGGGTAGGCAGAGACTGCTGATTGCCACATGCTACGATCCTGACACACACACCTCTTTTGCTTCATCTACATTCACACATCTCTTCATGAACCGTTAACTAGGTATCCTAAGTGTCGTTACGCCTTCCATTTTTTTTTCTAAATTTCTAATTCGTGCTTATGTTCTTTGTTATCCTAATTTCTCTGTCAAGGACATTGCCCTATGTTAATATTTTTACTTAATTCTCTTGTTATCTCTGGTAGATTGTTATTTTAACAGTCCGTTAACCTCGCTCCGAAGCCTGAATTGTTTAGTTATTTTTAACGAGAGAAGATTTTATTATTTTTATCGACACTGTCAAGGGTAGGTCAATGCCCTTCGGCGGAAGTACTGAATATTTCACGATAGAAATATCTCTCCTTAATTGGGCTATTCATGATTATTTTAACAGAAACATTTTCATATTGATCACTTCTAAATAATAGAGATGCTGACGGATAAAAAAAAAGTTTTATAAGATAAGCGACTGTAGCCTAGGAGTGAACAGTTTGGGCTAGCAATCAGAAGTTCCCAGGTTCGATCTCCGGTGGGGCATGCACCAATGGATGAATTTTCATCTATGTGCATAATTTACAGTTCGCTGACGGTGAGGGAAAACATCGTGAGAAAACCTACCTATCCCTCGGGATTAGGTAATAGTCAGTTCCTGTATACACGGCGACAAGGTTCACCACCTGTTACGTTGGGTTCTGACTATCTGGTGAAACGTGGGCTTTGAGTTGGTTAATACCTCCACAATGTGGTGGTGTATTGCCACTCAAGCCTCTGACTACCCCCGAATGGGGATAAAAGTCGTGACGTTACATTTCATTTCCATTTTTATAAGATAAAAGAGATATAATAAACAGTCCTACAAATTCTCCAAATAGTTTTTGTTACTTGAAAACTTTTTACATTCGTGTTTTAGCGACTTTTATTTTTGTTGTAAAGCAAATGTTGGTAAGCCGGCAAAGGGGTCCAACTTTCCGGCAGTCCAATTTGCTAACACACTCCATGCGTATTAAAGTTTATTTAGAACTCAACATTCTATTATTCAGTATACTTGTCCACTACTGAAACGGGCCCGGATCTGAACTAATCGTGGACCAAAGGCATTCACTGTTTGTATGTACGAGGCGGGTGTTCAATTAACACAGATTGGTTCAAACCATAGAGATTTTAATTAGAAGAGACGTTCTTAGTAGATATCTCTATGAAACAACGCATGGTCATTTTCCCGGGATGCGTGGATCTATCTGATGGTATCTATCTACCGGTAAATAGCTGAACTACTCGCTTCGTTTTATGTCGATGTTAGTACTCGGCCGACCACTCGGCCGAGTTGCTTAGACCCAGTCCCCTTAGTAATTGGTCCATGGTTCAAACAGACCCGTGGTACTTACACACACGTGTACAAAGCTGTACTATGTGCTTATTAAAGTAATTTTGGATTTTAAACGCAGCACCTGTTATGCCTCTGCATAATAATAGTAAAAGTATTTCGTACTTAAAATAATAGTAATATTAGCCCTTTTAAGTCCCACTCCTGGGCACGGGGCTCCCCTCAATGCGAGGGGGATTCAGGCCATAATCTACGCTGGCCCAGCGCGGATTGGTGGAATTCACATGCCTTTCGAAATTTGATAGATTTTCTAAGCGTCGACATACACGGACTGCTTGTAGCAGTTCATCTCGACCGCTAGAAGCGGTCGCTGCACGGCGAGTAGCAGTTTCAGTACAAATTTTCCATTTACCATACACGAACTGCTTTAAACGGTCCGCGCGACTGCGCATTGCATTCTATATAATACCGGTGTGGCCAGCTGATGACCATGTGAATTTCCCCCAATTTAATTCGAAATCCCCCCGAAAATTCACTTTTTTAAAAAAACCTAAATAGTTTTACTAATTTCAAAGGAGTCAAATTTAGGGGGTAAATAAGTGGGATGAGATTCTTTTAGGGGAGTTATATTTTTAGGTGTAACCCAATCTAGACAATCATATTTATTCGTTGCCCTAGCGCAGGGATTCCCAAAGCGGTCGATATATATTATATATATATGCCGGTTTTCTTACAATGTTTTCCTTCACAGTTAACGAGTCATAATCACATTATTCGTACATAGATTTCGAAATTCCAGAGGTGCGAACCGGGGTTTGAATCTAGGATCTTAAGCCCGCAAGCCGCAAGTTTAACTAATCTGCTATCACTGCTATATTTGTATCACATCACGTTAAAACATTTTCAGAGTAATAGTACATTGTTATCCGAGGGGAAAAGTAACTTATTAATTGGTCCCGAGACGGGGTTTAGCGCCCGAGCGTAGCGAGGGCGCTAATAGTTCGAGGGACCAATAATAAGTTACTTTAACCCGAGATTAACACTGTGCTTTTCATCACGTATACAAGGAAAGTAATAATAAAATAATTTAGTAGCTAAAGAAAAAAATAGTGAACATTTACACATACAAACACATGTATACTGACGTAGATTGCGTATTTTGCTTTTTGATATTTTGACGCTGTCACCTTGTTTTATTTTAGAGGCCAGTACTTTTTAAAACATTATAAAAGGTTTTAGTCTGTGATTATAGATTCGGAGCAGGAACTATTTGTGATTGATTTAGGGAAAAATGGTAAATATTTTGCCCAAATGTATGTTATTTTAAAAAAATAGTTGAAAGTAAATTATAATAAAGTCATTTAAAAAAATATATTCTTTAATTAATACTTAACTTTATGTTATTTCAATTTTACATCGCGCTGTAATTGAGTGGATGTAAGAAGTTTGGAACTATTAAATTCTCTTTGGTTGGAACATAGTTCAATAGAAACTCGTATTTTTTTATAATTTGACAGAATCTTTGACAGAACGGGCCCAATCGTTTTCTGGATATACGATTGAGCCCGTTCTGTCAACGATTTTGCCCGATCAGAAAAGTATCACCTTCTGTCGGCTCTTCAGGCACCTTTCGACCGACTTTCCGCGTATCAGTGATGAAAAGGATATTATCCATATGTACAGTTGGCATTCATAAGTGCAGTGGCATGCTAAAGACTGTATTGCTAAGCATTAGTCACAATATTGATTGAGATTTGCTACAGCACCTATGAACGCGACAGTACTATAATGGCTGCGTCTATAAGTGGCGAGGAGCGCGCCAAAGCAGTCAGTTTAGACGTCTGAACGCGTAGATCTAATTTAATAACTGACTGGCTCGAGCGCGGTGGCTCGGGTCTTATGTATACACCTATTTGTGTATGTACGTGGGAATAATGATGTACCTATATGTAGAATAGCATATGAAGCAGACGGGCGACTTTTTGTCGCTCCTGTCTGACTACTGCAAATAGGTTATAGGTTGGTAATTATGGATAACGCACATGCAATAAAATTTATCTATCAACCTAATTTTACCTGTCAGTCATTTGTCCGACAGCTTATTACCTATAGCAGTCGGGTATTTTTTCCGACAACTAGTTTTAGCTGCGGGCCATTTGTTCGACAACTATTAATAATTATAGATGTCGACAATATATCCGACCGCAACTTTTTAACTGTCAATCAATTGTCCGAAAACTATCTTTAGCCGACGGTCATTTGTTCGACAACTAATTACAGCTGTCGGTCATATTTCCGACAGTTACTTTTAGCTGCCGACAATTTCCACCGACTGGTGTTCTAAATTGTATCTAGGATGTACTATTTTCAACCGACTTCAAAAAGGAGGAGGTTCTCAATTCGGCTATTTTCTTATCTTCCAAATTGTCGATTGTCGACATAATAGTTTGTTGTTTTGTCGGTCGAGTGCATCGGTGTCATCCCCCCTCGCCTCCCCTACGTACATCACTCATCAACTGAGATATTACAGCACCGGGCCTATTAATTACTGTACATGAGTAAATTAAGCCTATTACAGTGGAAACTGGCTCTAAGCATGATTTGTGTGTTCGTACAATGAGATCTATTCAGGGTTAATGAATTAGTGCTGTTGGGACGGACTGTAGTTGTTTGTTATATTTCAGTATGTTGTTTGTTATATTTGTTTAGTTTAGTTTCGGAATACTAATAAAAATATACAGTGACGTCATTTTGTAATAGAGAATTGATTGAATTGAATTACTGCAGCTCATATTATACGGTCTGGCTCGACCGGCGTGGTACCAGCCTCTCACAGAGGATCAGCGTAAAGTTATTACTACTGCGTTTCGTACGATGAAAGAGAGTCGGTAGCCCAACCCATGTGCCTTCCTAGGCACTAAAATAAAGATCTGTAGTAGCTGTTTTAGATATAATTATTATTAATAATAATAATTTAGTCCTTTTAACGTCCCACTGCTGGGCACGAGCCTCCCCTCAATGCGAGGGGGATTCAGGCCATAACCCACCACGCTGGCCCAGTGCGGGTTGGTGGATTTCACATGTCTAAAGACATGCAGGTTTCCTCACGATGTTTTCCTTCACCATAAGCAAGTGATAATCATATATTATTGAAGTTATGATTCACACATAGATTTCGAAAAATCCATAGATGTGATCCAGGGTTTGAACCCATGACCTTAAGCCCACAAGACGCGTGCTTAAGCAATCGGCTACCACTGCTTATAATATAATTATTATTTAATTTATAATGCCACAATATGTAAATATAATAGAATCTATTAATTTGATTCGTGAAATCTTACATGAATTTAAGATGTATTTTTGTACTTAGATAAGGTTTTGTATATCCTCGTCGATGGCCAAGCCAGCTTTGTTTCTTCAAGATAATGTCCCTTTGATGATCCCTCCCTAAAATTAATTCAAATGCAAATAGCACCGTGAGATCTGCGAATTTTCCTTACAAAAATCCCTTGAAAGCCTGGAGTTGTTTAAAAAATAGAGCTTTGCACCGACCGACCCAATAACAAATGAATTGCTTATAAATATTAAAATATTGAAATCCTGTTCCATTATGCAGCCAAAACCGGGTAACAACAAAATATCCGGGCGGTTCTTACCATGATAAAGTGGTTCAATCCGGTAATACATGCCTTACTACATTTAGGTTTCGTCCGTAATCCGGATATTTTGTTTGTGTTTTCGTTGACAGGTAACAAATTATTGCCGACGGAAGGATTAGTTTTATGGGTGAAAATATTTGCTTATGAACACCATGAATATTTTGGGGCAAAAGTGTTTGAATACTTTTTATTACCCGACTACGGCGGAGGGTTATGATTTTGACCGGTATGTATGTATGTATGTATGTATGTATGTATGTATGTTTGTATGTATGTATGTATGTATGTATGTATGTATGTATGTATGTATGTATGTATGTGCGTCTGTTCCCACCTAACTTCCAAACTACTTGTCGTAATTTGACAAATGAGGTATCGTTAGAAGCGGCTTAATGGCGCGCTGGTTATAGGCTATGTGACGTCACATAAAATTGCATATGGCGCCCTCTAGAGGACATAATGTCATGAACAAAAAAAAATACATTTTTTAATAAAACCGTGTGGGGTATCAAATGAAAGAGCTTGATGAGCACATTTCAAAAATATATATATTGTTACCTATAACTCCAAAATAATTAAATAAAAAGTAAGTTTAAAAACTAAAACCCGACTACTGAAAAATCGCGCTCTAAAAAGTATGAAACAAGAAAATATTCTCATCTAGAGGATAGCCGTGGTCCGTGTTCATATGCCATTTGGCCCTAAAGGACCTACACGGACCACGGCTATCCTATAGATGAGAATATTTTCTTGTTTCATACTTTTTAGAGCGCGATTTTTCAGTAGTCGGGTTTTAGTTTTTAAACTTACTTTTTTTATAATTTACCATGTAACAGGTTAAGCATATAGTTGAGCCCGGATTAAATAGGATCCGTAGAACGAAAGTTTTAATTCAGATACAAACTATGACATCCATAAGTGCATAAAAATTATGGGTTAAGAAATAAAATGTGGGTTAACACGGACTCCGTGTCCACAATTTAACTCACCTTTCTAGTCACGGACCCAAAAAATAACAGAATTTGAAAATTTATTTCATTATATGAAATTGTTTGCCATTATTGAATTATCTTCCATTCAGTTCCGGCGTGCAGCCAGTAATATTCCGAGACCTAATTTAGAATTATCCTCTGAAATTATAGCACAAAATTACTAGTAATTAATGATTTCGCATGATAACTGTAGGTGTCCCGATACGCATCGACGGTTGCGGATTAGAGGAACATAATTGTGACAATATTATTGCAATATTTCATAATTTCAATTCCTAAGATATATTGCTCTAAGGTAATGAGAAGCAATTCGAATGTTAAAAAAAAATGCATAATTTTCAGAAGGTGGTTAATTTTTAGATTGGTGGCTTTAGTAAACTTACTAAAGTTAAGTTGTAAAAAAATTACAAGTACTATGTATACTTAATGTAACTAGCTCTGATGTAGTAACGGTACTTATGAGTTGATATAAAAATATAATAAACATTAAAAATATGAGAAATACTTTATAACTTTTAATAAAGCGCTCTAAAATAAAATGTGGAAGAGGGAAATAACACTCTAACGTTATTTCCCCGTCTACAAAATACCTTACCTTACCTACAAAATAACCTTCAGCATGCTCACAGTACCAACAAAATTCTGTGAAAATTCTAGGACTCAGATATATAACCTAAATGAACATTAAAACTTATACTGTGTACTTACTTATACCTATGCTTATTCTGTGTAATTATTAAAGCAACCTGCGGGTCATCAATAAAGCCACGTATTCACTAGGGGACAGAGTCGAGAGACATGTCCCGAGCAGTCGCGGGACATTTACGTGCGACTGCCCGGCGACAATGTCGAGAATAGTCGCGGAACCAATAGCGACACGCGTCCGACTACTCAAATGCCGTCGGCCGTCGGGCGACACGCGACATGTCCCGCGACACGTAAATGTCCACTGCGATGTCGCCTGACACGTAGAAGTCGTGTCGGGCGACAGAGTCGCGGGACAAATGTCCCCTAGTGAATACGCGGCTTAAAGAGCGGATTTTGGTAGCCAGTTCTACAGTGAACACACAATCATGGCAGACTTTGAAGTTAATTAAATTTTTTTTTTCCATTACCTATCTTAGAAAAACCCCCGACAAAAAAAAATCCTTTAAAAAGATAAAAATAATACCTGAATATTTTCACCCAAGCGTCGTCGTTGCGTCGGGGGACCGCTAAGTACATTACATTTAGAGTAACCTGTAGATTATAACCATGACCGGCGTACTTAGCGGTCCCCCGACGCAACGACGACGCTTGGGTGAAAATATTCAGGTATTATTATTATCTTTTTAAAGGATTTTTTTTTGTCGGGGGTTTTTTAAATTTTTAATTTAATTTTTATTTCATGCTTTTTAAAACTTATATTACCGGTGTACTAACTGCCCAGCTTGTATTAGCATGTACTCGTCAAAACGCATCGTATGAGCCCAAACACAAGGTAGATGCCGTACACCGTTGAGGAGTTCTTCTGATGATGCCTGCGCATCAGGTCAAGGTTGTCATACTTTGTAATATCATTGACAAGTGACAGGATTTCAAATTTCGTATCGATCAGACCTGTGGAAGTTGTTTATATCTTTTCATCAACTAGAAAAGAGCTGATGGTCCTCAAACGGCTGAGCAGATTTTCTTGAAACATAGCTAAGAACACTCTCGATTAACTCACCTTTCAAACAAAAAAAACTAAATCCAAATCGGTCCATCCGTTCAGACGCTATGATGCCACAGACAGACACACAGATACACAGATCCACAGATACACAGATACACACGTCAAACTTATAACACCCCTCGTTTTTCGTCGGGGATTAAAAATGTTCTTCTTAACGCATGGTTAGAGGCGAACCTGTGTCAGGGTTATTCAAGCAGCCCGAAGGCCTCTGATAAGGCTTAACGACTGCTACCAAGATGACAACAACCGAAACCGACTCTTAACGTGCCCTCCGAAGCACGGAGATGCTCAGTTCAAATGCCACTAATAAATAAGTGACTGACATTGTCATAAATATATTGTTAACTGTAACGATTCCAAACACAATGAATAGTATCCTTAAATTACAATACACATTAACACAAAATTTATTGTAGAACATAATGAGAGTTCCAATTACATCGCATTGCACGACCTTGAGTGATTTTATTAGGCTTACAATAAAATTGACATTAAAAGTAAGTACTGAACCTTTGTGAGTGCTTAACTGGGTCCCTCTGCCGTCCTCTACACGCGAGTACAAGGGCTATTCACAGATTATTAAGGCGGCTTAGTTTTGTTTGGTATGCAGAATACGTTCTGAAATTTACTTAGCTTCATTGACCGTTGCCACACATTAAATATCTTCAGGTTTCAGATTAAATATGATATAACTAGGTATACAATGTTTTACAACTGCGAGTCGATGGTGTTACTCAAAATCGATTTCGATCTTGCGTTTAGCTAGACCAACGATTGTTTTAGAATAAGGCCGTTAGTCTAGGCCCTCTAGTCCCCTAACGACTGCCATTTTAATGCCATCTGTAATCTAATGGAAAAAAAACGATTACCATCGTGCCAAAAATCCGTAGTCTGATGTAGACTGGTATTACGTTGCTATTGGTTGGTAGAATAGTCTTGTTCTTTTCTCTGATTTGTCGGTCAGAATGTCTAAACGCTATTGGTGGCAGTTCAATAGCGAGGAGACTATGAACTTTATGACAGTTAAAAGTGGTTAGCCAGATTGTCCGGGTTCCTAATAGGGCCTGTGAAACTTGCGTCTCGCAGAATCAGTCGGCAAGACGAAAATCAAAACCAATTCTGGGTTAGCCTATACCTGCGGCACGTTATGATGGCCGGTTTGACATGTGGGAGGGGGAAAGGGTGAACCTTATTATAACGGAATAAAATTCATTTTCGAATTCATTTTTTGACATTCTTATTTTTTTAAACGGCCAGTCTTATTCCGTTATAATAAGGTTCATTTTCTTCCCCCCCCCCCACCTGTCAAACCGGCCATCCTAAAATGCCGCTACTGTAGTTTGGAAAAATATTGTAAAGAAAAACGAATTAATTGCTCAGGAAAATTTAAGTAGGGAACCTACTTCAATTCCATCATTTCTCATAATTACATCACAACACCCCGAAAGCTTCCTGACCAAACTTTGGGGTATTCGAAATTTGTCTCAATAACACTGTTAATAAGTTCAGTGTCAGTGTTGCCCCAACGAAGACTGAACTAAAACCAAGTCGGGCTGAAACTCGTATGTGCCCAACTTTACGCCGCCCGATGTATGAAACTTGAACGTTAGTTGGTAAACTCGGAACTAAATGGAAGTGACGTTAAGGTTAGCATAATACGGCCCTAACTTTAATCCCCTATTGTTGCTAGCAACTAGAAAATTGTGGAGTTAATAATAAGTTTCTGATTAGTTTCTCTTCGGGTTATTATTCTATAATCTATCCAACGGAACTAGGCTACCTGTGACACATTGGCTGTTATAAATCGATTGACTTGATTAATAATAATAATACCCTGGGACATTTTTTACACACGGCTACCTGATCCCAAACTAAGCAGAGCTTGTGCTATGGAAACCAGATAACTGATATTACTACATATACTACTTTTTTATTTGTAAAAAAATACATACTTAATATACATATACACCCAGACTCTATTACTTTTTAAATTGTAAATACATACTTAATATACCTACATATACACCCAGACTCGGGACATACAGACATGTTCATGCACACAAATGCGTGTCCCGGGTAGGAATCGAACCTACGACCTGCAGCGTGAAAGGCGCCATCACGCCAACCACGCCAACGGGCCCGTCAAGTAAGTAATAAGTTCTTGTGATGTTATTTCGTTCTGACACTCAAGTGTTGAGATAAACTTATTAATACCTTATTGTTAATTATAATTATCTTATTGTTAGTGAGGCGCTCATAGTCAGTTGTAAACTCTGATCGGTAATCGATAATCGAACGGAGGTCTCCGTGCCTCAAAGAGCACGTAAAAGCCGTCGGTCCTGCGCCTGACCCCTCCCCGGTCGTGTCGGAGCCGTCCCATCTCACTAGAGTGAGTTGACTTTGACTTTGACTTTGAGGGATGAGAAAGCGCACCTGCCCCCCTAGACAAGTGGCATGAACGCTAATCGAATAGAATAGAATAGACTTCACAATGTATGGAAATGTCAAACGTCGCTATGTAGATCAACAACAAGTTGCTATGCAGATCACGTGACTTATGTCATTTCCATACATGAAGCGTAGCGATTTGAACGAGCGCTTGAAGACGTCAGCCACTTGTCTAGCCCTTCTGTGCTTGCACACACTTGTACACTATAATATCTCCTGCGCATATCTAGTTGCCGTTAAGACTGGCCGCCGTGGCCGAAATTTGTTCAGGAGGACATTATTGGCAGCTTATTTCAAACAAAATAATGGAATATAAATCATTTGATCAACTATAGTATTCGTCCTTTTTCGTTAACGGTCTTTTATGTTAGTTTAATGTGTACGCAATTAATTGATCACAAGAATTTCTTCGCTATTCAACCTTCCAGAAAAAGATCCGCGAGTATGAAATAAGTGAATTAATGGAGACTCTCTTGCAATTTCATACTTTTAGCAGCTTTTACTTCCTTTCTTTACTTGCTGCAAAGTTAAAGAACTAAATACCTGGGGAAAAGTTCTGAACTTGCTTTACGACGTGCAAAGTTTATCAAGATGTTAAATATCTAGGACTTTTTTCTGCTTCAATAATCATTCTCAACTGAAATTAATCGTAAAATTAGTGTGTTATTTTATCGAGATTAAACTTGGTTTAGTCATCCTAGTTTAAATCCTTGGTACAAGTTACTGGGTTTCGTCCCCATCCTGAGATAAAATATAAAAATCTCGCCAGACTAACACACCAACTGTAAAGTCTCAAACTAAGCAACGCTTGTACTATGGCTATCATACAATGGACTGGGGGCGATCCCAGTGACACCCAAACCAGGGCAAATGAAAAAACGGCCGTTTGAATTTGCCTCTGGCGGGAATCGAACCCGCAACCCGCAGTAAACCGAACCCGCAGTAAACCGAACTCAAACCTCTCAACGTCAAAACATTAAGCTAACAGACTAAGAGCGCGGCTCCACTAGTGCGCTGCGCTGCGTCGTCGCAACGGATCAAAGGGTCGACGGGCGAGAGACGAAGCGGCGCGGCGCGAAGCAACGCAACGCGCTAATGGAGCCCGGCCCTTACTAGTAATCTTTATAGAAAAACGTTTCATATCTTATTTTTTAATTAGCCTATTAAATTTCCCACAGCTGGGCAAAGGCCTCCCCTCTCTGTCCCCACAGGTCCCAATTCTGGGCTTGTAATGGCCACATTTTACCCGCAAAGGTGTTCAAATCGTCGCACCATCTTCGCCGCGGTCTGCCACAACGTAATATCTTAAAATGTAATGAAATATTTCCTAGCTTACTTTACAACAAATCTTGAAAGTAAAACACCTACGTATATGGCTAAACTTAACAAGTATAACGGTTAGCAACGGAGGAGTTGCAGCCGTTGCAATTACTAGTTGCGCAACGTTGCAAGTTGTGCACGTAGCTAATATTGCGATATTGCTAACTCGAGTGAGCTTCCCTTGTTCCGTTGCAAGATATTGGAAGGCAATTATTGAATTTAATATTAATATTACCTCTACTGCTTTATGCTCGGGATACACGGCGACACTCGACACACAGAGAATCTAAGTGTAGCGACACCGACACTACAACTGTAACAAGGTGTCGCGGTGGTGTACACTGAGTGTATTAGTGTCAAGTGTCGTCGCGTATCCCGAGCTTTAGACTATCTCAGACTTCATTCAGACTGGTGGCATTTCTTAATAGAAATTCCAAATAACACATGCTACATGAACCAAGAGTCGAACCCTGGTTCAGGATCAGCCCAACGGAACAGGACATCAGAATATCCAAGAGCTCCATTTCTTAGAGTAAGGACTCATTCACACATAAATCACTTTTAAAAAGTTTTTTTTTATTTGACTAAGGTGGCAAATAAGCGAATGGCCCGCCTGATATTAAGCAGCTATCATAGCCTATAGATGCTTGCAATACCAAAGCCATCTCTCGCGCGTTGCCGACCTGAAGGGGAGTGGGATATAGGGAGCGGAAGGAAGCTTACCTAATTCGAACTACAATTATTACTACTGATTTTTAGGGTTACCCAAAGGGGGGGGGGGGGGTACCCAAAGGGTGCCAACGGGACCTTATTACTAAACCTACGCTGTCCGTCTGTCTGTCTGTCTGTCCGTCTGTCAGCGGGCTGTATCTCACGAACCGTAATAGGTACTGACTAGAAATTTTCACAGAAGGTGTATTGCTGTTGCCGCTACAACGACAAGTACTAAAAATAAAATACAATTTAAAAATAAAGGGGGTCTCCATACAAGAAACTTGATATTTTTGATGATTTATTTTACTGTGGTACGGACCCCTTATCCCGGTACCCTTTATCTACGAGTCCAACACGCACTTGGCCGGTTGTTTTATCATCCCGCTATGATTAATCTCTATTTATTCTAAGCTATGTAAGCATTGAACTATAAACACATTTTTGATTTTTACCGACACTGTTTATCGCGTTTTTATTGCGCCGTTCAGGGTCGGGAATCGAACCGTTTACGAGGTCTCAGCTATAAACTAAGCGAACGAGCCTTCTCGTGCTGTTAAAATGTATTACAAAATAATGTCGGCTTTACGTGTTTTTAGATTTTATCTGAGAAATTGTATTTTACTATCAACTTTGAGGAAGTCGCAATCCAGACTTCCTCCTCTCCTCTTCCTCCTCCTTCGCCGTCTCCTCATCTATTTATGGGACTTAGCCTGCATACACTCCTACTGTTATTTTTGTGAGCCATTTTAGCGGAAAAGGCAAGACCTTCTAGCCAAGCGAGTGAATATTTATATCGTGATTCAGGATATCTACGCAGAATCACATGCTATATTGGAGTGTTGTACTCAGCGCCATCTGTTGGTGGACGCCAAAGTTTGACTCTGCGACTAGGCGACTCTAGGAGAAAAACAAAATTTTCTTGGATTCCGCAACGAATTAAATCGAATAAAAATATAAGAGTTGAAAGATCATACCTATAAACTGGGACACAAACACAATACGGGGACCGTAAAATGGACTAGGGCGAACCCAGTAACACCCAGAATAAGGAAAATTATTAATTATTAAGCTATTTCAGAAATGTGCTCAGACCGCTTGAACTCGTTTGCCGAGTGGCGTATGCTCATACCACTAGCAATATCCAAAAGCACATGCCGCGCGAGGCAGCTTTGCCTCACTTAGTGTGACAGAGCGCGCCCGAGCCAAATGGCCGCTCTGTCTCATCCGAGCGCTATCCTTTGCCTGGCCTAGTTCAGCCTAGTCATTAGACAGAACGATAATGTAACTTTGTAACTAATTGCTCGGCTATACCTTAGGTTGGCTCGCCCTATGACTCACCTGAGCATGTGACTGACGCTGCCGTGCGTGCCGCGCGCTTTGTGAGCTCGCAGCCTCGCGCGGCATATGCCTGCTATAGTCGCAGCCACTGACCCTTGCAAACAAT
This sequence comes from Drymonia ruficornis, assembly GCA_947859195.1. Taxonomy (NCBI): domain Eukaryota; kingdom Metazoa; phylum Arthropoda; class Insecta; order Lepidoptera; family Notodontidae; genus Drymonia; species Drymonia ruficornis. The sequence goes on along the minus strand of OX401910.1, from coordinate 3,015,747 downwards.
CCACCAAAAATTTTCAACCAAACATCGGATCAATTTATAATATTTCCTCAGTCCAGTGTATCTATCAATTAGGGTCTGTCAATCACTGCAAAGTTTCGCATTATGTGGTACTTCAAACTTAATTTGGCTCGCCAACTTTCCTATCCTACATCAATAAATAATTGACTGCGCAAACACAAAGTTCTGTATCCGAAAAGAGGAAGTTTTCAGTGAAGAATTAACAAAATTACTAATTATGGCTTTTCCGGGACTAAGCAGCATTTCACAATCCCACTTATATTATAAATGTGAAAGTTTGGATGGATGTTTGTTACTCAATCACGCCAAAACGGCTGAACGGATTTGGATGAAATTATTATTATTATTATTTATTGATACACTAGCAGCTTTGAGCTGATGCGTGTATATGACTGCACTTCATATTCTTATTATTCATATTCTAAATGTCTGTCAAGTTTATTTTTAAAACTGTTCACTGTTGGAGCACTTATCACTATTTCTGGGAGAGAGTTCCACAAGTTCATCACTCGATGTGTCAAAAAGTGTGTTCAAGGGTTGCTATTACATGGAGGCTTAGTTAATTTCAAAGAATGCCCTCTTAGATGTTTATTCTGATTCATAATGTACAGGGGGCTCACCACCACCTCTTATAGCAGTTTTGTTTTAACATTTCAGCGACTTTTTGTGCAATGACGTTTCTTATTGTGACATACATGACAATAAGAAACGTCATTGCACAAAAAGTCGCTTAGGGGAGTGGAATGGAGGGAGTGGAAGGGGGAGAGGGGAGGGCAGCTGTAATAGCTGCTTTACGCCGATCTTCTGTGAGAGGGTGGTACTACCCCGGTCGAGCCAGCCGGTATACCTACGTGCTGCAGTCAATTGGCTACAGCTTGGCTCTACCAGTTTCTGCCCCGGTTCGAATAAATCGTAGATCCGGGCCTGCCTTAAGGGACATACAACCCCAGCAGGTGCATTATATGCTACTCGTTTACAATGTAACAAGCATGTGTAGTATGTAATGTAAATCATAACTGGTGTAACGAGTTTGCAACAAGTCTGTATCCAACTTTGTCGGTGCAGCGGAAAATGTTCGCAATGTATCGGTTCAATGTTAGGGAGTTAACTTGTTTGTATTTTGTTTGGTTGATAGGTAGAAAATGAAATGCGTTCTATGATGATACGAACTGCAATGACACATGAGCCAAAACACATCTAAAACTAAGAAAAAGTAATTAACTTTTTTTATAATAACTAAGACGGAAAACCGTTGCATGGCCCGCTTGATGTAATTCAGTTAACGTAGCCTATAGATGCTTGGAATAATAATAATAATGCTGACGACCGCTTGGCACAGCAGTTCGAGCGTTGGCCACTGGGCTCATTGCATCGGGTGGTTGCGGGTTCGATTTCCGCCAGAGGCAAATTTGGGAAACCGCCTCTTCGTAATTTGCCTTGGTCTGGGTGTCACTGGGATCGCTCCTAGTCCATTAATTGAGTAAGTCTGGTGATTATTCATTTGATATTTTTATGTTATTGTTGTTTTTTTTTTGTTTTTTTTTTTTTTTTTTTACAGTTCGCTTACGGTGAGGGAAAACATCGTGAGGAAACCTACCTATCCCCCGGGATTAGGTAATAGTCAGTTCCTGTATACACGGCGACAAGGTTTACCACCTGTCACGTTGGGTTCTGACTATCTGGTGAAACGTGGGCTTTGAGTTGGCTTAATACCTCCACAATGTGGTGGTGTATGGCCACTCAAGCCTCTGACTACCCCCGAATGGGGATAAAAGTCGTGACGTTTCAGTTAATTTCAAAGAATGCCCTCTTAGATGTTTATTCTGATTCATAATGTACAGGGGGCTCACCACCACCTCTTATAGCAGTTTTGTTTTAACATTTCAGCGACTTTTTGTGCAATGACGTTTCTTATTGTCATGTATGTCACAATAAGAAACGTGGCTTGGGTGAAAATATGCAGGTATTATTTTTATCTTTTTAAAGGTTTTTTTTTGTCGGGGGTTTTTGAAATTTTTAATTTAATTTTTATTTCATGCTTTTTTAAACTTATATTACCGGTGTAGTAACTGCCCAGCTTGTATTAGCATGTACTCGTCAAAACGCATCGTATGAGCCCAAACACAAGGTAGATGCCGTACACCGTTGAGGAATTCTTCTGATGATGCCTGCGCATCAGGTCAAGGTTGTCATACTTTGTAATATCATTGACAAGTGACAGGATTTCAAATTTCGTATCGATCAGACCTGTGGAAGTTGTTTATATCTTTTCATCAACTAGAAAAGAGCTGATGGTCTTCAAACGGCTGAGCAGATTTTCTTGAAACATAGCTAAGAACACTCTCGATTAACTCACCTTTCAAAGAAAAAAAACTAAATCCAAATCGGTCCATCCGTTCAGACGCTATGATGCCACAGACAGACACACAGATCCACAGATCCACAGATACACAGATACACAGATACACAGATACACAGATACACACGTCAAACTTATAACACCCCTCGTTTTTCGTCGGGGGTTAAAAATAATACAAATCGGCGTTTTGTGGAGCAAGTTTTTTATTTTTAATCATACTATATTAAGATTTCGGCGCCCCTGAAACTGCCGCCCGGGGCGGGTGCCCCGGCTCGCCCTTCCCTAGATCTGGGCCTGCCTTATGGATAGTTTACACGTTGCGGGCAGCTGACAGTAGGCTACTCGCATTGTGTAATCGCATGCCAGTAGCTGGACTTGCCTGTGCTATCCACATGATTCAAATAGCTGCGCAGTCTCATGCGAGTTGTTCCGATGTCGAGTCAACGTGCTTTGATAAAAAAAAACTGTGATAAGGTCTATTTAACGCGTCAGATGCGAGTGATGTGCGAGCTGCTGTCAGGCGAGCAGGCTAATTAAAAAAAAACATGTTGAAGTTACTCGCTTGCGAGCTACTATCCAACTCACACATGCGAGTAAGGGGGCGTCCATAAATTACGTGAGGCATTTAAATCTCACCAAATCTCACGTGGGGGCGAGGGGGGGGGGGGTCTCGGCAAATCTCACGTATTTTTTTACCTCAAAAAAACAGTGTAAAATTGCAAGAAAACTGGGTTCACTGGGTTCAATTAAGTAAAACATGTGTCTCCTGTAGAATATAGGTTTTGAAAAATCTCACTTGAGATTAGAGGTGGAGGGAGGGGGTCGAGCAAAATCTCACGAAATCTCACCAAGGGGGGAGGGGGGGTCGAAAAATCCCAAAAATCACCACACGTAATTTATGGACGCTAGCGCTAACATACACGGACTGCATTTTGCAGTTTGGTTGCAGTCGACGGCACGCGACTGTACACGGACTGCATTTTGCAGTCGGAAGTGACAGCTCTAATGCAGTTGGTTGCAGTCAACGGCACGCGACTGCACACGGACTGCATTTTGCAGTCGGAAGTGACAGCTCTAATGCAGTTGGTTGCAGTCAACGGCACGCGACTGCACACGGACTGCATTTTGCAGTCGGAAGTGACAGCTCTAATGCAGTTGGTTGCAGTCAACGGCACGCGACTGCACACGGACTGCATTTTGCGGCGCTAACTCGTAAAAAAATACGTTCATACACTACTTAGCAGGCTGACTTTGAAGTCGATAAAAATACTGCCATTAAAAGGATGAAAACCGGTAATTTAACAAAGATTACGCCAATTTTAAATATGCAGCAACATAATTGGGAACATTAATGCCTACACGAGTTGGGAACCGCAGTGCGGAATTAAATACGCGTGTGTCGCAAATTTGTATCAATTTAACAATTCACAAAGGGTATCGTGTGTTAATGAGCTTAGATTACATGAATCATGATTTTTTAACGTTTCATTATGATGATGAATGATCATCTCGGTTTATTACGAAATATAACTGGGTCAGTTTACAGGCAGGTTTTAGGATGTTTTACATTCGTTCTGATTATATTCTTAAAGCCACCCGGAGGCCTCTGACATGGCTTAACGACTGCTGTCTAGATGATAACAACGGGGATCGGCAATACAGTTCAGTCAAGTTTAGTTGTATAGGTACGTTGGTAAACTTGACTAAACTAATTGTAGTGCCGATCCCGGTTGTTATCACCTAAATACCAGTCGTTAAGCCATGTCAGAGGCCTTCAGGCGGCTTGAACAACTCTGACAGGTTGCCCAATAACCATACAATAAGAATAAGAATAAGATAAAAGACAAAAACAATTACAACTCAAGATACGCCATACCATTATCTATTATGTAGCCATACCTACTCATTCCATCAACTTACCTAACTTACTGATCTATACCGAAATTTGTAAAATTAATCATGGAACTGCGACTTTTGAGGCAGACGTCATATTGTGAGCCCAGACGGGCTGAGCACTCAGTTAAATTAATGTCGAGCTAGGTATCTTCGTTCATAATATACGAGTATTAAAAACATATGAGTGGTGCAAAGAGTAGTGACGATCTCGGTGTACCTAGGCGAGACAAGTTTTTTTTATGTAGACAATTTATTTTTATGTCATAAACAAGCGTACGGCCCGCCTGATGTTCAGCGGTTACCGTAGCCTCGCACGTTGCCGAGCTAAAGGGCAATGGGGGAGGGGGCGGGGTGGAGGGAGGGTTTGGGCTTCCGGCTCTCTCACTAATCGTCTGAAACGCAGCTGTATTAACTACGCCGATCTTCTGTGAGAGACTGCTACTACCCCGGTCAAGCCAGCCTATACGATATGAGCTGCAGTCAATTGGCTATTGCTTGGGTCCACTACCAAAGTACTTACATAATAGCACACTTGTGTATCTCAAGTAAAATACTTGAAATACACAAGTCGAAGATTCGATTTGCTAACCATTCGATATTATATCAATAAATAGTTTACGTTCCACAAATAAAAAAACTGATATCATTCTCATTTATATTTCGTGTAATTTTCATTTTAAATTATTTATTTCACCACGTTAATTCAATCTAATCTGAATCAACTCATTGTCTGTGCTTACGTCTAAATAATTTAAACTTTATTGTGCCCACGCATTTAGAATCATTATTTACGCTGAAAGTGCTAACTCATCGAGGACTCAAACGCGTAGGCACAAAACACCCACTCGTCTGCAATCACGTCATTAATCTATGACGTGAATGGTAGATGACGTCACGTGAGGTTTAAAACTCTAAAGTGTGGAAACCGCAGTTGGCAGCCCGCCCGCCCGCCGCAACCATTACTAAATTCTTTAATATTTTAATACTTGTGCATTATGCATTGCATTTCGACGTCCACAGACATTGTGACAGAGTTTAATCCCGACGAAATGGTTCAAACGTTTCGTTATGAAGCTTTGTACGTTCTGATTATGCGGTGAACTGAATTAATGTGACCGTGGGTGGAGCAAATAAATGGGATTAAGTTGAGTAGTTTCGTATTGATTTAAGAAAGTTAACAAGTTTGTCAGTATCATAACAGAGATCTTTGACGGGCCCGTTAGCGTGGTTGGCGCGGAGGCGCCTTTCACGCTGCAGGTCGTAGGTTCGGTTCCTACCCGGGACATGCATTTGTGTGCGTGAACATGTCTATATGTCCCGAGTCTGGGTGTATATGTATATTAAGTATGTATTTACAAATAAAAAAGTAGTATATGTAGTAATATCAGTTATCTGGTTGCCATAGTACAAGCTCTGCTTAGTTTGGGATCAGGTAGCCGTGTGTAAAAAATGTCCCAGGATATTATTATTATTATTCTTTTACTGATATCTGACACTAAGCAAGTAATTAGCTGCACCTACCGCGCAGTCAGCGAGGCAGGCCTCACTCAGTATGGTGTGCCTTGCCCGAGCCATAAGTTCAAAACTGCCTAGGGGGTGATCCATTTGCGAACCGGCGAGCCAACGGTTTAAACCGTTGGCTCGCCGGCTCGTTGGCTTTCGCTGCCGAGCGAGCAAAACAAATTTTCGTCGGTTTTTTGCACCGCGGACATAGAATTTCAAGCATGCACAGAGAGCCAGCGAGCAAATCCGACAGTTTTAAAGTCCGCAGACTTTTAGGTGCTCCATTGGCGGTTTAGACCTTTGGCTCGTGAGTTCGTTGGCGTACCGGCGGTTCTGTTCGCCAATGGATCACCCCCATAACTGAGGTAGCTGGGTGTTCAGCTAGGCTATTCTGTAATGACAAAATCATTTCGCACGCGTGAATTTGCAGGTGATATATGTCAAATTTTGTATTGAAATTTGACATTTCACTAGAAAATTCACGCGTGCGAAGTGAGTATGACATCACAGAATAGCCTCGCAGTTCACGCGAAATTGACATGTGCAGTAGGTGAACTGACAGCGATGACACTGACAGCGCTCCGGCAAGCCAGAGCTTACGATTGCCTCGGCCGAGTCACCCTGACTGAGCGAGGCATTGAAGCCTCGCGAGGCTTGCAAAGGCTAGCCTCTTGATGTAACGTCACTATGTAAAACAATTAACTCAATAAATGTCCGCTAAGCCCAGTGGGAGGTAAGTAACAAAACCTTTTAGCCCACTACACGGCTTTCCTATTTCCCTTCTTATTAGTACCTAGTTTAGTTTTCAGTATTCAAATGACGTCACTATAGAATTACGTAGCGGCCGTATTGAATAACCAAGTACTTAACAGGAGTCCTTTCGAACTTAATGAAACAATGTTGACTTTATTCAGTAACTTCAGGTAGTAAGGGGTGCTTCAGATACTTCACAAGTAACTTCAACTAATTTAGGTAGTTATTGAATTTCAGGAGATCAAATTGGAGACGGTACTGAGACTATTTATTTGGTCCACATAGGTCTAGTTATTTCAAGAACTTTAAACAGCTCTACCGTTATTTACGTCTAGCGTCTACTGAAGTATTTGTTTGAGAAATTGTAGAGCCAGTCATCAGAGGTTCGGTTAAACAAATAAGTATTTTACGGTGACGCTAGCGACTCTAGAACGTATAAACTCATGGTAGGGCTACAGTACGTATCTATGTATAGTCCGCGGGGGGTTACTCCGAAATACGTCGCTGACGGATCGTCCGAAGTATGTCAAATCAAAACAATGTCAAATCGTAGAGAAAAACGAAAGAAGAAATGTCAAATCACGACAATCCGTCAGCCGAAACGTTAGGTTCGTATTTCGGAGTAGGCCAGCAGATCTAGATGACATTCGGGTTATCAGCTTTTTGCAGAATAAAATCCGAATCAAAATTAGCAGGACCCGATAAACAATTAAAATCGCCCACAAAATTATTAAAACACATTATTCTGTTGCTTTGCGGGTCCTGCTAATTTTGATTCGGATTTTATTCTGCAAAACGCTCATAACCTGAATGTCATCTCGACCTGTCGCGGACTATAGGTATGTAGTAAAAGAAAAAATAACGTACGACATCTACATTTTATTTTAATAGAATTCCATCATTCAACTTTTTTCTGTAGTGAATTTATAGATATTATTTATAAATTTCTGAATCATGTACAGTCATAATGACGACATACCTAATGTAGAGTGAACCATGCATGTAAGAATTATAGATCTGGAAATGTGAAAGATTTGAGAAATGGTCGATCTCGGAAAGCGGACAGTTTGGGAAGTAGACGACTAAGCGCTAACATACACGGACTGCAATTTTGCAGTTTGGTTGCAGTCGACGGCACGCGACTGCGCATGGACTGCATTCTTGCAGTCGCGTGTATGGCGGCGCTTAGGAAAATGGACGATCTAAGAAAGTGAACAATTTGGGATGTGGATGACGTCTTAGAAGAATGACTGACATAGAGAGTAGAAGATATAGGAAAATGGTGAATTTGGGAAGTGGATGACTGAGGAGAATGGACGAAATAGTAAGTGAACGACCTAGGAGAGTGGACAATTTTGGAAGTGGACGACATAGAAATGAGTAGTGGATGATCTAGTGAGTACACAAGCTTTAAAATGTCAACGATTTCAAGGTCAGCCTTAACATCTTTGTTTAAGCAAAACCATTTCTCATATATATTATATGTTATATAAAGGGTAGTAACATGTATGCTAACATTAAGATACAGGAAAACTTCCCGGTTGCTATTTGCAAAACTTATTCCTGTTATCGTAAATACTTTATCACTCTTGTTAGAGAGTAATTCGGAGTTTCCTCTTGCGATGGCTATATAAAATATAGATAAAAGTTTTTAGGACTTAAGTGTTTAGGTAAGAAATACTGTTTTGGCTTAATAGCTCGTAAATAAGTTTGTTATTTGGCTAAATAAATAAGTATATTCCTGTTAACAGGAAGCCTATTGCTTTTCCATTTTTATAGGACTGCGGTGGCAAAAAATCGTACGGCCCGCCTGATGTTAAGCAGTTACCGTAGCCTATATATGCTTGCAATACCAAAGGCATTGCTCGCACATTGCCAATTTGAAGGGGAGTGGAATGAAGGGAGGGGTAGGGGGGGGGGGGCTTGGGCTTTCGACTCTCTCACTCATCGTACAAAACGCAGCTGTAATAGCTGCTTTACGCCGATCTTTTGTGAGAGGGTGGTACTAACCCGGTCGGTATTGTTCTGATGTTTGCAAGCGTGTTCTACTGATTGTGTAATTAAAAACCCACCAGGTGTTGTCAAAGTGTTATTGAGATTACATTCCACAATCTGTTACCAATTCTTCTTCCTATTATGGTCAGCGGCAAACCTAGTGTCAAAGTTCTTCAAGCAGCCTTAAGGCCTGTCTAGATGACAGCAACCGGGACCGACTTTAACATGCTCACTGAAGCACATATACGCTCAGTTCGAAATGGCACGGATGGTCACCCATCTCTGTCTGACCTTGCCAAGCATTGCTTAGCCTCCAATACATCCGCCAGAACCTCTGCAACTTAAGGGGATCAGTCGCAGCGCCGACTTTTTAGAGACCTGTAAACATGAACTTTGAAGAACCCCATATTTATAGAGGAGCTACTGAAGGCTTAAACAGTGTTCTAAATAATTTCCAAAGATTGGTTATAGTACATTACTGCCGCGGTCTGTAATGAGTGTATTGCTGGCTGCGGTGTTGATGGCCGAGAGCGCAGCGCAGCGCAGCTTGAGGCCTCCACAGCGCGGTCAGCATTGCAGCCCTTAATGAACAAGCTGAAATAATAATTTATAGCGCGGCCAGCAAGGGCTGCAATGATGGCCAAGCTTGAAGGCCGAGAGCGTAGCTAAGCTTAGATTGGGGCCATCATAGCGTGGCCAGCAGTATAGTCATTGCGGACCAAGGCTTGTATAGTACTTTACTCAAAAATGACCTTACATGTCATCACATGATCATGACGTCATCTCATCTTAATTTATTGTTTGTGCCGGGGCGGGGCGCACCAGCACGGGGGGGTTGAGTGAGGAGCTCCTCGCTGTGCCAGCCACCGCGCTGGTGCGCACATGTTTATGCGCCATCAAAAAATTTGCTGACGGCAAAATCCCATCCAGCAAATTTTTTGATGGCGCCAAAACATGTGCGCACCAGCGCGGTGGCTGGCACAGCGAGGAGCTCCTCAATACGATATGAAATCTCATACAAATTTGATGGCGCCTTTATTTGCAGCGCAGCAACGTCGACTTTGCTAGAAGAAAATTTGCAAAATAATGACAACATTATAAGCATTTTTGAGTAAAAACAATAAACTCTCTGGCAATGAGTACCTACAACACCCATCGAAAAAGAGAATCTCTCAACGCAAAATGTACAAAAAATATGGAGATATGAAAACCAGTCTATTATCCTTGATACCTGCCGACGATGGATGGCTCTTATATAATGAAGGAGAGAGATGAAAGTATATAAGAGGCGCGTTTTTCAGCGAGTTTGTTTCTTAAGAGAAAAGGACCTACAGGCAGGTGCGGCGGGAATTTATTATCTGTGCTCGAGTGTCCGGGACACCGGTGAAATAAAATACTGGAAGTGAATAGCTGCTATACAATTTTAATATTATACTTCAACTACTGGACGACCGCTTTGCACAGTGGTGGAAGCGTAGACCGTTCGGCTCACTGCATTGGCAGGTTGCAGGTTTGATCCCCGCTAGAAGCAAATTTAGGATACGGCCTTTTTGTAATAATTTGCCCTAGTCTGGATGTCACACGGAATCAAGTTAGTTCACTAGCTGTACCACTGTACTGTTCTGTACCAGGCGCATGCCGCGCGAGGGCAGCACACTGGAGCTATTGTTTACCAAAATACATTGTTTTAAAATAAGTAAATGGCGATAAAAAAAAACAATGTAAAAAAGACAAGCCCGCTGAGTTTCTTGCCGGATCTTCTCAGTCAAGGTCGCGTTTCCGATCCTGCGGTAGAATTAAGGAAACATTTAAAATGTCAATTTGTAAGTGCCCCTGTAGGCCTAAACAAAATAAACGATTTGAATTGAATTGAATTGAAGTTGCGCGCTCACATGCCGTGAACGGCAAGAGCGGCAGCCTGTTACGTGCTTGGGTGAGCCGAAGGGCGAGCCAACCTTCACTCTAGCTAGACGGAGAAGGATATAGCCGAGCAATCAGTTACCTACATAATTATACTATCGTTCTATCTCATGACTAGGCCAAACTAAGCCAGGCAAATGACAGCGCTCAGATGAGACAGAGCGGCCATTTGGCTCGGGCGCGCCCTGTCACACTAAGCGAGACAAAGCTGCCTCGCGCGGCATGTGAGATATTTGGAAGTGGCTATTATATTGTAGTCATATTTTTTTTTTTTTTTTTTTATAGGACTGCGGTGGCAAATAAGCGTACGGCCCGCCTGATGTTAAGCAGTTACCGTAGCCTATAGATGCTTACAATACCAAAGGTATTGCGCGCACATTGCCGACCTGAAGGGGAGTGGGATGGAGGGAGGGGGAGGGGGGGTGGGCTTACGGCTCTCTCACTCATCGTACGAAACGCAGCTGTAATAGCTGCTTTACGCCGATCTTCTGTGAGAGGGTGGTACTACCCCGGTCGAGCCAGCCCGTTTATGAGCTGCAGTCAATTGGCTACAGCTTGGCTCTACCACCTTCTAAATGTTTATGACTTTCTGTTGCTTAGTTTGGGACCACACAGTTGGTGTGTAAGTCTTCCTCTTCCACGCTTTCTCTAATTGTTAAGTAAACAATATGTAAATCACTTCCAGACCATTTTTATATCCACGAAAAAAGGTTTATGCAAATTAGTTGAACAGGTACCCTCGACGTAATACAGTGCTATTATTTCCAGAATGTACCCTGATGAAAGTACATAGTATGTGGTCATTTAGCGGGTAAACGCCTGTGTTCTCGTCTCTACATTATTTTTGTGTACCTTTTCAGTTCATTGTTATAGATATGTAGATCTATGTACGCAGGGCTATATCGTACGAGGACACCAGTGGTAGCGCAACCAGTCGCATGTACGCATAAAGGCTATATCGCACAAGGACACCAGTGGTAACGCAACCAGTCACTCCACCAACAAAATGTATAGAGCTGTATGGAGGATATCGCACCTAGAAAGAAAGAAAGAAAGAAAGAAACATTTATTCGACACACTCGCAACACATAGACAGAGGAAGCAGAAAAAAAGGGGTCAGCGCGAACTGTGCCGAAAAGGTATATGGCTCAGCATGTGCTGGGGGAGTACGAGACTCCACCAGCGCTGATTTCACCTGGTGTCCGCTTGGTAGCGCAACTAATTCGGTGTTGGCTACCGAATCACCCACTGGTGGCACCACCATGGTTGCCTCGTGTGATATCGCGCTAAGTATCTAAATAATGTGGAAGAAAAGTTTGTTTCAAGACTGCCCGCCTTTATAGAGTATTTATTGAGACTTCGACTTTAAAGTTATTAGGAATAATAATATTATACTATGCGACAATAAGAAATTACTTTACATACCTGTTTTAAGTTTACATATTACATACAAGATATTTAAGACAAATATGACCATTGCATAAAACATTGATTACTAAGATCAACAAATAATTATAATGTAAATATTGCTAAATGTTACCCACTTTTTATCATCTAAGATACTTACCCAAAGCGATAAGTTGTACACTGATAGCTGATTAACATATTTTATAGCATAGTGATATTGAGCTATGTCAGATAATAAATATAGCACGGGTGATATCACCAGACAAACTTACCTTTTGCTACGGTTAAAATCATAGAATATTTTTCTTCTAATCTCCTTGATTAAGGCTCGTAGCATCTCAAAGTTGAGATCGATCTTAAGACGCTGTTTTTGTACAGAGAGATTTTATTTTGCTCAAAATATCGTAGGCTGTATACTGAGCTGGGGGGTTACTCCGAAATACGTACTCTTCGTTTCGATCCGAAACAACGAAGACAACGAACGAACGACAGTGACCCTACCACCAAAACACTTCGAATCCGTAATGTACGGATGGCTTTCCTTTCGGATCCATAGACAATCAATCGGATGAACCAGAGATGATCGTATGAACATGTGAATAAAAACGGTAACATTCAAAACATTTTAAAATATGATGTATTCTTTAAAAAAACACGCACTACGATTGTGTAGTTGCTTTTGTTAAAACTATCATACAATTTATGCATTATATAATGTATTTTGGTGCAAATCCATATTTATTTTGTCATTCCACCTACTTAACAGAGTTTATGTGTTGTTACTCTGAATACTCTATTATAGTTTTTCTGTAGATGAAAGCTGTCACTCGGAATGACTCGGAAGTTGGTTCTGTTAAATTTTATTCGTTTTCTTTATAATTCTTCAGACTATTATATCTTATAAAAGTTTCGTGCGCAACAATTTCAGTAAGTTTACTTTATTTATTCGTTTAAAGTAATCAACAAAAGTATCATGTACCTACATAACTAATGATTTCGGGTATTTATTTTTATGTTACAGCTCAATAATGACGACCACTAGCTTGCAATTGGAGGAATTATTAGAGTTCATGAGCACGCATAGGGATGTAGCGCGGGGTTTTATTAATAGCGTGGAGGGGCGAGCTCGTACTAAAAGGCTGTGGGAGAATTTAGCCTCACGGCTAAATAGCTTGGGGGGTGCTGTAAAAACAGTACAGCAGTGGAAAAAGGTCGGTAGTATTAACGTTAAACCTTTAAATTCCTCTATTCTTAATAACAATTATTATTAATAACTTCTGCTTAAAACCCTAACATTTGCATCATTGTTTTGTTACTATTTCAGTTAGCATGTCATTTGAATGTGTGTGCATAAAACATTTGCTTATATAGGTGTGGGCTGACAAAAAATATATGACAAAAAAAGCTAGCGCAGCAGCTCGCCGGTCTGCTACTGGCACTGGTGGTGGGCCACCAACGGCTGACCCGCTCTCCCAGAATGACCACAAGGTCATCTCCATTATGGGAGTAGGCTTCGGTCAGCCGGATATCCCGGCATGCAGTGTGCCAGCTTTTCCCGAGGTAATGCTTTTGTATGGATGTATTTTCTTTTGTGTATGTGTTTGATACTTATTGTAAGACCATTGTAAACTGGCAAAAAATCTCTATTAATTTGGCGGGTAATGTACCCTATGCAATGGCTTCTTTTTCATTTTTGCATCCATGCACTGCTCTTATTTGCATAAAAACTTAGAGGTACTTAGGTAACTACTTAATAATATAATACTAGGTAGGTACTTCATAATATAATATTTTTTAAAGTTTAATGATTTGCGGGAATCTCTGCTGGTCTTGATATTGGGTTAGAGACGATAGTTCTGTTGGTGGTTTGGCTACGTCCAACAAAAATAATATCATAATACCTACATTTTGTATCAGTGTGTCTGAACTTGTTATAGATTTTAGAATGGCCCACTAATTATGTAGCACCCTCTGAACCTCCAGCCACACTAGTTCGATCCGCCTCTCCAGCTGCAGAAGCCCAGGACAGTCCAATTATAGCTCAAGCTCGCCCAAGAACAAGTGGCAGCAATATCCCAGGTACCTAAACACTAAATTGTTATTATTTTAATGAGATGCTACACCATAGAACACGACCTGTGGACACACTAGCGACAGCGTTCTACGCGAGGCACTGCGGTGTCCACAATTTCCGAGCTTTAGTTCATTAATTTAATGAAGGTTTTCTCTGTAGTTCATTGGTATTTTTACACGACTGCCCAAAAAGTATGTATGTATGTGATGTTTCTTTAATCCACTATAACTTTGGAATACCTGAACAGATTTGGATGTATGGGGTATCGTTAGAATCGTTACATCATTCCGGGTAACACGGGGTTTATTATAAAAAAAGGCATATGGCGGCATTATGGCACAATTTTAAAATGTGAAAAAAAAATCCTCTATTATTACAATATGGGTATCGAATTGAAGGCATCGATGAGCACATTCCAAAACTGTAAAATTTATAGGCCTTACTTAACATAGATAGGGTGTAGAGGCAAAACAAACATTTCATTTTTGGCTGCTGTCACTAAAATCCATAAAATAAAAATAAATAATTTAAAATTTTAAAAACACGACTGCCCTGCCGAAAAACTAACTAAAAAGTATTAAAAAAAAGTTCAGTGTCATTGCAGTCGGGGGACCTCTTAGATTAAAAAATGTTCCACAAAACGGTCCCCCGACTGCGATGCCACTGCAATTTTTATACTTTTTAGTTCGATTTGGGTAGGGCAGTCGTGTTTTTTATATTTTTTAATTAATAATAATAATATATGCGTCACGACTTTTATCCCCATTCGGGGGTAGTCAGAGGCTTGAGTGGCCATACACCACCACATTGTGGAGGTATTAACCAACTCAAAGCCCACGCTTCACCAGATAGTCAGAACCCAACGTGACAGGTGGTGAACCTTGTCGCCTTGTATACAGGAACTGACTATTACCTAATCCCGAGGGATAGGTAGGTTTCCTCACGATGTTTTCCCTCACCGTAAGCGAACTGTAAATTATGCACATAGATGAAAATTCATCCATCGGTGCATGCCCCACCGGGGATCGAACCTGGGACCTTATGATTGCCAGCCCAACGTGTTCGCCCCTAGGCTACAGTCGCTCACAATCAGCTCATTCGCTCATTCGCTCATTTTTTAACTATTTGTTTTTAAACTTTATTTTTATAAACGTTTCATGTTACCATAAATTATCATGTCCTTCAATATGTAAAGTGTTCAACCAGTCAGCCTGTATAATACATAAGTAATGGGAATTGTGTCCTGATTTTTATTTTTCGACTTTTACAGCATCGAGGCGGCCACGACGACGACAGCGTTTGATGCCGTCGGACACGCGTGCTGAAATCCTGCGCCTCGAGAAGGGAAAAAATGTATTGCTCGCCGGCATCCTGGGCGAGCTCAAAATACTCAATGAAAATATTGGCAAAATAGTTTCGAAAATGTAATATTTTATTTACAATATATATATTTATATTATTAACAAACTTTTATTAATATATTTTATAATAAAAAAACTGGCCAAGTGAATATCGGACTCGCACATAAAGGGTCTCGTACCACCGTAGAATATAAAGAAACATCTACAAAAATGGTGATACATATTCACACACAGTAGTCACACGTTGAAGTCTTTTGTATGGAAACCGACCATATAACTATATATCCATCATAGACCGCATCGTCACTTACCATCAGGTGAGTTCGTGGTCAAATACTTGTCTATCTCTGAATAAAAAATAAAAATAAAAATTAGACAATAAGTCAAAAATATCAAGTTTTTTGCATGGGTACCCCCTTTTTTAAAATTTTAATTTCTTTTTAGATGTAGCGGCAGCAGAAATTCACGGAATGTGAATTTCAACTCTCTACCTATTACGGTTCGTGAGATACAGCCCGCTGACACACGGACGGACGGACGGACAGCGTAGACTTAGTAATAGGGTTCCGTTGGCACCCTTTGGGTACGGAATCCTAAAAATGCTCCATGAGGCCAATATAAGGCCAGCAATGTAATTTCTTCTACCTAAAACAAAAGAAAACCATATTAATTAAAAAAAATCATAAATAAAATAATAATTTGTCTAAAATTCATAGGTACATGATTATATCCTAAATCAAATGATATTGGTGAAAATGTACTCAATATTAGTAGGTATTTTATGTAAAATGGACTTAGTTTAACAAATGCACCAATCATTTAAATCGTTGTAGCTTATACTATAATGATAGTTAAGAAATACCTCTAAATTCTATGAAGCAAGTGTATGAGCTCATTTCGTGTCCTCTGCCCTTGCTCAAGTGTTGGTCCAGTTATATGATTTCCCACCCTGGCTTGTAATAGTATTTCCATATGTTGCTCCTCAGGTGATAATTCTACAATGTCAATATTTCTTGTCAAACACATGTTGTGCAGAACACAACATGCAATGGTAATTTTGGCAGCCATTTCCGGCTTATAGTGAAGCTGCCGAGCTGCCAAAAGGCATCTCCATCTGCCCTTCAAGATACCGAATGTGCGCTCTATGGTGGAGCGTACTCGTTTATGTAGGGTATTATAGTGTCCTTCTGGTGAGTCATCTGGAGCTCCATCCACTGGGGTCATCAGGAATCTTCTCAGAAGATAGCCTGAGTCTCCTGCAATCATAATATTATAAGGCAGAAAATTAAGAGGTAGGGTAACGGCACCCAATATTGGCATCCCCCCAATTATTGGCACTTTCGAAGTTATCTTTAAAAAATAAGAAAACTAAATATGGAAAAAGTGTTTTTTTGTTAAAAGTCATGAATTTCACAGTTTTTCTATCTACCACTGGTCATTTTCCCCATAAACAATAAACGAACGTATTTCCTGTGTCCTGTTGTAGTTTTCGACGCTACAGCGTGAGTCACAACATTTTTGTGACTATGTTTCTGCGGGAAGATGCTTAAGGTGCCAATAATTGGGGGTTTTACCCTATGTCAAATAATTAAAATATGGACATTAATAAAGCTACTAACACAAAAAGTTTACATAATATGGTACATTTTCTCAAGAAATTGAATAATTATTTCGACAAGTGAGTTATATCAAAACAATGAAATCTATTTTTAACCGCTGACGAAAAACGATGGGAGTTATAATTATTAATATGTAATAAGTATGCTGACCCAGTAAGATGGCCGTCTCATCTGTGTTATTTGTAATGCTTTCCAGATGCTCACGAATCGCGCTATTTTGCCAAACGAACGAATCATGAGTGGCTCCACCATATGAGGCATCAATATTCAGAATGTTGCAGTTTGAGTCGCATATCTAAAACAGAATACTTACTGTAGAAAACATCATATTTATACATTTTAAAAGTGAAAATTAATTGAATTTGCTAGATAGCTTACCACTTGGCAATTTATCGAGTGATAATGCTTTCTATTAAAAAACCGTTCTTCATTTTGACTTGGGCGGACAATTGCTATGTGGGTGCAGTCAATGCACCCACATATGCCCGGAAAGTTATGTTTGGCATAGAATCTGAAATAAATAAAGATTATTTTAAGTATTTTGAATTAAATAATAGACATCCAGATTCAAATGGGTGCATCCCAAAGCAACTGAAACTTAAATTTGTTTTATATAATCTATATTAAAACTATAAAACACACCCTTCTTTAATGGTATTCCTCTCCTGCCTATTTTGAGGGAATTTCATGTGGTTATTTACAACGAGAGGGTTATTAAGTGCCTCAGTGACTTGTCTGAGACACTTAGATACACTTTGCTGTGCCATGGAACTATCCATTCCAAGCCCTACTGCTCCTTGGTAACCGCCGCTAGCATAGAAGGAAAGGGCTGTAAGAATCTGTAAGGGAATACACTAAGTATTTATAAAATGCCTGAAATAATCGATTCAAAATAGTATATATATAAATTATAGAATACTAATAAGAAACCTTCCATTCATGTTAAAGATTAATCCATATCCTTGCATTTCTTATAGGATAGATCAAAAAAGAATTTGATATGAGATAATGAAGCGAGAATATACCTATAATTATTATAGCTTACCTTGGTTGTAGGATCAATTCCTCTAGAATTGTTTTTTTTCGGAAGGTGAGGGATTATTTCCTCGCACAAATTTTGAAATATACTGCGATTGATCCTATAATTTTGTATAAAGTCTTGGTCTCTAATGGGGTTATAAAGGGACGCCTCTCGAAGGCGCAGTCGTTTAAGACTACGCTCGGCATGTTCCTCTTGTATTGTTTCTTCAAACAATAAAAATCGAGCCATTGTATTAAAACGATAACGGTAAAAGTGAGGTTAAATTTCGATCAAAACAATGTCAAACACCGAAATCGTAAATGTCTAATAACTTTCAGAGTAGGGTCCGAAAGAAGAAACGTCACATCACGATTATCGAATCCGTACTTCGGATCCGTAATGCTTTCGGAGTAGGAAAACGTCCGATCCGTCAGCCGAAACGTTCGTTTCGCTTTTCGGAGTAACCCCCCTGTTTCTAATGAAAACTGAAATATTATGCGTCGCAGCCGTCATAAACAATTGCTATTAATTTGAAATAGTTATTTTATCAACACAAATATTTAGCGTGGCATGTACAACATACCTTAATTTATCACTTAGATGCATTTAATAATACAAAATATAGTTAACTCACTAAACACTCTTAACTGCGATCACTCAAAGCTCGAAATCCATTGGCAATTCATTTTCAGACTGAAATATATAACTTGGTTTTTGTAATAATCGCATTACTGTTCAGTATATAAAGTGTTTTCAAATAAGAAAAATACAACTATTATTAGATCTTCTGAAAGTTATAGTGACAATTATGAAAGGTTACTTCTTGGTGTTTGCTGTTTTATTGGCTCTTGTAGCCGTTGTGTTCTCCGAATCCCTGGTCTCTTATGGTAAGTTTTTTCTTTCCTTTTGAGGGTGCTATAGTCCATACGAGGATAAGATCATCCAGTCCGTCCGTCCGTCCGTCCCCAGACACGGGACTTTAACTTTTATAGTTTTTGACAGGAGTTGATGTAATTTGGTATTAAAATACATTCATAGTAGATCTCAATTAAAAAAATATATAAAATGAAATTTTTGAGGTTCCTCACCCTACATGGAAAATGGGGATAAATATTTTTCTTTTAGTTAACATGATTATCACTTGCTTACGGTGAAGGAAAACATTGTGAGGAAACCTGCTTGTCTTAGAAAATCTAACAAATCGAAAGACATGTGAAATCCACTAACCCGCACTGGGCCTGCGTGGTGGATTATGCCCTGAATCCCCCTCGCATTAAGGGCAGGGCCGTGCCCATGACTGGGACGTCAAACAGGGCTAATATTATTATCTACACTAATATTATAGAGAGAAAAGATTTGTATGCATGTTTGCATTGAGTAAACTCAAAAACCACTGAACTGATTTCAAAAATTCTATCACCATTAGAATGCTACATTATCCCTGAGTAACATAGGCTATATTTATTACTAGAAAAAATTGAGAATCCCTACTAAAACTTCAATAATGTAACCCAAGGTGTAAAAAAATATACGGGATCCAGCAAACGGAATCCAGGATCCGGTAAAAACGGGAAACGGGATCCAAGATACGGGGTCAAGGATCCGGGATCAGAGATCCGATTTTTTTAAATTTAAATTCGACGCGGACGATGTCGCGGTGAAAAGCTAGTATTTTATAAGGATAACAATATTAATTTTATATGTATGTTATCCTTACTCCTTCTAGAAGATGACGCAGAAGTATTGGACCGGCCTCGTCGTGATGCAGACTGCGATTTCAACGCGTGCGACCGTTGGTGCCACCAACTAGGTCTGCCAGGGGGAGCCTGTGTCAACGACAAATGTGACTGCGATCGATTCTGATCTTACTTGAATTCAAAATTGAAATCATTTATTTTATTTAGGCCTACGGGGGCTAGTTTTATGAACGTGTGTTATGCTGATATTTGAATAAATAAACGAAGAAAATAAAGTGTGTTTTGCTGAGACGGGAAAGTAATAATGTTACACAGGGTGTTAGGGCCACCACAGACATGCTACTTTTTGCATCGGCGATCGGCGATTTTGTGACTGTATCGATGCTGCATCGCGATTTGGCGACTCCCTGCGTTAGGACGCAGCGACTGCTCCGATGCTAAATCGCCGATGCAAAAAGTAGCATATTTGCGGTGGATCTTAGGGCCACCGCAGACTTGCTACTTTTAGAATCGGCGATCGGCGATTTTGATGCTGCGTCTCGCTCCTTCGCGCTCGAAGAAACGCGACGCAGCATCGATAAGTCACAAAATCACCGGTCGCCGATGCTAAAAGTAGCAAGTCTGCGGAGGCCCTTAGGTAAGATGAGGGGCGTATAGGAGGGTATTCAGTGTTCGATTCGATGACAATTGCAATATGCTATTGATTTACATTTTTTATGTATAATCTGAGTTCTCTTTATTACGGATGTCAATAGTTAAAAGAGCTCAGCTTATGTTGGCAGTATTCCCCGAGATGTACAGTCAACCACACAAACGGTAGATCAATGATTTTAATACCAAATTTTAAATTCCGAAGCTCTGTCTACGAATATTTCCCCAACCCACACTGAACATGCCTCTAACTACTACCTATATTTATACTGTGCTCTAACTCTCTAGTGTATATGACGTCACGGATAGAATTTTTTATTCATTCAAACTTCGAATCGGGCCGGTATTGGTGGAACATCGAAACGTCAGTCGATCTAACTTTCTGAATAGAAACTATTTTAGCGTGTATTCGATTGCTTATATCTGTCGTCCACTTTATTTTAAAGCTAACAAAAATAGCTTGGTTTTAACTCATCGACATTATTTTCGCCATACCTTTATTTGTTAAATTTTACCAAGTTTTGGTATACTTACCGCCCCCTCCCCCCATAATTAGTAGTTTCTCAGAAATCTCATTTACATAAAATAGTTAAGAAAAACTATAGGCTGCAAATAATTAGGTAGGATGGTAAGGTACCATCGGGTATATTTTTCGCATACCTAACATTTAATTGTGTATGCTTATCACACAGTACACAATACCCTTCAAATTAAGAAAAGAACATTCTGGCTTCTTCTACGGAACATGTATTCAATATCTTGTCAGCCGTTATGAAAGCTTTCCTAGAGCTTCCACTGGACTCAACCCTAAAACTCTCAGAAAAATATTACATTCCCCGTCCGCTATTTCACCTGTGCACAACGATATTAAATAAAAATATAAGTAGATAGGTTGCACGCGCTCCGTAAGTGGCACATAAAACTTTGCTAATTGGCAAACCCGAGTTCAGTCTCGCGTCATTGATGAACGCGTTGACAGTGTTGTTTTTGCACATTATTATATACATTGCTGATATTAACACATGATAAATAGAATATTATAATATGAAAGCAAGCAACGTATTTCAGTCCGCTACCGCTGACGTGGTATTCGTGTAATGTGCAAACACTTTTTGTCGTGTAGGTAACCCATGGACCAATTACTAAGGGGACTGGCCCTAAGCAACTCGGCCGAGTGGTCGGCCTAGTACTAACATCGACATAAAACGAAGCGAGTAGTTCAACTATTTACCGGTAGATAGAACAATGAAAATGAAAAAACAATGACCACGTTTTTTTTTCATACATATATCTAATAAGGGCACCTCTTTCTTTAGTCTTTACTCTGTGAGGTAACCTATCTACCTCTTTACTTGTTATATCATTGCCTTGCAAATAAAATGACACAATTCTCCGTTACGTTTATAATAAAAGCAGCATGTGAATTTCACCCATGCTGCCTTCCTAGCGGTATTAAGTGGAAACTCTGAATATTTTCCGAGGGACGGTATTTGTGTGATGCGCTTAATATCAAGAGAGGGCGCTTTTGTGTTACAACGAAAGTATTTTATCATTGGTTGTATAGCCAAACTGTAGCCATGGGCTGGCTTGACAAGGGTAGTACCACCCTCTCACAGATGATCGGCGCAAAGTAACTATTACAGTTGCGTTTCGACGTTTCGACGATTAGTGAGAGGGTTGATACTATTGTAGCTGGTAAAATCCGTCAAAGATAGATTTTTTTACCCGACTACGGCGGAGGGTTATGATTTTGACCGGTATGTATGTATGTATGTGCATCTGTTCCCATCTAACTTCCAAACTACTTGTAGTAATTTAACAAATGAGGTATCGTTAGAAGCGGCTTAATGGCGCGCTGGTTATAGACTATGTGACGTCACATAAAATTGCATATGGCGCCCTCTAGAGGACATAATGTCATGAACTAAAAAAAAAACATTTTTTAATGAAATCGTGTGGGGTATCAAATGAAAGAGCTTGATGAGCACATTTCAAAAATATATATATTGTTACCTAACTATCTATAACTCCAAAATAATTAAATAAAAAGTAAGTTTAAAAACTAAAACCTGACTACTGAAAAATCGCGCTCTAAAAAGTATGAAACAAGAAAATATTCGCATCTAGAGGATAGCCGTGGTCCGTGTTCATATGCCATTTGGCCTAAAGGACCTACACGGACCACGGCTATCCTCTAGATGCGAATGTTTTCTTGTTTCATACTTTTTAGAGCGCGATTTTTAACCTCAAAGACCATGGACAAACACATTGTGAGTGTCTTATGTTATCCAGTACCTAAGATGAAAGATAAAAACAGCGTAAGCGTTTTTTACAAGCGAGTATTTAATTTGATTACATTCTTAAACTTTAGTAGGTAATAAGTCTTCATCTCCTTATCGTATGGTTTGTGGCCAACCTATTGTCAGAGTTGTTCAAGGCCTCTGACAAGGCTTAACGACTGCTGCCTAGAAGACAACAACCGGGACCGACTAATAAGTAATAAGTGGAACAAGGGTACATCAAGGGCCTTATTATTGAATGCATTTATTACTTTATAAAAAAATAATAGTTAATTATTTCAATCGCAGTTACGGCCAAACGACGCTTTCTATCCACGGTACATAGGGTTGAACCTTCGTGTATATTCCAGCGTTGTCAACGAACTCGCACGCTGTACCGTATGACGTCACACCTAAGATGTTGTACACGCAATCAATAAAGGAGTCCCTGCTGCTCTGAAGTGGTCCACCGCTGTCACCCTGGTAATAAGAGTTTTTTTTTTAAACTTAAAGGCCAAATTAACAATGGGCGCTGTCGCCGAGGCAGGCCCAGGAAACGTTGGCGTGACGACCTGGATGCATTTTGTGGCAGCTGGCCGGAAGTGGCCAATGACAGAGAGGAGTGAAATGTTGTGGGGGAGACCTTTGCCCAGCAGTGGGACAATGTGGGTTAAAAAAAAAGGCCAAATTTAATAGCGCTCGTATTTCTATGGCAACTCGTCCACTACTCAAAATAAACGGAACTGGTTAGTAATTGAAATTACTAACTAGTAAAGCCACGATTCCACAGCGGCGCATGCTGTGCACGGGCACGCGGCGCACTTTAGCTGCATGGGTTCATTTGTTCGACAAAGTGGGTCTACGTTTCCACTGCAGCGCACGCTATACACGAATATTAACATACGACTATGTACAACTGTACGCTTCCGTGTACCGCGTGCACAGCGTGCATGGCGTTGACAGCGTTGAGATACGTGGGCGCCATATTCAAGCAAACTACGCGTGTAACAATGACGTAAATTCATGCGTAGTAAGTCCGTGCTTTGCAGTGGACATAATTACATACATTTTCTTGCAAAGCAAAGCTTGACGCACGTGCGTAGCCTCTCCGTGCGCCGCGGTGGAATCACGGCTTTAACGCGTGGCTCGTCCACGCCGCTACTCAGGGCCTACTCTGGTTCAAACGAAAACGAAATTTCGGACGAAATTCGCGTATTTCCTACTACATTTCTCATTGATTCTCATTGATTGAAATCGTTTGACGTTTAGATTCGACGACGACGAAGACGTCAAATAATTTTCGTTCGTCGGAAATGTCGGAATCAATGAGAAACGTAGTAGGAAATACGCGAATTTCGTCCGAAATTTCGTTTTCGTTTGAAACAGAGTAGGCCATCTCAAAAGGAATGCAACTTTCCAAGCTCGATACGAAAAAAACCAAACACAATCACTCAAAAAGTACGCGGTGCAAAAAAGTTCAGTTTGTTTTGAGTTGCGTCGTGTACGAGTCACCATAGACATACTCGAGCTATTAAATTTTAGAAACTCATTAGTAATTTTACTCAAAAAAGTTTATAATGTTGTCATTATTTCGCAAATCTTCTTCGAGCAAAATAGGATTTGTCGTATTGCAAGAGCCTCATGACATATAATGGCCGTTTTTCGATTACACGGCACGGCACCGGCGACGGCACAGTGACAGCTATTTGCGGGGTTTTCATTGGTCAGTAACCAATGACAACGGGTCACTGACCAATGAAAAAGCTGCCGCCATGCCGTCGCCGATGCCGTTCCGTGTAATCGAAAAACGGCCAATGTATTATTATCGAGTATGACCAACATTATATTGCTGTTATCTGACCGTTGCCATGGAAACGTAACAAACAGGTATGTTTATGGTCCGTAAAAAAATCTGATTGCCGGTTAAAACGAGTTGGTCGTGCCGTTGCCATGGAAACGTAAACAGAGAAAATAAACAACTATAGATATAGTTCGTAAAAATAAAAATATAATTGTATTAATTTTTATACCTAAGTAGCTAGTTTTGTTTAAACTAATCGTCGCATTTTTGAGTAAAGCACTATACAAGCCTTGGTATTTAATGAGTGTACTGCTGACCACGCTATACTGGCCTCAAGCTAAGCTTCGCTACGCTCTCGGCCTCCAAGCTTGGTCATCATTGCAACCCTTGCTGGCCGCGTTATAAAGCGCGCAGTGGAGGCCTGGCGCTGCACTGCGCCACGCTTTCGGCCATCAACAACGCAGTCAACAACACACTCATTAGAGACCGCGGCAGTAATGCACTACAGTAATTAGTAAAAATTCTTTTGAGTAGCGCCGCGGACAAACGGCTAACACCCGGTTGGCTATTTATACAATGGATATTTTCTCTAAGCAACTTACTTCACAGGTGTCCTGAATGCCCTCTCGATCACCATAGCACACTTGTGTGGTGCTGTTAAAGCCGTCAAGGAGGTGTCTGTGCGGTGGGTACTTCTCCGCACACTCTTCATCCTTGTATTTCTCCAGTGACACCTGAAAACACCAAAGTTAATGAATCTGAAACCATATGAAATAAACTAGCCCGGTCAAGCCAGCCCAAATATGAGCTGCAGTCTATTAGCCGCAGTTTGACTCTATCACCTCACTGGTATAGACTGATACAGACAGACAAACAGACACGGACAGACGGATACAGATTAGACGATAGACAGAAATATGTTTAAGGGCTTCACCGACTGGACGCGGACAGAGTCGCCGGCACAGCTAGTCTATATCTATACTAATATATAAAGAGGAGGCAAGCAATAAGAAGCGATTTTTGAAAATTCAACCCCTAAGGGGGTTAAATAGGGGATGAAAGTTTGTATGCAAGTTCGTCATTTTTCAAGTTAGAATTATAAAAATTGGTGTGGAGGTGAAGTTTTAAAAATAAAAAATATGGTTTTCAGCTTTTTGAAAAATTCAACCCCTAAGGTGGTAAAATAGGGGATGAAAGTTAGTTGGGAAGTGAGTATAGATGTTCGTCATTTTTGATGATAGAATTATGAAAATTGGTGTATAGGTTCCTTTTTATAAATAAAAAACTTGAATTGCTTCGTTTTTGAAAATTCAACCCCTGAGGGGGTAAAATAGGGGACGAAAGTTTGTATGGAAGTTCGTCATTTCTGAGGTTAGAATAATGAAAATTTGTGTTTAGGTTTCTATAAAAAAAATCTGCATTTTTGAACTTTCAACCCCTAAGGGGATTAAATAGGGGATGAAAGTTTGTATGCAAGTTTGTCATTTTTCAAGTTAGAATTATGAAAATTGGGGTATAAGTGTCTTTTTAAAAATAAAAAATTATGGGTCTCGGCGTTTTTGAAAATTCAACCCCTAAGGGGGTAAAATAGGGGACGAAAGTTTGTATGGAAGTTCGTCATTTCTGAGGTTAGAATAATGAAAATTTGTGTTTAGGTATCTTTTAAAAAAAAATGTTTCGTCGTTTTTTTAAAAATAAAGAGGGAAATGCTGACTGACTGACTGACTGACTGACTGACTGACTGACTCATCAACGCCGAGCCGAAACTACTGAAGTTAGAGACATGAAATTTAGACAGTAGATATATTTTGGGACCTAGGCAAGCAATAAGAAGCGATTTTTGAAAATTCAACCCCTAAGGGGGTTAAATAGGGGATGAAAGTTTGTATGCAAGTTCGTCATTTTTCAAGTTAGAATTATAAAAATTGGTGTGGAGGTGAAGTTTTAAAAATAAAAAATATGGTTTTCAGCTTTTTGAAAAATTCAACCCCTAAGGTGGTAAAATAGGGGATGAAAGTTAGTTGGGAAGTGAGTATAGATGTTCGTCATTTTTGATGATAGAATTATGAAAATTGGTGTATAGGTTCCTTTTTATAAATAAAAAACTTGAATTGCTTCGTTTTTGAAAATTCAACCCCTGAGGGGGTAAAATAGGGGACGAAAGTTTGTATGGAAGTTCGTCATTTCTGAGGTTAGAATAATGAAAATTTGTGTTTAGGTTTCTATAAAAAAAATCTGCATTTTTGAACTTTCAACCCCTAAGGGGATTAAATAGGGGATGAAAGTTTGTATGCAAGTTTGTCATTTTTCAAGTTAGAATTATGAAAATTGGGGTATAAGTGTCTTTTTAAAAATAAAAAATTATGGGTCTCGGCGTTTTTGAAAATTCAACCCCTAAGGGGGTAAAATAGGGGACGAAAGTTTGTATGGAAGTTCGTCATTTCTGAGGTTAGAATAATGAAAATTTGTGTTTAGGTATCTTTTAAAAAAAAATGTTTCGTCGTTTTTTTAAAATTCAACCCCTATGAGGATTAAATAGGGGATGAAAGTTTGTATGTATGCAAGTTCGTCATTTTTCAAGTTAAAATTATGAGAATTGGTTTTAGGTGACTTTTTATAAATAAAAAATATGGGTTTCGGCGTTTTTTAATATTCAACTCCTAAGGTGGTAAAATAGGGGATGAAAGTTCATATGGAAATTCGTCATTTCCGAGGTAATAAATAACACGAATGAATAATTGAGTTTAGGTTTCTTTTTACGTATCAAAAAATATGGATTTCAACTTTTTTTATGTAGCCAATTGACTGCAGCTCATATTATATGGGCTGGCTCGACCGGGGTAGTACCACCCTCTCACAGAAGATCGGCGTAAAGCAGCTATTACAGCTGCGTTTCGTACGATGAGTGAGGGAGCCAAAAGCTCCATCCCACTCCCCTTCAGGTCGGCAATTTGCGAGCAATGCCTTTGGTATTGTAAGCATCTATAGGCTACGGTCACTGCTTAACATCAAGCGGGCCGTAAGCTTTTTTGCCAACGCAGTCCTATAAAAAAATGTAGGTTGATCCTTTAAGGAAAATATTTATATAGTAAGCATCTATCATCATATACGGTAACTGCTTAACATCGGGCGGGCCGTACGCTTTATTGTCACCCCAGTCCTATAATAACAAAAAAAACAGGTTGATACTTTAATGAAAATATTTATATAGTAAGCATCTATAGGCTACGGTAACTGCTTAACATCAGGTGGGCCGTACGCTTTTTTGGTACCGCAGTCCTATAAAAATAATATAGATTGATGCTTTAAGGAAAAAATATATATAGTAAGCATCAATAGGCTACGGTAACTGCTTAACATCAGGCGGGCCGTACGCTTTTTTGCCACCGCATTCCTATAATAAAAAATATAGGTTGATACTTTAAAGAGAATATTTATATAGTAAGCATCTATAGGCTACGGAAACTGCTTAACATCAGGCGGGCCGTACGCTTTTTTGCCACCGCAGTCCTATAATAAAAAAATATAGGTCGATACTTTAAGGAGAATATTTATATAGTAAGCATCTATAGGCTACGGTAACCGCTTAACGTCAGGCGGGCCGTACGCATTTTTGCAACCGCAGTCCTATAATAAAAAAATCTGGTTAATACTTTAAGGAAAATATTTATATAGTAAGCATCTATAGGCTACGGTAACTGCTTAACATCAGGCGGGCCGCACGATTTTTTGCCACCGCAGTCCTATAATAAAAAAATATAGGTCGATACTTTAAGGAGAATATTTATATACTAAGCATCTATAGGCTACGGTAACCGCTTAACGTCAGGCGGGCCGTACGTATTTTTGCAACCGCAGTCCTATAATAAAAAAAATCTGGTTATACTTTAAGGAAAATATTTATATAGTAAGCATCTATAGGCTACGGTAACTGCTTAACATCAGGCGGGCCGTACGCTTTTTGCCACCGCAGTCCTATAATAAAAAAATATCCGGGATCCGGCAAACGGAAGCTGGGATCTGAAAAAACGGGATCCGGGATTAAGAAAATGAGATCCGGGATACGGGATCCGGGATAGGAAATCTGGGGTATGAAATCCGGGATATGGGATACGGGACCCGTGATATCCGGGGTACCGGAACCGGGATCCGGCAAACGGAATCTGGGATCCGGGAAACGAGATCTGGGATACGGAACCCGGGAAACAAGATCCAGGATAAGAAATTCAGGATATTTGATATGAGATTCGTGATATCAGGGATACGGAATCCGGGTAACGAGTTCCGGGATACGGGATCCAGGAAACGAGATCCGGGATATGGGATACGAGATACGGGATCCGTGATATCCGGGATACGGGATTCAGGATCCGGAAAACGGGATCCAGGATCCGGGCAACGGAACCTGAGTAACGAGATCCGGGATACAAAATCCGGGTCCGGGATACGGGATCCGGGGTCCGATTTTTTTTAATTTCAATTCTGCGCGGACGAAGTCGCGGGCAAAAGCTAGTATGAAATAAATTTAAAAAACAAACGAGTCGATTTAAATGGGGAGTATAGACTTGAACATTTTCTTTAAAGGGAGAGAGGGGGGGAGGGCGAACGGGGGGGGGGAGAGGGGGTCTCTTCAGTATAAAAAGGTACGTAAAGTGGGGGTAACTTTTTCCCACGATCTGGCCACTACATAGACGGTCGCGCCATCAGCAGTCACCATCCATGGCTGCGCGTGGCACGTTGTAGCACAAACACACACGAACATTCACGCAAGCGCCCTGCGCAATCTGGCGAATTTTCGATCAGGACACGTGACCCTGCGCAAGTTTAACCGTTTATACCCATCCCAAGAAAAGTGCACAACGCCGCTAAAGAAGTTTTCACTTCAAAAACAATTTATTGTTTTATTACCCAACTACGGCGGAGGGTTATGATTTTGACCGGTATGTATGTATGTATGTATGTATGTATGTATGTATGTATGTTTGTATGTATGTATGTATGTATGTATGTATGTATGTGCGTCTGTTCCCACCTAACTTCCAAACTACTTATCGTAATTTGACAAATGAGGTATCGTTAGAAGCGGCTTAATGGCGCGCTGGTTATAGGCTATGTGACGTCACATAAAATTGCATATGGCGCCCTCTAGAGGACATAATGTCATGAACAAAAAAAAAACATTTTTTAATAAAACCGTGTGGAAAAAAAGAAAGAAAATGAAAGAGCTTGATGAGCACATTTCAAAAATATATATATTGTTACCTATAACTCCAAAATAATTAAATAAAAAGTAAGTTTAAAAACTAAAACCCGACTACTGAAAAATCGCGCTCTATAAAGTATGAAACAAGAAAATATTCTCATCTAGAGGATAGCCGTGGTCCGTGTTCATATGCCATTTGGCCCTAAAGGACCTACACGGACCACGGCTATCCTCTAGATGAGAATATTTTCTTGTTTCATACTTTTTAGAGCGCGATTTTTCAGTAGTCGGGTTTTAGGCATACAAGAATGCCATTTAGATAAGATAGAAAACTTACAGAGAGCAGAGTGTCAGACAAGCCTTTTCTGTAGCCTATAGCGCCCCACCCAGTGGCGGTAGCCCACTTAGTCAGATCTCCCTCGACGTGAAGGCACGCTGGCAGCACTTCCGTTATGGTTGTTTCGGTATAAAAAGTCTCAAATGATATTCTGGAATGAATCAAATCAGTTTAACCATTGTTATATGTTTAAAATCAGGTTTGACGACCGCTTGGCACATTGGTTCGAGCGTTGGCCGATCGGCTCACTGGATCGGGTGGTTGCGGATTCGATTCCCGCCAGAGGCAAATTTCGGAAACTGCATTTTCGTAATTTGTTGCGTCCAGGATTTTTGTCCTGAGCATGATTCATCTTAAAAAATGAAATACAAAAACCGGCCAAGTGCGTGTCGGACTCTCACATAGAGGGTTCCGTACCACCGTATAAATTTAATTTAATTTTTAGTATTTCGAATAAATTCGGACAGACAGACATACAAACAGGCAGACGGACAGACAGACGGACAGCGTAGGCTTAATAATAGGGTCCCGTTGGCACCCTTTGGGTACGGAACCCTAAAAATAGTCAAACATTCAAATTTCACATACGTTCTTATACCTATGGTGTACTACTCCACCAAGCCAACTAGGAACCTGTCAAATGTGACGTCACCCGCACAAAAAGCCGCAGGCGGTGCCGGGTGTGTGGGTTGGTATGCGGGCGGGAAACCGCATTCCATTCGAGTTCCTAGTTGGCTTGGTGGAATAGTAAATTGAAATAATTTGTCCTCAATATATACTTACGACGAGTCAGTCTCTAACAGTGCAATATCATGGTATTTTGAAGGCGCTTTGTAGTCGGGATGAGGGATGATATTCTTCACCTTATACTGACGCCACAGCTCGGGAGGATCTGTCCGTTTCAGTATTCCAAGTGCTACGTACGTTACTGGGCCCCTGTAAAAATATGGTATATGTAATCTGTACTATATGCATATACAGGATGTCTCAAAAGTACGAATTAATACTTGGGGGTTTGGATGAGTATCGAGAATAGAATTAGATGGTATAAATTTTTTGTTGAAATTCGAACAGTTTTTTTTTTTTTTCAAATATTTTTTTCCCGCCAATTTAGGAAACCTGTAATATCTTTAAAACTATGTAGGTACAATTATCACAAACTATTTCTTGAATATTGGTGGTTGCTACTCCTGAATACTGTTTACACTGGTTCCTACTCCATTTGATGTGTTCTAAGGCCGCAACAAGGAAGTTGTCACAAATATTCAGCCTGTAACTCAGAAACTATTGTAGTTACGTATAGTCAGTTTTCACTAGGCATCTACATAGCTACCGTATATTTAGTTTAATTATTATTCCGTACCTTTGAGACACTTGGTAAATATATATAATATGTGTATAATATCAATTGGTAAACGACTCGAGGCAATGACAGTGAGAGGTTACTCAGACATCGCCGCGCGATGTATGAGTATGCCTACAGCGAGCCGTGTCTCGCTTTTTTTACATTTTACTAGGTTTAAAAGGACATATCACTTAACATTTTTAGTAAGATGACGTAATTAACAAGAATATTCTACCTTTACAGTGATTTTGTGAAATCCCTCGTTTCCACATTACCCGGCGATATATCTAAGCTTGGGTCTATACGATCCTCTATGATACCGGTTAAATACTATTGCGGCGGTGTGACTTAAGCACTTGCTCTACAGGGTTATTGGTAAAACATTAACAACCTTGCAGGGGCCGTATTATTGACATCAAAAACAACAACTTTTGTTCTATGATTTTTTACAAAGTAAAACAAAAAAAAAACAAAAAATCACTTTCTAAAATGTATGATTTTTTTTTCTCCTCTAGGGGAAAGCCATGGCACGTGGTTGTATTCCACTTTGCCCTTAAGTACCTAAACGGACCACGGCTATTCTCTAGATGAGAATATTTTCTTGTTTCATACATTTAAGAGTGTGATTTTTTGTATTTTTTTTTTTTATTTTGTAAAAAGTCATAGAACAAAAGTTGTTGTTTTTGATGTCAACAATACGCCCCTGCAAGGTTGTTAGTGTTTTACCAATAACCCTGTATAATCTAGGTACCTATATACTTACAGGATTGGCTTTGATATACAGTGTGCAGCTGTTAGTATGAAGTTGTGGCTGATCAGTGAACCACTGCACAGCCACTGCAGCGAGGACACATCCGATCCATATCCTAGTAACGCCTGAAAGATATAATAATAAATAATATATAATTTAGCCCTTTTAACGTCCCACTGATGGGCACGGGCCTCCCCTCAATGCGAGGGGGATTTAGGCCATTATCCACCACGCTGGCCTAGTGCGGGTTGGTGGATTTCACATGTCTAAAGACATGCAGGTTTCCTCACGATGTTTTCCTTCACCGCAAGCAAGTGATAATCATATTAAAGTTATGATTTTTGAACCTAAGACCTTAAGCCCGCAAGACGCGTGCTTAAACAATCGGCTACCACTGCTATTGGTGCCTGAAAGGTAAAGAATTATATTTTCAGACATCCAGTCCAACGATTTTCAAAGATGCAGCAAAAACAGCATAACTCAACTCAGTAACTAATATTATAGAGTCTGTTTTTAATTTATTGTTCGTTACTGTTTAGTTTACTGGGAGTCAACAGTTACACAGGATGGCAAAATACGGTTAAAAAACCTTAACGTTAGATTTTTTAAATCGCTAGTGCGCGTTTTAGTTCTCATAACGGTATTTCGACTATACATGAATAAACAAAACTTTCTTAAAATGCTTGATTTTCTCATTCCTCATAAAATTCCTATGGGAAATTTATAATAAAGTTTTCTCGTAAATTGTCCCCCAAATTCATAGAAAGTTATGATCGACTTGCAGTGGAATTACAAAACACATTTGTTCTTAAAATGCTTTTCAAAACCATTGTAAACTGGCTAAAATCTCTATGAATTTAGGGGATTATGTTTAATCATATTTCCGTGCCGCTGAGTGTAGTTTGTACATACCATGTGTGGATATTCGTTCCTCTGGACAGGCACCCCTCCCGAAGGTTTCACCCTGCTAAGGCCGAACGAAATCATATAGCAGTTCGTTTTGTTATCTAACAACCATCCGAACTCAGCTGTTCCATCATTAGTACATGGATAGTTCAGCTCATTCATATAATCGATGCATTCTGAAAGTATATTACAATTAAAATAAGTACAGAAGGGCTAGACAAGTGGCTGACGTCTACAAGCGTTCTTTGAAATCGCTACGCTTTATGTATGGAAATGACATAAGTCAAGTGATCTATATAGCAACTTATTAAAAAGACAAGCCCGCTGAGTTTCTTGCCGGGTCTTCTCAGTCAAGGTCGCGTTTCCGATCCGCCGGTAGGTTTTAAGAAAAAAATTAAAATGACAATATGTAAGTGCCCCCGTAGGCCTAAACAAAATAAACGATTTGAATTGAATTGAATTGAAACTTGTTGTTGATCTACATAGCGACGTTTGACACTTCCATACATTGTGAAGTCTATTCTATTCTATTCGATTAGCGTTCATGCCATTTGTCTAGCCCTTCAGGTCTGGCTTAGCGCCATGTTGTGACGTCTCAACTGGAAATGTTACGGCTCTCGGCTAACTTCACTCAGAAGAACAGTACTTTAGATGAGTGAAGTTAGCTGACAGCCCGTCCTATTCTTATTTTAATCGCATTGTAGGAGAATATAAGCCGCGATACAAATGAAATTAACTGCGGGGGTGCAATAAGCTGATTTCCTAATGTTGCTTTTTTTACACAGGCTGTTAGGTTAAATTAAGGACGTATTAAAAACCATGATAATGTATGCTTACACTCACCTAACTATAAAACAATATAAATAAAAGAACACACTTATCAATGACGGGGAAATCTTAACAAAAATGTGGCAAAAAGTTTCGCAACCCATGCGCTAGCGAGTGACCATGAGCTGTCTTATTAAAGAGAATTTAATCGGTTTTCCGTTTATACTTAATTTTAGTCATTGATTGTTCATTAATGTATTAATAATAATTGTTCATTAAGACCCACCACAGACATGCTACTTTTTGCATTGGCGATCGGCGACTTTGCGACTGCATCGCGTTTTGGCGACTCTCTGCGGTCCGACGCAGCGACTGCTCCGCTAAAAGCTGCTAAAAGCGACTAAATCGCCGGTCGCTGATGCAAAAAGTAGCATGTCTGCGGTGTCCCTAATGTGTTCATAAAGTCGTGTACCTAATACAAAATTACTGTTCGATAGAATGTTTAATTATTATTCTATTATGTTTATTATGTGAGCTCGACTTACTGTCGTGAGCTTTTCCACCATTTTTGTAGAAAAATCCGGTGTGGTTGTTCCATATCATTAATCTAAAAAATACGGACTTATATTAAATTACAAAGAAACAAATTTAGCTATTCTTCAACTAAATTACTAACTTACTTACAGACTTGAGCTAAACCATGAGGCAAAGCAATGAATTGTTACTCAAAATCAGGAAATAATGTTTGAATATTTGTTGTTCTGACAATTGCGATTTTCTCCAAAATTGGGCGTTTCCCTTTCTTTCCTCTACCTCTGTCCCACTCCCGTTCAAGTCGGAAACATGCGAACGAAGTCTTCAATATTGCAATGCTACGGTAACTGCTTAACATCAAGCGGGCCATACGTTCGTTTGCCAATAATAATAATACATTATTTACCTTGTATCATCAACGAGGTCGCAATCAGTGCAACATATAACTGGATCCGTGCCTTGGAACTCGCATATCTGTGGAATGTCATAAGAAATAATGCTCCTGTGTGTATTAATACAGGGTGAAATTGAAATCATTGGCATCGGAACAATCGTTTAATACGGTGCTTCTACACGTGATTCAGAATATTTAGGGAATATTTAGGGAAAACATCGTGAGGAAACCTACCTATCCCTCGGGATTAGGTAATAGTCAGTTCCTGTATACACGGCGACAAGGTTCACCACCTGTGACGTCGGGATCTGACTATCTGGTGAAAGGTGGGCTTTGAGTTGACTTAATACCTCCACAATGTGGTGGTGTATGGCCACTCAAGCCTCTGACTACCCCCGAATGTGGATAAAAAGTCGTGACGTTATATATAATATTAATTGATAAAAAAAAATTGCCCAGGTAAGGTACTTATAACAGTTAACTGGTTTTCTTATTTGCTTACTCGAGCAATATTTTTTTATATATCGATTGTTTTCATTCTTTTTCCCAAAATATTCTGAATCATGTGTAGAGTCATAGTTTAAAAGGATGCCCATGATTTCAAATTCACCCTGTATAAATCAGTACGGTCTGTGACCAATTACACCAATTGGCTTGTCCATCCGCACATGTCCCGAGCACTCATATTATGACATTTAAGTCTATGCATTTCAACGTCAAAACTGAGTGCTCGGGCGCGGCATGCGCCTGATGTCAAGCAGCCAATTAGCAAGAGACACAAATTGTAGAAACAATTATTAGTAAAAACTAAACAAGAAGAGAGTACTTAAGTAATTTAAATTAATATAAAGGAGCTCCCTCACCGGGAGCATTCTTTCAAATTAGATTTTGAGCATTTCGTTACAACACTGCCCCCCTGACTGACGAGCATTCGCTTGTAATGAAACGCATTGTTGTTACTAGTTATATCAAAATTACGCACTGTAATGCTCGGTTGTAATACTGGAATTGTATCATTACAGGTTGCGCACTGTAATGTTCGGTTCGCCTCTCTCACTGATGTAATGCTCGACTCTGTTACGTTACATTACAGGCGAATGCTCCTGGTAAGGTAGCACCTTTAAAAGCAAGTCCTCATTCATACGTTCTCCCACAAAACTTCAAACATAGAGCGGGGCTAATAGCGAGGCTAAGCAATATTACAACAATTCTGCAAAAGCAATTAACTTTTCTGATTTTCTAATAAAATCCACTACATTTCCGTGAAATGGTCAGGATGGCGTAAAATGTGTGAATATTTTACAGAAATTTTGCGGAATTGCTAGGATGCTGCTAGAAAATCTGAAAAATGAATTGCATTGGCAATGTCGCATAACGTCGCTATTAGCCCCGCTGATAAAATCTTCAGCCATTCATCCTCGAATAAATCACACTTTGTATTACAATCCTAGAGGCGATTGCGCGGTGAGGGCGCGAGGCACCGGGGAGCACGAACGTAAACCGTGGAGTGAGCGCGCTCTACCGTGCGGCAAGACGGCACAGTGAACGTTCTATGCTTCCTGAAGGGCTAGCCAAGTGGCATGAACTTCAATCGAATAGAATAGAATAAACTTCACAATGTATGGAAATGTCAAACGTCGCTATGTAAATCAACAACAAGTCGCTATGAAGATCACGCTTGAGATCACGTGACTTATGTCATTTCCATACATGAAGCGTAGCGATTTGAAGGAACGCTTGTAGACGTCAGCCACTTGTCTAGCCCTTCTGTTGCGGTTATAATTTACTAGCTTTTGCCCGCGATTTCGTCCGCGCATAATTTTTCCCACGGGAAGCATACATTTTACCGGGATAAAAAGTAGCCTATATGCTATTCCAGACTATAATCTATATCTGTGCCAAATTTCATCCAGATTCATTCAGCCGTTCTGGCGTGATTGAGTAACAAACATCCATCCATCCATATAAACTTTCACATTAATAATATTAGTGGGATAATGGGCCAAGATTCGAGCCAGCTTATTGTGAAGGTCAGGTGCAATTATACTTAATTCCTTGATTTCAAAAGCAAAGAATCAAACCTTTAAATATAAATAGAATGGCCTTCGTTCTCTGTTTATTTCAAAACCAGTTCGCCTACAGACATTTCGGTATTTTTACCCCACTCAATCATTTTAATTAGGGTTACGAAGGAAACCTAAGTATTTTTTTTTTTTTTTTTTTTTTTTTATAGGACTGCGGTGGCAAAAAAGCGTACGGCCCGCCTGATGTTAAGCAGTTACCGTAGCCTATAGATGCTTACAATACCAAAGGTATTGCTCGCACATTGCCGACCTGAAGGGGAGTGGGATGGAGGGAGGGGGAGGGGGGGTGGGCTTACGGCTCTCTCACTCATCGTACGAAACGCAGCTGTAATAGCTGCTTTACGCCGATCTTCTGTGAGAGGGTGGTACTACCCCGGTCGAGCCAGCCCGTTTATGAGCTGCAGTCAATTGGCTACAGCTGGGCTCTACCACCTTCTATCCGTATCCGTAAGTATCCGTTATAGTTTCGGCATGCTCGTCCGTCCGTCTGTAGCCTAAGGTTTTAATCACGTACGTAAATTTGATACACGTACGCCTATTTGCTAGTGCCACAAAGACTATGATACCAACACACAGTACAAAGTTACTATGCAAATCGGTTTGTCATACTAGATGCAATATATTTTCGTTATTAACTCAAAGCACCCTAACATATACAGGGTTATTGGTGAAACACTAACAACCTTGCAGGGGCGTATTACTGACATCAAAAACAAGAACTTTTCTACTATGACTTTTTACAAAACAAAAAAAAATATCAAAAAAAAACTTTCTAAAATGTATGAAAATATTTTTTTCTCATGTAGAGGAAAGCCGTGGTACGTGGTTGTATTCCACTTTGCCCTTAAGTACCTAAACGGACCTTGGCTTTCCTCTAGAGGAACATATTTTCTTGTTTCACACATTTTAGGGTGTGTTTTTTTTTTTTTTGTTTTGTAAAAAGTCATAGAACAAAAGTTGTTGTTTTTGATGTCAGTAATACGCCCCTGCAAGGTTGTTAATGTTTTACAAATAACCCTGTATACATCCTAAACTTTGTATAACACTTCATGGAAAATTTTGAGATCCTATACATACAGGAGCATCTTCCATCCTCCTTAAAGGGTCCCATACTGCGCTCAGGCATCTGTAGACATGCACACATGTGCCTGCTACACCGTTCCATGTGCACGTCGATCCTGAACACCGAACAATTGAACAAATTAATTGGCATGTCCGTATGCCGCGCATGCCTCGCCCGAGCACTCATATTGTGAAAATAAATAAAAAGAAACGTTAAAGGCATGCAGGCACGAGGCATGCTACATCCCACGTACAAACGGCTGATGGCAATAATTTAGAAATTCTACGTACCTTCTGGCAACGTTAAATATTTACTATCGACATAGTAAATACTAAAAGACACACACAAAAATAGTTTTAACACTTTTAGCATCTTTTTTTGAAATCTATAAAAGAAGCTTTTGTTTGTACTACACACGGTCACTCGCAAAGAATACTAAGGTACACTGAATTAATTATTACGAGAAACTGTTTAACACGTTAGCTGCAGCGCCCATTTTAAAGAGCTTTTAGCTGGTGCGGCTAAAGTCGAGCCAGCCCAAATCTAAATTTTGTTACGGTTCGGCTGAGACCTCATCCGCTTCTAAATTTATTTATTTATTAGTAAGAAAACCAACAGCAGTTAATATAATAAAAGTTGTACACAAGTAATTAACAGTTACCGGTTTTCCTAGAGCGACTATACTTATTTGAAAGATTTGTCATTAAATTTAATCAAAACAGATGACATTAACATACCATTTTTCTAAAGTGTTTTGTAATGTATGTAACGTCACGACTTTTATCCCCATTCGGGGGTAGTCTGAGGCTTGAGTGGCCATACACCACCACATTGTGGAGGTATTAACCAACTTTCAAAAAACTTTCGAAAGACACAACACAACACTTTCGTTAAAAGCCCACGTTTCACCAGATAGTCAGAACCCAACGTGACAGGTGGTGAACCTTGTCGCCGTGTATATAGGAACTGACTATTACCTAATCCCGAGGGATAGGTAGGTTTCCTCACGATATTTCCCTCACCGTCAGCGAACTGTAAATTATGCACATAGATGAATTTTGTAATGTAATTGTAAATAGATTTTAACTTTGTTTCGTGGGTCAGTCTATGAGTGCCACTATGACACCGTCTGGAGTCTGACCAGTAAAGTAATACAATAGTGCTAATGTGCAGTAGCAGTATACATTAAACAGTTTTTAAATTGATTCATTTATCGTTGCGCGTGCACTTATTACGTTTTTAAACGAAGTCAAAGAACAGACAGTTGCATAGAAAATTATGTTCTAACTGTTCGACAACAGAGTTTAAATTTACTCAGGACAAAGTTGTTGTCTTTTTAACTTATTCATTGGTTTGACCTGCTTTTAATAATGTATGATAACATAGTAATTATCTCCTCTTTGTTTATGATTATTAAGACTATTTTTATTCCCAGTGTCTGTCAATGTAACCATTAAAATGTTGACGGCATTGCTCCTAGCACTGGAATGTTGGCATTACTGTTTCATGCACTCGTGCAAGCTAAAGTCGACTCTAACGTGATTTTTTATTTTCCGACTGTACGTGCATTGGGAGCCTTAAGGCGCCTACAGACATCGCGAGGCGTGCGTACGCGAATGGTTCATCACGCATGCCTCGGACTATGTGTGTGCTCACTGTGAGCATTCGCCTTATACGATCGTTGCGAACGCCGCGTCAGTGCAAGCCGTGCGCTCCGTGTGGACGGACGGGTGTTATTTGCGTTGCGTTCTGGTTCATTCTTGTTCGTAGTTGTTTGCGTGCTTATCTTGAGCATGTGTCGTTCGAGACGCATGCTTAAAAGTACCGTCATATGCCTCAGGTTGAGGCATGCGTGACCAACCATTCGCGACGTACGCCTCGCGATGACTGTACGCACCTTTATGTTACACGTCAAACGATCTGCTAACGAAGATTCCACATAACATAGAAAACAATGACTTCACCCTTGCCTATTTGCATTTTAAATTTAACAATAATTCATTAATGAATTGTTTACGGATTAGGTATAGAACATCATATTTTATAGTTGTATGTTTGCATTATTAAATATACAGGGTGGTGAAACATTATAAATACATTAAAATTATAAAATTAGGTTTACATCAAAGTCAAAACTTTCAAATTTTCCGAAAAATTAAATGCGGAAATAGTCTAAATGAAACACAACATCCTTTATAAACGTCTACCGACCGTGACGTTTATGGTATAAAAGCAGCGCCCGCCCGCGGACCACCTGTCGACAACGAGTGGACGCCGAGCGGCGAGGCGGTGCTGGTCGGATGCCGAGTTGATAGATGAGTGCCAACCTTAAAAGCCCAGGTGTACCGTCTGACCGTATATTTTCCGAGACTAGGAAAAAAAATACAACAGGATACTTATTCATATTTTTAATACCATTTTTATTATGAAATACAACAAAATTACATAGTCATCACGGCCAAACCACATTCTCTATCCACGGTACATAAAATTGCACACGGGAGTATATACTCTCGGGGTAATCTCTACTCCTACATCCTCTGCTGAATGAAAGCACCCCTAAGATGGTGAACACACAACGTCCAGGGTAGTGTTCTCTGCTGTGAAGAGGTCCACCGCTGTCACCCTGATTTAAAAAAAAAACAATGTTAACTTTTCTTATATTCTTAGAACAACTCTCTTAGACTCTCTTAAGCTGGGTCCAGAAATGTTCTTTTGCCCGTACCTACTCCGTTTCGTATCGCCGTCGCGATCCAAAAAATCTGGACGCGTAGTAAAAATAGCCAGTATCTTCGTAACGTCGCTGCATGTATCGCCTTTGAACAGAACGAAAAAAACCGACTAACGATGGATCGGAGCGTACCTGAGGGCCTACTCTGTTTCAAACGAAAACGATATTTCTGACGAAATACGCGTATTTCCTACTACGTTTCTCATTGATTCCGACATTTCTTCCGAACGAAAATTGTTTGACGTTAAGATTCGACGACGACGAAGACGTCAAACAATTTTTGTTCGTAAGAAATGAAGATTTACGCGAATTTCCTCCGAAATTTCGTTTTTGTTTGAAACAGAGTAGGCCCTCTGTACCGAGACGCCGTACTACCGACCCGTACCGAACATACGTCCAACCTCGTTCTTGGATCGCGACGGTGCGGCGGCGATACAAAACGGAGGTATGGTACGGGCAAAAGAACATATCTGGACGCACCTTTAGGCTGGCTTGATCGGGGTAGTACCACCCTCTTACAGTAGATCGGCGTAAAATAGCTACAACAACTGCGTTTCGTACGATGCGTGACAGAACGGCGGCGCGGTGGAAACGGATACGACTATGAAGATATTAGAACCTGGAAGCAAAGTGATAGATAACAGATGACAAATCGGTCCCATCTGACGCAGACTCCATACTGTCGCCACCACCATGAAACATCAAACTACGATACTTGTAATGTAATGTAATGTAATGTAATGTAATGTAATGTAATGTAATGTAATGTAATGTAATGTAATGTAATGTAATGTAATGTAATGTAATGTAATGTAATGTAATGTAATGTAATGTAATGTAATGTAATGTAATGTAATGTAATGTAATGTAATGTAATGTAATGTAATGTAATGTAATGTAATGTAATGTAATGTAATGTAATGTAATGTAATGTAATGTAATGTAATGTAATGTAATGTAATGTAATGTAATGTAATGTAATGTAATGTAATGTAATGTAATGTAATGTAATGTAATGTAATGTAATGTAATGTAATGTAATGTAATGTAATGTAATGTAATGTAATGTAATGTAATGTAATGTAATGTAATGTAATGTAATGTAATGTAATGTAATGTAATGTAAGGTAATGTAATGTAATGTAATGTAATGTAATGTAATGTAATGTAATGTAATGTAATGTAATGTAATGTAATGTAATGTAATGTAATGTAATGTAATGTAATGTAATGTAATGTAATGTAATGTAATGTAATGTAATGTAATGTAATGTAATGTAATGTAATGTAATGTAATGTAATGAGATGTAATGTAATGTGATGTAATGTGATGTAATGTGATGTAATGTGATGTAATGTGATGTAATGTGATGTAATGTGATGTAATGTAATGTAATGTAATGTAATGTAATGTAATGTAATGTAATGTAATGTAATGTAATGTAATGTAATGTAATGTAATGTAATGTAATGTAATGTAATGCAACGTCACGACTTTATCCCCGTTCGGGGGTAGTCAGAGGCTTGAGTGGCCATACACCACCACATTGTGGAGTTCCACTATACACGGCGACACGGTTCACCACCTGTCACGTTGGGTTCTGACTATCTAGTGAAACGTGGGCTTTGAGTTGGTTAATACGATACTTACCAAACAGGTATCCTGAATACCCATTCGATCACCGTAGCATAGTTGTGTGGTACTGTCAAACCCATTTTTGATAATATGTACTGTGCTCGGTGGAAATTTCAATATACACTCTTCGTAACTGTACTTATCTTGTTGAACCTGAAAACACGAGTACTAAAGTTTAGGATAGGACTAGCTAGAAAACAAGGTGGTACTGAAGCTCTTAAAGGGGCTGGCTCGACCAAGGTAGTACCACCCTCTCACAGAAGATCCGAGTAAAATAGCAATTTTTTTCGCATCGTTTTATACTAGTAAGAGAACCGGAAGCCCGACACCCCTCCCTTACTCTGCCTCTATCCCACTTCCCTTTAGGTCAGCAACGTGCGAGTGATACTATCGGCATTGCAAGCATCTATAGGCTACGGTAACTGCTTAACATCAGGCGGGCTGTACGCTAGTTTGTCACATTAGTTTTTTTATATATGTAACGTCACGACTTTTATCCCCATTCGGGGGTAGTCAGAGGCTTGAGTGGCCATACACCACCACATTGTGGAGGTACATATTAATCAACTCAAAGCCCACGTTTCACCAGATAGTTAGAACCCAACGTGACAGGTGGTGAACCTTGTCGCCGTGTATACAGGAACTGACTATTACCTAATCCCGAGGGATAGGTAGGTTTCACGATGTTTTCCCTCACCGTCAGCGAACTGTAAATTATGCACATAGATGAAAATTCATCCATTGGTGCATACCCTGGGAACTTCGGATAGTTTATAGCCTATTTAAATTCCCACTGCTCGGCGCAGGCCCCCCTTTTCTGACACCACACAAATAATAATAATAATCCATTTATTTTCAGGCACATAATAATAAGCCCATAGATATATACCTTACAGACTAACATACATATAACTTAATCAACATATAACTTTAACTAATTTGATGGTGTTGGTGATGGCAGCTTCCCCCGAAAACGACTGAACACCACACCTTTCGGCCAGTACTGTTCCTGCTTGAAAGTAGACAGCTTTTCAGTGGGGACCAAGACCACAAACGCCTTAAACTGGCTGTGACTGTGACTCGAGCCCAACAGCTGTACTCTCAATAAGACATTGCTCTTCATCCTCATGTACTCAGCAATGTCCCCCGCCTTCATGGTGTGGTGGAGGCGGGACAGGTAGACTGGGGTAAGACATAAAAACTAAAACCCGACTATTGAAAAATCGCGCTCTAAAAAGTATGAAACAAGAAAATATTCTCATCTAGAGTATAGCCGTGGTCCGTGGTCATATGCCACTTTGACCTAAAGGGCCTAAACGGACCACGGCTATCCTCTAGATGAGAATATTTTCTTGTTTCATACTTTATAGAGCGCGATTTTTCAATAGTCGGGTTTTAGTTTTTAAACTTACTTTTTATTTAATTATTTTGGAGTTATAGGTAACAATATATATATATATTTGAAATATGCTCATCAAGCTCTTTCATTTGATACCCCACACGGTTTCATTAAAAAATGTTTTTTTTAGTTCATGACATTATGTCCTCTAGCTAGAGGGCGTCATATGCAATTTTATGTGACGTCACATGCCATTAAGCCGCTTCTTACGATATCGCATTTGTCAAATTACGACAAGTAGTTTGGAAATTAGGCGGGAACAGATGCACATACATACATACAGGTCAAAATCATAACCCTCCGCCGTAGTCGGGTAAAAAGTAAGGAAGTAGTAGCTAGGAAACTCACAGGTAATACAGTGTCTCCCAA
This sequence comes from Drymonia ruficornis, assembly GCA_947859195.1. NCBI lineage: Eukaryota > Metazoa > Arthropoda > Insecta > Lepidoptera > Notodontidae > Drymonia > Drymonia ruficornis. Next base: position 2,971,873 of record OX401910.1, on the reverse strand, counting down.
ATTGATTTTAGCCAATACAGATCCCGCTGCTACCACGCTGGCCTTATCATCCGGGTTCCCGTCGACGTGGAGGCACGCTGGGCGAACGCCCTTGATAAACAATACTCTGAAAATATAATACAGGACTTTGGTTTTATTTGCAATTTAATTTACCACAAAGTACAGGCCATTCGTCCACGGCGGTACCCAAAAGAACTTGGTTATTTACTTAAATTACTAATGAGTTACTAGAATGTAATAGCACTAAAATTTATATGGCCATATACGTCGCAACTCAAAGGAAACTGGTTATATTGTTTCCCTGGGATCCACTCATCGGATCCTGACTCGGTGAAAATGAGACCACACAGGAGTATACCTACCCTTTCACTTTTTTAAGTAGGTCGAAATTAGGTGGCAAACATACATAAAAAAACAATCTACAATGGAATTGAAAACCTCCTCCCTTTGGAAGTCGGTTAAAAAAATATGTTTTTTTAAATATCCTAGACTTTTTGAAAAAATATATCAAATCCGAATGTCAAAGATTTTTAACTATGCGAATTATGAAGCTTTTAAATTGAAAGTGTAATGAAATGAAAAATGAAATGTAACGTCACGACTTTTATCCCCATTCGGGGGTAGTCAGAGGCTTGTGTGGCCATACACCACCACATTGTGGAGGTATTAACCAACTCAATGCCCACGTTTCACCAGATAGTCAGAACCCAACGTGACAGGTGGTGAACCTTGTCGCCGTGTATACAGGAACTGACTATTACCTAATCCCGATAGGTAGGTTTCCTCACGATGTTTTCCCTCACCGTCATAATAAAGTGAAAGTGTAATATCTGCGAAATATGGAATATTAGCATGTACTTACGGAGTTTCAGTTTCGAGCAACGCGATGTCGTTGTATTTCGAAGGTTGTTTGAAGTTGGGATGTATTATGGCAGACTTCACCTTATACTTGTGCCAGGTCTCGGGTGGATCGGTCAATCTCTCTATCCCAAGTGCTACGTATGTTGCTGGACCACTGTAGAAAAATATGATTATACTTCGTGTTTAAGCAGTATTTTAGCGACCTCACATCTGGCTACTAACACATGGCGCTGAATGCAGCGGTCCAGTACAACACGCGATTCTGCATGAGAATCCTAAATCACGATATCAAGATTTACTAGGCACTTAATTATAAAAGAGGTGAGAAGTTCGTCAGTGGACTATGGCCCACACCTATCCGCATTTAGGGGGAATGTGCTATAACGGCCATAACCTCGCCCCCTATAACACGGTACAAGGGCATTTACTCTGTCTAGCGCTATGTCGGAAACCGCTAATTACTTAGTTTTTTTTAAGTACTGAAACGATCAAAATGGGAGGACAGCGCCATCTGTAGGCATTAGACAGAGTCCCCTTGCGGTGGCCGGCGTCGCCGAGCGATCGAAATGCGCGACTGGAAACTGTCTTCGGACTAGTTCACTTTAGGACAACATTAAAGTCCTACAAAACGCCTACTACCCGCGAAAGGAGGCGACTAATGCTTCTTTCTCCGACAGATTTTTATTTATTTATTAGTACTTACTCAGACCGAGAGTTAACACAGTGCGCTGCGGTAAGAATGAAATTGTGACTAATCAGTGAACCACCACATCTCCACTGCAGCGAGAGCGCGTCAGATCCGTACCCAATCAATGCCTGAAAGAACACGACTTATGTTTAATCAAGGACACATCATAATTCAGACTTCACTTCAATCCATTTTCAAACATCGATCACCTCTTCCGTCAGCCGCCCAATAGAAAGTGACGGGGCTATAAGAGAAATTGACGCAAACGATAACTGCTTCTTTTCAGATCTCTGCCTAAAACTTTTTGATTGATTCCAGTAATGCGATACAGGCTATTGTAACAGAAACAGCTGCCGTTCGTCTCCTTTTCGCTTTAGCCAACTATCTTACTTATCTATCTTTGCTTTGCTTTGGTTTTTCTTATCTATGTATACAGATGTAATTTACAGGTACTTTCTGTTTTTCTAAACACCATCAGTACGACTTTGAATTGTTAATTTATCTTTTCTTGCATAAAAATAGTTGCTAGTTTTAACTAGCATTGTTAGTTCTGAAGTTAGGTCTAGTCCGAAGAGGTTATTGGTATTTTTTGTATGCAGTACACTAACTGGCAGTACCTACCAAATGTGGAATTTCGTTTCTGTTGGCAGATGATGCTTCTGGCCTTGGGTTCCCACCACTGTCACGCTGAACAACATTATAGCATCTATTTCTATTATCTAACATCGTCTCGACCGTTTTCTCTCCGTTAGTGGAGCACGGGTAATCCAGCTCATTGATATAGTCAATACATTCTGAAATGGAATTAAATAATAATAATTATTAGTCCTTTTAGCGTCCCACTCCTGGGCACGGGCGTCCCCTCAATGCGAGGGGGATTCAGGCCATAATCCACCACGCTGCGCTGGCCCAGTGCGGGTTGGTGGATTGCACATGACTTTTGAAATTTTATTACATTTTCTAAGACATGCAGGTTTCGTCACATGCGGGAAATGGAATTATTTCATCATTTTCAACGTTTACAAAATTAAACTAAGGTAGGCAATTTTCACTCACTATCGTGAGCTTTTCCCCCATTCTTGTAGAGAAATCCAAGTCGTTTGTTAAATAAAATTTGTCTGAAAATTGAACAATATTAATTTATATTGATCCAAAGACAAGATAACTTTTTATGTTAGTAAGGTGGCAAGTAAGGTAAGGTAGAATTAAACAAGCGTACGGACCACCTGATGTTAAGCAGCTAGGGTGCGTTTCCATTGACGCGGAGCTGGGCGGAGTGGAGCGGTGCGGACCGTGAATTGGCCAATCACAGTGCACACCCTTATTAACGCACCGTTACCGTAGCCTATAGCCGTAGTCAATGCTTGCAATACCAAGGGCATTTTATGCTACTCGCCATTCTGCTAGAAAACCAGAAAAATTAATTCCTCTTGTAGAAATACTAATTGCCTTATTAGAACCCCAGTGCTACCCATACCTATTATTTATTCTTTTTCTGTTCTTTGGTGTGTTAGTTTTAATTAAACATTAATTATTTACCTTGTATCATTAACGAGGGAGCAATCGGTGCAACATACCATCGGCTCACCGTCTTGGTTCCCGCATGTCTGTGGAATTTTACGAAATAAGTAAGTTATGTCGTTTGACTCCTCGTGGATGGTAAGCTGGCATTAGAAAAGGTTGCCAAAAACAGCTGCTATTTTAGCTGCTTGTTATACTACGAGTGAAATACCTACTGAAGGTTTTTCCTTTTCCTCAAAAATGTTTTCTGCTGCGCTGAGACATCTATAGGTATTCACACATTTGCCTGGTACACCTTTCCATATACATTGATTATTTCTATTTCCTGCAACTAAGAAATCACATTAATAATCGAATTGCTAATCAGATGGAGTAAACTGACAGCAGAAAATTTCACTGTTCTATGAATTTCAACCTTATTTGTTTTATTTATATCGAAAAGTGACATAAGCACCTATCAGTTTACTCTGTCTGATTAGCAATTCGACTATAAGTACAAATCTGTCATTTGTCAACATCTGTCAAAGTAAACAAAACGCGAAAAGCCGGGAAAATGGGCCGGTGACCAATGAGAGCGTTTGCTAGGCTCGCGGCGGCAGCGCGCGGGGCGCTCTTATTGGTTGCCCGCTTCGAGTAGTCGGACGCGCTAGTGCTACCAACGTTAGGCGCGGGTTATAATAAATTGGCTCATAATATCACTCCCTAAGAGCTGTTTCTCATAATTACCATACTCATAATTTTTGTGATTTTATGATTTTTTATAAAATTTCTATTGGAAATATTTAGAGAACCAATACAATTTTAGGTGGCTATAATGACTCTGTTTAGTTTCTGGAAAAATTACGCACATTCGTACAAAAACGACTACCTGCGGTAAGTGGTTGGCAAAAACTGGCTGCAAAGAGCTGAAGACCCGAGCTTCGTGGCGTGCATTGTGGAGGCCTCTGTCCACCAGTGGACAGCAATAGGCTGACGATGATACGAAAACGGAGAAAAATGAACCTTCCTTTATTCTCAAGTTGGTAGATATGTCAATGTTCAAACCTGGTGTGCACGTGACGATGTCCTCCCACTCCCCGTTGACGCATATCTTAGGAGCTGGTACAGTGTAGTTGGAGCGTTTGGGTGCATTACACTCAGGTCTAAGAATGACGTCCGCGGGCTCATAGGTGTTGCAGCGACGCAGACCATTGACGAAACTGGGATCGAAACAGTACTGCACCCTCAAATCACTGTCAAGTCTGCAGAAATCTTCACTCGAAGCGTCTTTGACTGTCAGGAAAAAGTAAGGGAGATTATTATACAGGGTGTAACGGAAAGGGTATACATATCAAGTGCACGGCTTCTTCAGATGATTGATATGATTAGCAAGCTCAGATTTCATATGTAAATCGGTGTTTGGGCTTCTGTTTGTAAATTAAAGTCGTTGTATCAACGATTTGCAAATTCTAACCCCCTGGGATTCAAGATTTATTTGGAAATGTCATTGCACTATTTAAATAACTTTAATAAAAAAAATAGAAGGTTTATTCAGTTGATTTCAAGAGACTGACAACAGCCCACTAGGCTATCACTGTGGGATTACATTAAAAAAAAAAAAAAAAACAACCTTAAAATCTGTTTGCCTAAGGCCATGGCCAACGGCCTTGACGGTTGTCGAGCGCGAATCGTCTACTAAACCATCCTACGTCTACGAATTTCCATTTTATATTTTAATATACAGTATGTATTTAATACGTATCTATAACCTGTAGCTTGTCGGCTTGACCATTTGAAGCCTCACGTTTACGTAACACAACACGAGTAGCCCGATTCACGTAACCAAAATCGTAACGATGTTTAAGCGATATAGTCGTTGATAGCCTTTATTCGTAAAAAGGCTATCAACGACTATATCGCTGAGACATCGTTACGGTTTTGGTTACGTGAATCGGGCCACAGACAATAAAAAAAAAATTCAAAAAAAATCTTACCATACGCTAAACCAACGAATAAAGTCAGCAACACATACATTATGCACGTACACACATCAAAACTATTAATTAACTATAGATCCACAGAATAACCAAATCATTTATTTACTGGATGATAAAGCTACTGAATTGTTTATTTTTTATAAAATAATCATCACAGATTCACACCGATTTATAAGTAAACGTCATCGACACAACCTACTTGTTGAATCTTGATCCTCGCAGTTGTTCGTGTTTTTAGATATAATTATGTTTGAATAGGTTTATAACCAGTTTCGCGGTCATTTGTGTTTGTACACAGGGTCATAGTGTGCGCGTGTGTGTGTGCGTGTGTGATTACTCAAGAAACTACCGTGTGAAAACCTATTGCGTATCCAAAGACATTACAAAGAAATAGGGAGACTTGTGACTGTCCAAATTAGTATATCCTACTATACTATACGGAGTCCATGGATATAATTTAACTCAGACGTTTGCGGAAATTAATGTTGAAAACATGTCGGTATATATCTCCTATATTCTTAAAGGAAAAACGTTGTCGTCTTCATAATGTGGAAAACCGGATTTTGCTGGAGGGTCAGAAAAATGAATTGCCTTTGCAGAATTTCAGAAATGTTGCATAGTGGCGCCATTAGCCCCTCTGAGTTGCAAAATAATACAGCATGAGGCCCGGATCTTACCATTTTTAATAAATTCATTTTTAATATGAATCTTTATTATAAATACAACTAAATTAAATAGTCATCACGGCCAAACGACACTCTCAATCCACGGTACATAAAATTGCACACGGGTGTATATACTCTCAGGGTAATCTCTAATCCTGCATCCTCTGCTGAATGAAAGCACCCCTAAGATGGTGAACACGCAACGTCCAGGGTAGTGTTCTCTGCTGTGAAGAGGTCCACCGAAATCACCCTGATAAAAAACAATGCAAATTAAATTCAATCCAATCAGTTTATTTTGTTTAGGCCTACGAATTGTACTTGCACTTGCCTACGAAAGGCACTTACAAATTGTCATTTTTACATGTTTTTACTTAATCCAACCGCCAGATTGGAAACGCGACCTCGACTGAGAAGATCCGTTTTTTATGTTTCCCGCGGAACTCAAATTATTTTTCAAAAATAAAAGCAGCCTAAGTTACCCCTTATAATATCAGCTATCTGCCAGTGAAAGTCCCGTCAAAATCGGTCCAGCCATTACGGAGATTACCCTGAACAAACATCCTGTCAGAGAGATAGACAAAAAAAAATGCGTTTTTGTCAAAAGTACCGTATGTACTTTCATTTGCATTTAGTGAAAAGCTGTTATTTTGACATTACAAGCAGACACTTCAATTTTATTTTATTTGTATTGGTGGAGTTAAGCATTCTTAAATATTCCCGATCTCAACCCTCAACTCGGTTATGTTTTGGAATCAACAACTCGGCTTGCTATATTTGCGGGGCTCCAATTTCTGCATTCAGGGTCACCAATAACATAACACGAAGGGAATGACGGGGGCTTAGCTCGCTCGCTCGCTAACCCTCGTCCTTCCCTTCGAGCGTAACTCAGCCAAGTTGAGTGCCCCGAAATTCCGAGCTCACTTGGCTGGCTCATGCGTGCCATCGTCCATCCTTATTCAGATCCAGATCCAGATTTGGGGTGCGTAAGCGCGAAACACTGCATTCGAAATCACTGACGCCAACGTGTGTGTTGAAGCCGGTTACATATTAGAGTGCCCAATGTGGAAGCTCTGCACTCCAAAATATAGGTACCTATACGATGCCAGCGCGGTCAATGACGTCACACATGTTGAGACGAGTTACAGTATGGATGAATTGTATGATAGTGTACTACAAAATATTCCCGACGTCAGCGCGATCTGTGACGTCACGAGTGTTGACATAAGTTATAATTTGGAAATAAATTAGAACATAAAAGAAAAGTGATCAGTAAGGCGACGGCTAGACGTCCAGTAAATACTGTGGTCCGTCATCATTTATCAAAAACCGTGGTCCAAACTGATCGTGTAGGCTAGTGTACTGAGGGATGACAATATTTACCCCGAATTTCAATTCCAGAATGACAGTTTGTGGTAAATACTGACATGCATCATTATTTACCATACTGACGGACCACAGTACCTATATACTTTTCATTTCTCATACTCGGAAAGTAGTGTTTATTTGATCCGAGTAGCTGGTGGGAGATGCTACTTCCCACTTTCGGGCGGGAAAGAGTCATAGTAATTACTTCCCACCCTAGTGTGGGAAACCCCTACCCACCCTATTGATGTCCTTTCGACCCTCGTATAGCAATCTACTATTACGTCTAGCCTTCGCCTAAGAAGACAATATCGGTTCCATCTGACGCAGCCTCCGTACCGTTGCCACCGCCATGATATATCAATCATCGATACTTACCACACAAGTATCCTGAATACCCATTCGATCGCCATAGCATAGTTGTGTGGTACTGTCATACCCATTTTTGATCTTATCTACTGCGCCTGGTGGAAATTTCATCATACACTCTCCAGAACTGTACTTATCTTGTTTAATCTGAAAACACGAGTAAATCTTAGCGCCGCCATACACGGACTGCATGTTCCTGTCGGAAGCGACAGCTCTATTGCAATTGGTTGCAGTCAACCGCACCGACAGCTCGGGACAGCCCGCCGACTGCTTGACGCCAAGCAGTCGCGAGCTGTCGATTGCAACCAACTGCAATAGAGCTGTCGGTTCCGACAGCAAAACGCAGTCCGTGTATGGCGGCGTTTAATGTGAGACCAAAAACCAGAGTAAGAAAGTTGAGAATAGGACTAAAAAACAAGGTGGTAGAGCCAAACTTCAGCCAATTAACTGCAGCTCCTATAGGAGCTGGCTACCACCCTCTCACAGAAGATTCGAGTAAGTAGCTATTTTCGCTTTGTTTATACGAGAGAGAACTGGAAATACGACACCCCCTCCCTTCCCTGTTCCTGACAGCTGTGTCCCTTAGGCCGGACCGCACGGTGCGTTCGCCCTGCGCCCAGTGAAGTCGTTAAGGCCAAATCGGCTAAAAACGCATAGGTACTCATAAAAAAGTGATGCCTTTAGCAATATCTTTGGACGTCCAGATATTGATGCGATTTGCCCACCTTTGGGAACCATTTACGTGACACGTGACCGGCCCAATCTAACTACAGCTTCAGCAAACAGTAAGTGGGAGACCACTTATTTTGGGACCTAATACCAAGGTAAGGTAAGGTTAAGTTCATAATAGGTCTAGCTAGCAGCTGCGTTTCGTACGATGAGTGAGAGAGCCGAAAGCCCACCCCCCACCTCCCCCTCCCTCCATCCCACTCCCCTTCAGATCAACAATGTGCGAGCAATGCCTTTGGTGTTGTAAGCTACGGTAACTGCTTAAAATCAGGCGGGCCGTACGCTTTTTTGCCACCGCAGTCCTATAAAAAATACCAATCATAATAGGTCTAGCTATAAAACTCACAGGCAATGGAGTGTCACCGAAATTGATTTGAGCTAATACAGATCCCGCTGCTACTGTGGTCGCCATATCATCCGGATCCCCGTCTACGTGCAGGCACGCTGGACGAACGCCCTTACTAAATAATACACTGAAAAAAATTAATAATTTAAAAAAATAAAAACATGACTGCCCTGCCAAAAAACGAACTAAGAAGTATAAAACAAGTCCAGTGTCATTGCAGTCGGGGGACCGTTCTGTGGAACATATTTAATCTAAGAGGGCCCCCGACTGCAATGACACTGGACTTGTTTTATACTTTTTAGTTCGTTTTTTGGCAGGGCAGTCGTGTTTTTAATTTTATTATTTATTTATTTTTTTATGCATTTTAGTGACAGCAGCCAAAAATGAAATGTTTGTTTTGCATGTACACCCTAGCTATGCTAAATGATGCCTATATACCTATTCTACAGTTTTGGAATGTGCTCATCAAGGCCTTCAATTTGATACCCATATTGTAATAATGGAAGGAAAAAAAAAATTATTTCACATTAGAAAATTGTGCCATATTGATTTTTTCAAAAATAATATACCCAGTGTTACCCGGAATTATTTAAGGATTCTAACGATACCCCATACATCCAAATCCGTTCAGGCATTTATAAGTTATGGTGGAATAAAGAATCACACATACATACAAACAAACATACATGAACCCTAAACACATATACACTCCTTTTTTTGGGCAGTCGTGTAAAAAATAATACATGACTAGTTTGACAAGCTGTGCTCTATATGAAACTTTCAGATGGCACCCTAATTATGTAGTCTTCTATGGTTAGGGACTAATGGAAAGTTTTCATGCTCAGGAGTTTTGGAAATTAGAATCTGTTCACGGAATTTCGTTGACTGTACTTCTCCGCCAAGACAACTAGGCACTCGAATGGAATGTGGCTTCCCGCCCGTACTCCCGTGCGCACACCGCCGTAGTGCGTTTGACGTCACATTTAACAGGGCTCTAGTTGGCTTGGCGGAGTAGTACAGCCAGCAACGAAAGTCGCTGAACATTCTGAATTATTCAAATCGGTTATACTCTTTATTCTACAAACGTTGGTAAACCTTTATAAAACCAAACATTAGCAACATGTCTACATTTTATTTCGATAAAGAAAAATTATGGATTTGATGCAAAACAAAAGTGTGCAAGCTATTTGAAAAACTGAGAATGTTCAGCGACTTTCGTTGCTGACCTACCACAGAGTAAAGACTAAAGAAAGAGGTGCCGTTATTAGATATTTGTATGAAACAAAACGTGGTCATTGTTTTTTCATTTTCATTTTACTATTTACCGGTAAATAAACTACTCGCTTCGTTTTATGTCGATGTTAGTACTAGGCCGACCACTCGGCCGACTTGCTTAGGGCCAGTCCCCTTAGTAACTGGTCCATGGTACCTACTATACGCTACTTACGGTGTTTCAGTTTCGAGCAGCGCGATGTCGTTGTATTGTGAAGGCGGTTTGTAGTTGGGATGTACTATGGCAGTCTTCACATTATACTGGTGCCACAACTCGGGCGGGCCGGGCAATCTCTCTATACCAAGTGCAACGTATGCTGCCTGACCTCTGTGAAAAATAATAATAATATCCTGGGACATTTTTTACACACGGCTACCTGATCCCAAACTAAGCATAGCTTGTACTAAGGAAACCAGATAACTGATATTACTACATATACTACTTTTTTATTTGTAAATACATACTTAATATACATATACACCCAGACTCGGGACATACAGACATGTTCATGCACGCAAATGTATGTCCCTGGTAGGAATCGAACCTAAGACCTGCAGCGTGAAAGGCACCATCACACCAACCACGCCATCGGGCTCGTCAATATAATATAATTATAGTCAAGTTCAAAGTGATTTTTTTTATTTATGTGAGCTAGAGGGAGCACTTATGAATCGTAAACATTAATATCAGTCAGAAACCAGCCTTGCTTCTGAATTTAGGATTCTAACTTGCTGAATGCTATTATACTTGACTAAATTCAGTAAAGACTGAATTAAGACGACTAAATTCAGCCAAGTGTAATACCCACTTTATTACTACTGGTTCTTATTATTGCTTTCATTGAGAAGAGCCGGCGAGAAATTCAATGGTGACTCTTTTCAATGAAAAAATAAAAATTGTTAACATTCTCAAAACGGCAACACTGTAGCGCAATTATATATATTTTTTAATAACAAAAAAACTAAGTTTCTTGTACGGGGACCCCCTTTATTTTTAAATTTTATTTTATTTATAGTATTTGTTGTTGTAGCGGCAACAGAAATACTCCTTCTGTGAAAATTTCAAGTCTCTATCGATTACGGTTCGTGAGATACAGCCCGCTGACAGACGGTCAGACGGGCAGACGGTCAGACGGACAGACGGACAGACGGGCAGACGGGTAGACGGACAAACGGACGGACAGCGTAGGCTTAGTAATAGGGTCCCGTTGGCACCCTTTGGGTACGGAACTCTAAAAAAGACGTGAGGCTTACGGGGGTTCCTCGATCGCACAGGTTTATTTTGACTTTACTTTACTTTACTTTTACTTACTCAAACGGAGAGATAGCACAGTGCGCTGCGGTAAGAATAAAATTGTGGCTAATCAGTGAACCACCGCATAGCCACTTCTTTGTCAATCTGTACCCAATCAATGCCTGAAAGAACACGACTTATGTTTAAACACTAATTCACAAAGGACACATCATAATTCATACTTCACTACAATCCATTTTCAAGTATCTAACACCTCTTTCGTCAGCCACCAAAAGAAAGATAACATATACCTACTAATATATAACATAATAACAGATTTTATAGAAAGTGACGGAATTATAACAGAAAATGAGGTTGAGCTGACGATTAAAACTTATTTTCACATCTCTGTCTTTGAGTTGTTGATTGATTCCAGTAATATGAAACATGCTAATATAACAGAAAATGATGCCGCTCAACTTAATTTATGACACGACTGCGATGAAAGGAATGAAGGATGAAAGGAACTGGAACTGGGCGGAATGGCGGAACTGGGAACGTGGAAGGCTACATCTGCCGAATGCCGGAAACACTATGGGCAAAAGCACCCACGCAGTGGATCCTAAATAGCGGGAAACGGCAACGCGACAGGCCCAGAAAAATATGGCGGGATGAGCTGGACTCATACTTGACGGATTGGTCCCGGGTAGACATAGAGTGAAGCAAGTGGGAAAAGAGAGGGGAGGCTTTTGTCTTGCAGTGGGACAGTACAGGCTAGAAATGAAATGAAATGAAAGGCATAAGATTTTGTAAAACGTGGTAAAACTAGCTTGGTTGGTTATGATGTTAGTTATCTAGTCCTAAGAGCCATGTATGCAGTACCAAATGTGGAAATTCGATTCTGTTGGCAGATGATACTTCTTGATTTAGGTTCCCACCACTGTCACGCTGAACAACATTATAGCATTTATTCCTATTATCTAACACCCACTCGATCGTTTTCTCTCCGTTAGTGGAGCACGGGTAATCCAGCTCATTGATATAGTCGATACATTCTGAAATTGAATCAAATCATAATATTAATACGTCGTGAAGCAAATCGTTTCGTGACCTTTTACGAAGATAACTTGGATGGCTATAGTGCAGGTTGGTGGTTTTGAAAAGTTGTTAGATTCTCTAACGGCCGAATACTCTACGTAAATTAAATTTGAGAGCTGCTTAACTTTGACGCGCCATACAAAAAATGACAGCTAACGACGTCTCAAACTGCTAAGTGGGACTTAAATATTTAAGTAGCCTTTGAGTATTCGGCCATAAGACATGCAGGATTACTCACATGCAGGAAATGGAATTATTTTATTCATTTTCAACGTTTACAAAATTAAACTAAGATAATTAAAAATATTCACTCACTGTCGTGAGCTTTTCCACCGTTCTTGTAGAGAAATCCAATTCGTTTGTTAAATAGCATTTTTCTGAAAATTCAAGATTATTTAATTACATTGATCCAAACACAAGAGATTTTTTGATGTTACTAAGATGGCAAACAAGCGTACGGACTTCCTGATGTTAAGCATTTACCGTAGCCTATAGATACTTGCAACTGCACTAGATTTATTTAATGATAATGCACCGAAAGTATTAAAATTTGTTTAGATTTTTTTAAATTGTAATAACGTTTAGGTATGTTATGTTTAGTTTTCTTTTTCCTAGTTTTAGTGGTCATAATTTCATTAAGATTGTATTTTAAGGTGTAGGTGTTAAGGTTCCGTACTGTAATCTACATTTTTATCTAATAAATAAATAAATCTAATACTAAAGTCATTTTAAGCCAATCGTGACCATTTTACGAAAATTTTGCGGAATTACTAAGGGTTCTGCTAGAACGGCAGAAAACATAATTCCTCTTGTAGAAATGCTAAGGGTCTCTTAGACCCCGCAGTGCAAGTGATGTATTATTTATCTTTTTCCATTATTTGGTGTGTTCCTCATATATATTAGGTGTAGTTTAAATTGGATATTACCCAGGTAGCAAATCTTCGTCATAAAGACGTACGTTTACGTTACTGACCCTAAATTGACCTTAGATTGACGTATATTTATCGTCGCCTACCTTATTTACTACCAGGGGGCTTACAACCACCTCTTATAGCAGTTTTGTTTTAACGTTTCAGCGGCCATTTGTGCAATGACGTTTCTTATTGTCATGACAATAAGGTACGTCATTGCACAAAAGACGCTGAATCGTTAAAACGTTCCTGTAATTGAATCGCAATAAGAGTTCGTGGTAAGCCCCCAGGGTAGTTATTTACCTTGTATCATTAACGAGCGAGCAATCGGTACAACATATCATCGGCTCACCATCTTGATTCCCGCATGTCTGTGGAATTTTACGAAATAAGTAAGTTATATCCTTAAAAATCTAGTCAACGATGACATGTCATTACTCTTTATGCATAACTACAAGTTTTAGAAGAATTTCCGCATTTCGAAATGCTGCAAATCAATTTTTTTTATCAATGTGTCTCGTACGAAGTCCGTCGGAATACAGTCGGAATACTGAATCACTGATGTCTAAAACGTCACCTGTAGAACCATAACACACCGGGACGCCAGGCGACGTCGCCATGTTGACGTTAATTTGATATATTTTAAGCCGGAAACCCACCGCGGCGCACGGAGAGGCCACGCACGTGGGTCAAGCTTCGCTTTGCAAGAAAATTTATGCAATCGTGTCCACCGCGACGCACGGAGAGGCTACGCACGAAATGACGTCATGCGTACATTTTCTTGCAAAGCGAGGCGTGGCCCGTGTGCGTGGCCTCTCCGTGGGCCGCGGTGGGTTTCCGGCTTTCTACTTAGAGCCAATAGGATTCATCAACAATTTTGCATAAAGCCAACATTGTGGCCTAATATCTGTGAATTAATATACCTACTGGAGGTTTTTCCTTTTCCTCAAAAATGTTTTCTGCTGCGCTGAGACACCTGTACATATTCACACATTTGCCTAGAACTCCTTTCCATACACACTGATTTCCTGCAATCGAGAAAACACATTTTAAATGGGATTTTAACACAGGGTCGTTTATTAATTAGGTACGGTACAAGTTCATTACACAATATATTGTGAAAAAAAATCATAAAAATTTTCAAGTTTCGTTTAATCAAAGCCGTAGGAAAAGTTCAGGTCAAGGATCTTTTAATAGAGGATAGACAAGTTGGGTTTTTGGTTAAGAAGAAATTCAACTTTATTCTGCTGCCTTAAGGTCTATTATACCTTGACAATTCTTAGACAGAAAAAACGAGCCGAGCGAGAGGCCCTAGAAATGAGAGGGACACGGTCCCAACTAGGGCCTCTCGCTCGGCTCGTTTTTTGTGCAGTAGTGAACAGTCCAGTATGTATTTACGTTCGTGGTTCAGGTACAACATATTCTGTCAGTCAACATCTGTCAAACGCGAAAAGCCGGGAAAATGGGCCGGTAACCAATGAGAGCGTTTGCTTTGCTTACGACAGCGCGCGGGGCGCTCTTATTGGTTGCACGCTTCAAGGAAAGAGAATAAGAAAGCAGAGAAAAATCATAAAAATCTATAGTTTCGTTTCTGGAAAAAATTGCGCACATTCATGCGAATACGGGGAAAATTTGGAACCTTCCTTTACAGCCCGGCCACGCCTTCGCGCGACACGGGCGGCAGCGTTTTTTGCTAAAATGTTGCATCGCGCGCGTTGCCGCTGACAGCGGCAGCTCGTGGCTTCATGCAACATTTTAGCAAAAAACGCTTTCGCCCATCGCAGTCGCGCGAAGTCGTGGCCGGGCCGTTACTCTGAAGTTGGTAAGCAAATATGTCAATGTTCAAACCTTGTGTGCACGTGACGAATTCCTCCCACTTCCCGTTGACGCATCTCTTAGGAGCTGGTACAGTGTAGTTGGAGTGTTTGGGTGCATTACACTCAGGTCTAAGAATGACGTCCGCGGGCTCATAGGTGTTGCAGCGACGCAGACCATTGACAAAACTGGGATCAAAACAATACTGCACCCTCGAATCAGTGTCGAGTCTGCAGAAATCTTCACTCGACGCCTCTTGGACTATCAGAAAAAAAACGTAAGAGACATACACGAAAACAAGTAAGTGAAAAGTAAGAGATACAGGGTGTAACGGAAAGGGTATATAAAAATAATGTATAGATTTAATTTCTTATACAGTACAGTACAATCTGTGCCCCATTTCATACGCTTAAAATAAACGCTTTTCGACAATTTATGTCCAAACGTCATAACACCCCCGCCCCCCCCCCCCCCCTTCGTTCGTCAATCAAGTTAGAAATATATAAATCGGTGTTTGGGCTTCAGTTTAGAAATAATATTCGGTGTATCAACGTTGCTAATTCTAACCCCTTGGGACGAAAGTTTTTATAGAAAATCCCATTGGACGCATGGCGGGTATTTAAACAATTTTTTTTTGTTAATAATTTGAAATCTATTGTTCAGTTGATGTCAAGAGAATGACAAAAGCCCACTGTGATATCAATGTCGGACTGCATAGAAAAAAAACTACGCTATATTTTTTTTTTCTTTTGAAAATGACCTCAAAATCTTTGTGCTCATGGCCGACGGCCTTGATGGTTGTCGTGCGCGAATCGCTAATAAATCATCCAACATCTGCCAAATAATTAATTAGGCACGAATTTCCATATATTTTGAAAATACAGTGTGTATTCAATTCGTATCTAAAGGTTGGAGCTATCTTAATACGTGGCGTGTCAACTTGACCATTTGAAGCTTCGCGTTGACG
Source organism: Drymonia ruficornis (assembly GCA_947859195.1). Classification (NCBI taxonomy): domain Eukaryota; kingdom Metazoa; phylum Arthropoda; class Insecta; order Lepidoptera; family Notodontidae; genus Drymonia; species Drymonia ruficornis. The sequence continues at coordinate 2,956,059 of OX401910.1, read as the reverse complement.
TAACAAAACGTTAGTAATTTTTTTTTTTAATATTATTTAAAATCTTACCATACGCTAAGCCAACGAATAAAAACAGCAACACGTACATGATACACGTAGAACTAAATGTAACTAATGGATTCACAGAAAAATTAAATCATTTACTGGGCGATAAAGTTACTGAATCGTTTTTTTTAATAAAATAATAATCACAGATTCACCCTGACAGATCGACACAACCTTCTTGTTGATCTTGCAGCTTATTCCTTGCAGTTTTTCGTATTTTTAGATATACTAATTTTGTTTTGATCATGTTTGATTAGGTTCGTAACCAGTTCTGCAGTCATTTGTGTTTGTACACAGTTTCATTTTGTGTGTGTGTGTGATGGTTCAAGACACTACTACTGTGTGCACCCTTTAGGTAATTTCGTACCCTTTGTTGCCAGTACCGCCACGTCTCCGATAGGGTCGCTGTTGATCAATGTAAAGAATGATTCTAAATTCGAAATCGAATTTGGTTTTCGTAAGCTGTCAGAACAGAAGGGCTATACAAGTGGCTGACGTCTTCAAGCGTTCCTCCAAATCGCTACACTTCATGTATGGAAATGACATAAGTCACGTGATCTACATAGCGACTTGTAATGTCATTTCCATACATTGTGAAGTCTATTCTATTCTATTCGATAAGCGTTCATGCCACTTGTCTAGAGGGCAGTAGGTCTACCACGAGTTTATCAATGAAAAAAACAAAAATTATACGTTCGAGCTGAGTCACTAGTCGCTAAAAAGTCGCAAACACTAATTAATAAGTAGGTAGGCACTTACATGTTTTATTTTTAGGTGTATTGCCGGTAGCGGGCTTGGTTCGCTTGCCGCCTGAGGAAAATTTCAGAAACGGCGTTTTCGTAATTTGCTTTAGTCTGGGTGTCACTAGGATCGCCCCTAGTCCACTGTATGGTAGTCATAGTACAAGCGTTGCTTAGTTTGGGACCGTAGAATTGGTGTAATAGTCTGGCGACATTTATTTATTCCAGGCTTCGATGAGATGTTAGTGGTCATTCACATTATTGTAACAACAACACGTTATCTTATGGATAACGATGGATAACGTGTTGTATACGTGTTGTATACAGCATACGGATGCCAAAAACAACCATAAGGGCCTCCGCAGACTTGCTACTTTTAGCATCGGCGACCGGCGATTTTGTGACGTATCGATGCTGCGTCGCGTTTCTTCGCGCGAACGAGCGAGACGCAGCATCAAAATCGCCGATCCCCGATGCTAAAAGTAGCAAGTCTGCGGTGGCCCTTAACTGTCAAAAATGTATAGGAAAAACACACAAAATAATACAGCATGAGGTCTAGATCTTAACATTTTTAATAGAGTCATTTTTAATACATAGCCATCACGGCCACACGACACTCTCTATCCACGGTACATAATACTGCACACGGGTGTAAATACTCCTGGGATGTTCTGTAAACCTTTTGGACGAAAGCACCCCTAAGATGGTGAACACACAACGTCCAGGGTAGTGTTCTCTGCTGTGAAGAGGTCCACCGAAGTCGCCCTGATATAAAAAAATATATATTATTAAAAAAACATAATGGCGGTAGAGCCAAACTGTGGCCAATTGACTGCAGCTCATATACGGGCTGGCTCGATTGTACTACCCCGTACCCCGTACAATCCTCTCACAGGAGATCGGCGTAAGGCGGTGTATTTTACTTGCGTTTCGTATACTGAGTGAGAGAGCCGAAAGCATAACCTCTCCTCTCCCTTTCCTTCCCTCTGCCCCACTATCCTTCAAGCCGCGGCGGGGGGGGGGGGGGGGGGGGGGTCGCCGCAGGCGGCGACACTAAATCCTCGGCGCGCCGGTAACGTACGAGTGATGCCTTTTGGGTTTTAAACATCTTTAGGCTACGGTAACTGCTTATTTGCTACCTTATAGTTATATAAAAAAGAACTTTAAGTGGGAGAACTCTTAAAATTTAAAAGCACACGTTTATGTATTCAAAGTATTATTTTTTATTAATAAGCTGAAGGAAGCATTTATGGATAGGCAACATAATATTTAAGTTTTACCACCGGTTTGTAATGCTGCTTCCATTGAGAAGAGCCGGCAAGAAACTCAATGGGTGCTCGTTTCAATGGATGAACAAAAATTGTGTACATTCTCAAAACAGCAAAGCAATTCATACATGGAGCTTAACATAATAGACATATCTAGTGACAAACAAACAGACGACATACCGTTGCCAATACCATGAAATATCAATCTACAATTTTATTATACTCACTATATCAGTATCCAAAATACCCATTCGATCACCGTAGCATAATTGTGTGGTACTGTCATACCCATTTTTGTTTGAACCCGGTTGATAGTTCAAACACTCTTCATCGCTGTACTTATCTTGATTAAGAGGAGGGTTCGAAATTTGGTTGATTTTCTATTCTACTGTTTCTTTAAGTAAGTATGTGGACTAGGAATCTTATATTTAGATGTATGATTTTTGACTATATTATCTTGAGTATCTTTAAATCCAAATCACGATTTGATGAAATTTTCTCGATAAAAAAAAATTATGAAATGAGCTCTAATTATTTACAATTTTCCTTGCTACCACGATGTTTTTACGATTTAGATCACGAAATTATTTCTGAAACATAGCAAATAATGATATCTAAACTACCCTTCAACCATATTTTAATTCATGAAGTAGTTTTTTTTTAATTCAAGAATATGTGGTTTGGCGCTTACGTTGTTTATTTCCGAGCGCGCGCACAATATCGCCATCTCACATTTTAAGTACTTGAACTAACCATGTCTCTCTCTAACTTTGTATTGTCAGTGTCCAGTCGGACTTGTTCGACGCCGGACCTGTGAAGGATTTTTTAAAAAATATTACGAAAAAATATTACGGTCGTGCCACATTACAGGTACAGTACAGTATTTACAGTCCGCCGACGCCTATGATAAATAAATAAATATCCTTGGAAATTCTTTTACACATGACTACCTGATCCCAAACTAAGCAGAGCTTGTACTATGGAAACCAGATAACTGATATTACTACATATACTACTTTTTGTTTGTAAATACAAACTAAATATACACTTAATTACACCTAGACTCGGGACATGCGGACATGTTCATGCACACAAATGCATGTCCTGGGCAGGAATCGAACCTACGACCTGCACTGCAGCGTGATTTTCGTTTGCTTTTCCTTGTCTTGTGTAATTTCTTTTCATCTCTTGTCATTTTGTGTCATCTCTTGTCATTTTGTGTCATCTCTTGTCATTTTGTGTCATCTCTTGTCATTTCATAGTTATTCGTGTCATTTCTGTAAAAACTCCCTATTTCGCTTACTGTTATATACTTGCAGCATGGTCTTGGGCCGACAGTGGGAATACATTGCTTGTCAAAACAATGGAGTCGCTTTATTGCGTTTGTTGTAGGTATGGATGGGCAAGTAATAAATATATCATACATCAATAAATTATCGTAAAAAAATAACATTACAGATATGGATAGGAAAATGTTTGTCCGTCCTATTCAATCTATTATATTATAAACGAAAGTAACTCTGTCTGTTACCTTTTCACGGCTAAACCGTTGAACCAATGTTGATGAATTTTGGTATGGAGATAGACTGGGTCTTGGCGGAGAACATAGGCTACTTTTTAGGGTTCCAAAGGGTGCTAACGGAACCCTATTACTAGGCCTACGCTGTCCGTCTGTCTGTCTGTCCGTCTGTCAGCGCGGGCTGTATCTCACGAATCGTAACAGGTAGAGAGTTGAAATTTTCACTGAATGTGTATTTCTGTTGCCGGTGCAGAACAAATACTAAAAATATAATAACATTTAAAAATAAATATCAAGTCTCAAACTTGATATTTTTGATGTGTTTATTCTACGGTGGTACGGAACCCTTTATGTGCGAGTCCGACGCCTTCAGATCTTATGAATGTTTTCTTGAAATAAATATAGTGTATTTTAAGTAATTAACTGGCCAACCCTCAGGTCCTACCTACCATGTTAGGATCTTTTTCGTTCTAGGGGTGTAAACCGTGATTTAACGAGTTAATGTGATAATTTTTGTATTTAAATTATTCAATTCAATGTATTTGTTTCAGACATAGTCCAATATTGATTATTAAAATTATTATAATTTCACAATAAATATAAAACAATAAATAAAAGTAAAATTAAATTAAAAAAAATAAAAAAATATTTTTTATTTTTCATGTTTTATCATTAAAATACAATATAATATAACATAAATTAAAATAAAATACAATAAAATAAAAACCTACCCCTAATTAAACAAATACCGTCCGCGTGGGATACTGGCTGCATGTCCTCCCTGTATTCAAGCTGTTCCTGTTGTCAAGCGAATTTTTTGAGCAAGGAAAGAGCCAGCCCTCTTGTCACCTGTGGCGGTAACCAGTCTAAGGGTGATTTTGATAGATAAAAAAATAAAGATAAAAAGATAAACAAAAAATAAATGCATGGTTAAATCAATAAAATTAATAAAAACTGAAAATACATTAAAAAATAAATTAAATATGGTAAAAAAAAATATTATGACACCGCTGATGACTTCATGATCGGCATCGAAGTTAAGTACCAAAGTATTCCTTTGCCTACGAAACATGAAAAAGATACTCATATCCGGCAGTCAGTCACTGACACAGAGTATGTAAATTTTTACCCGACTACGGTGGGCGGAGGGTTATGATTTTGACCGATATGTATGTATGTTCATCTGCTCCCGTATAACGTCCAAACTATTTTTATATCATAATAATTTGACTAATGAGATATCGTTGGACGCGTCTGGATCGTCCGCTGGTTATAGGCTATTATACGATCGAAATATTGTTATACGTATCTATCAGCATATTGTAGGTATCGTTTGTCTTCTTTTGACTTACTTTGTCTTCAGCAATAAAAACAACATAGAAATTAAATTATTTTTTTCAAATACACTCGACATAAAAATCCCATATAAAACGAAAAAAATATATTTGAATATTTTCATCCATTTCATCTATTTTAAAAGGTGCACTGGGACATATTATTTTAATTGTACGAATTAAACAATATTGTTCCTTCAAAAAATAACTATACTATAGTCTACTCCATAGCTGTTCTGTCCTAGCTAAGCGAGAGGGATATATCCTTCGGCAGCTCACGCGACGCTAGCCACACCCCGAAACTAAAATTCATTTTTTTCTTGTATCGTCTTAACCTGAAAACACGGATTTTCACGGATTTTCAGTCTTAAAACCAAATTAAGGAAGTTTATAAAAGGACGCTAGTTATCATCTAAGTCGTCTCGCTATATATCTTTTTATTTAACTATCTATCTGGCTAGCACTCATTAGGCTCCTTTTTCTTCTTGTCGTAGGGTTAGTGTCCAAGCTGGTGTAAGAGCTGTTCAAGCCGCCCGAAGGCCTCTGACAAGGCTTAACGACTGCTGCCTAGAAGACAACAACCGGGACTGACTTTTTATTGCCCTCTGAAGCACGGAGACGCTCGGTACCCAGTGCCACTAAAATGGTCATCCATCTCTGATTGACCTTGTCAGGCGTTGCTTAACCTCCGATCGTTTACCGATCAGTGATTGCAGCTGGCTATGAGCGACTCAGATAATAACGGCCGTACTATAGCTAGGAAACTCACAGACAGTAGAGTGTCACCCAAATTGTTACTACGCAATACAGATCCGGATGCTACTGCGGTGGATTTATCATCCGGGTCCCCGTCCACGTGGAGGCACGCTGGGCGAACACCTTTGAATGATACCCTGAAATAATACTGGACTGTTAAGCCTCGTTCAAATGTCTCAAATGCCGCGAGAGGCAGCTTTTTGTTCAGGCCCTTCAGGTCGGTGCTTACGATGCCTTTGGTATTGCAAGCATCTATAAGCTACGGTAACTGCTTAACATCAGGCGGGAGGCAAGCTGGTTTACCACCTTAAAACTACCTTGCAAACTTTCCGAGTCAAATTTAACTTGAACAATTTTGACTAGACACGTCGTCGTGTAAACACGTTACAAAACGTGTTTAATTTTTTTATAATAACACTGTACCTTTTTCAGGAGTACTATGGAGGGAGTACTAAATGCTATATAGGCGAACATATCCCTCAGCAATGAGCAAAGAAGTATATGGAGAGACTGTACCTAAAAATAAAAGGTGCATACTTATTTTAGCCTATACATATACAGGGTAACAAAGCACTTCCATGTTGTTTCCCGTGTGACACGAGTCACAGCCTTTTTACGTGGGGAAGTTCTGAATACCCACACGCCCCGGGGGAGGTATCAGCCTAGCTCAATGTTGAAATTGTAATAGTTATACTGTCATGTAGGTGCATACACTTACGGTGTATCAGTTTCGAGCAGCGCGATATCGTTGAATTTTGAAAGTTGATCGTAGTCGGGATGTAATATGACATTCTTCACCTTATACCGCCGCCACTTCTCGGGTGGGTCGGTCAATCTCTCGATCCCAAGCGCTACGAATGTTGCTGGACCTCTGTGGAAAATAATTATGGCAACATTTCCATTATTCTAAATTTTTTGAACTTCAGAGTTTTTTCGAACCATAAAACATATTTGACAATGACAAATTCACGAAAATAATATTAGGGACCAGTGGTTTATGACAGGGTTGTTACGAAAAAATCACCTTGTTTTAAACACCATGTTTAAAACATGTTTTAAAACATGTTTTAAACATGGTGATTTATTCCTTCTGATTTAAATCAATGTTTTAAACAATGATTTAAACACGTTTTAATCAGTTTTCATTTTTAATTTCCTGTTTTTTTGCAACTCTGGTTTATGATCAAAAGTAAGCAATCTTGGTGCCGTGATCTGGATGTGACTGGATCGCCTCCAGTCCATTATACTTCTTCTTCTTATCGTATGGTTAGTGGTCAACCTAGTGTCAGAGTTGTTCAAGCTGCCCGAAGGCCTCTGACATGGATCAACGACTGCTGCATAGATGACAAACACCGGGACCGACATTTGACGTGCCCTACGAAGCACAGAGACGCTCAGAGATAGATAGATAGATAACACTTTATTGTACACCATTGGAATACATAAACACAATGACAAACAAAAACAAGAAACAAAAAAACAGTGTACAGTGGGCGGTGTTATCGTAAGCTGCGATCTCTTCCAGACAACCTTTGGATGGAAAGGATTTCGTGCTTAACCTCCTATCGTTTACCGAACAATGATTACAACTGGCTATGAGCGCCTCATCCATTATACTGTATTCATAACTTAGTTTGGGATTAGTTTAGTACTAGTACTTACTCTAACCGAGAGAGGTCGTAGCCTAGTTGTTAAGACGCCCGATACATCGGCGCGTTAAGCCACGTTCGGCTCGGTTGGGCCTTGAATGGTTGTCCGAATTATAACATCTGACCTCCTCCGTGCTTCGGAGGGCACGTTAAGCTGGCGGTCCCGGGTGTCATTTGAAGATCTTTGACAGTTGTTACAGGCAGTCAGAAGCCTGAAAAATCTGATCCTAATCTTACCCTTAGGTTGCCGATAGTCGCACTACTTGGGTCTCGGAGGGCAGATGGCAATCGCTCCGCTCCTGATCAGCCAAATCAGGGTAGACAGAAAGCCGACCCCTTATAATGAGACTAGCTTTTCCCTGCGATTTCGTCCACGTAGAATTTAAATTAAATAAATCGGATCTCTGTTCCCGGATCCCGGATCCCGTATCTCGGATCCCGTTTTCCGTTTATACCGGAGCCCGGATTCCGTTTGCTGGATCCCGTAGCCCGGATATCCCGGGTCTCGTATCCCGGATCCCGTATCCCGGATCCCAAAAAATATAGCCGATGTTACTCAGGGATCATGTAGCATTGTAATGGTGAAAGAATTTTTGAAATCGGTCCAGTAGTTTTTGAGTTTACTCATTACAAACATCCAATCATACAAATCTTTTCTCTTTATATTATTACTAGCTTTTGCCCGCGACTTCGTCCGCGCTGGTTATAAATTTAAAAAAATCCGTTTCTGTTTGCTGGAACCCAAATCCCGTATCCATATATCCCTGATTCTGTATCCCATATTCCGTATCCCGTATCCCTTATCCTGTATCCCGTATCCAGTATCCGGTATCCCGTATCCCGTATCCCGTATCCCGTACCCCGTATCCCGTATCCCGTATCCCGTATCCCGTATCCCGTATCCCGTATCCCGTATCCCGTATCCCGTATCCCGTATCCCGTATCCCGTATCCCGTATCCCGTATCCGTATCCCGTATCACGCATCAAACATTACGTATCCCGTATCCCATATCCGTATCCGTATCACGCATCCCACATCCCGTATCCCGTATCCCACATCCCGTATCTCGTAACCCGTATCTCGTATCCCGTATCCCGTATCTCGTATCCCGTACCCCGTATCCCGTATCCCGTATCCCGTATCAGTATCCGTATCCCGTATCACGCATCCGTATCCCGTATCACGCATCCCACATCCCGTATCCCGCATCCCACATCCCGTATATCGTAACCCGTAACCCGTAGCCCGTATCCCGTACCCCGTATCCCGTATCCCGTATCATGCATCCCACATCGCGTATCCCGTATCCGTATCCGTATCCCGTATCACGCATCCCACATCCCGTATCCCGCATCCCACATCCCGTATCTCGTAAACCGTATCCCGTATCACGTATCCCATATCCCAAATCCCGTATCCCATATCGCGTTTCCCGTACCTATCCCATACCCCGTATAATTTTCAAAAACGGAATATTTTTTTTAATTCCTAGTCACCAATTTTCATAATTCTAACTACAAAAATGACGAACTTACATTCAAACTTTCATCGCCTATTTTACCCCCTTAGGGGATTTACCCCCTTGAGGTTGAATTTTCAAAAACGCAGCAATTCAAGTTTTTTATTTTTAAAAAGGAACCTAAGCACCAATTTTCATAATTCTAACTTCAAAAATGACGAACATCTATACAAACTTCCCGACCAACTTTCATCCCCTATTTTACCCCCTTAGGGGATGTATTTTGAAAAACCCTGAAATTAATATTGTTGATCTTTTAAAAGTCACCTAATCACCACTTTTATAATTCCAACTTCAAAAAATTACGAACTTCCATACAAACTTTCAACCCCTATTTTAACCCCTTAGGGTTTAAATTTTCAAAAAAGCTGAAATCATTATTTTTACTACGTAAAAAGAAACCTAAACACAAATTTTCATTATGCTAACCTCAGAAATGACGAACTTCCATACAAACTTTCGTCCCCTATTTTACCCCCTTGGGGGTTGAATTTTCAAAAACGCATCAATTCAAGTTTTTTATTTTTAAAAAGGAACCTAAACACCAATTTTCATAATTCTAACTTCAAAAATGACGAACATCTATACAAACTTCCCAACTAACTTTCATCCCCTATTTTACCACCTTAGGGGTTGAATATTCAAAAACGCCGAAAACCATATTTTTTATTTTTAAAAAGACACCTCAACACATAATTTCATAAATCTAACTTGAAAAATGACGAACTTGCATACAAACTTTCATCCCCTATTTAACCCCCTTAGGGGTTGAATTTTCCAAAATCGCTTCTTATTGCTTGCCTACGTCACAAAACATATCTACTATCCAAATTTCATGTCTCTAACTTCAGTAGTTTCGGCTCGGCGTTGATGAGTCAGTCAGTCAGTCAGTCAGTCAGCATTTCCCTCTTTATATATTATAGCTTTTGCCCGCGACTTCGTCCGCGCAGGATATAAATTTAAAAAATTCCGTTTCTGTTTGCTGGAACCCAAATCCCGTCCGTTCCTGGGTATCCCGGATCCCGTATCTCATATCCCTTATTCTGTATCCCATATCCCGTATCTGTATCCGTATCCCGTATCCCGTATCCCGTATCCCGTATCCCGTATCCCGTATCCCGTATCGCGTATCCCGTATCCCGTAACCCGTATCCCGTATCCCGTATCCCGTATCCCGTATCCCGTATCCCGTATCCCGTATCCCGTATCCCGTATCCCGTATCCCGTATCCCACATCCCATATCATTTATCACGTATCCCGTATTCCATATCCCATATCCTGTATCCCGTATCCCGTATCCCGTATCCGTATCCGTATCCGTATCCGTATCCGTATCCGTATCCGTATCCGTATCCGTATCCGTATCACGCATCACACATCCCGTACCCCGTATCCCGTATCCCGCATCCCACATCCCGTATCCAGTATCCCGTATCCCTTATCCCGTATCCCACATCCCGTATCCCGTATCCCGTATCACGTATCACGTATTCCATATCCTAAAACCCGTATCCCATACCCCGTATAATTTTCAAAAACGCAATTTTTTTTTTTAAAGGTTCCTAATCACCAATTTTCATAATACTTACTAAAAAAATGACGAACTTCCATACAAACTTTCATCCCCTATTTTATCCCCTTAGGGGATGAATTTTCAAAAACCCTGAAATTAATATTGTTTATCTTTTAAAAGTCACGTAATCATCAATTTTCATATTTCCGACTTCACAAAATGACGAACTTCCATACAAACTTTCACCCCCTATTTTAACCCCTTAGGGTTTAAATTTTCAAAAAAGATGAAATTATTATTTTTAATACGTAAAAAGAAACCTAAACACAAATTTTCATTATGCTTACCTCAGAAATGACGAACTTCCATACAAACTTTCGTCCCCTATTTTACCCCCTTAGGGGTTGAATTTTTAAAAACGCAGCAATTCAAGTTTTTTATTTTTAAAAAGGAACCTAAATACCAATTTTCATAATTCTAACTTCAAAAATGACGAACATCTATACAAACTTCCCAATTAACTTTCATCCCCTATTTTACCTCCTTAGGGGTTGAATATTCAAAAACGCCGAAAACCATATTTTTTATTTTTAAAAAGACACCTCCACACAAATTTTCATAATTCTAACTTGAAAAATGACGAACTTGCATACAAACTTTCATCCCCTATTTTACCCCCTTAGGGGTTGAATTTTCCAAAATCGCTTCTTATTGCTTGCCTACGTCACAAAATATATCTACTATCCAAATTTCATGTCTCTAACTTCAGTAGTTTCGGCTCGGCGTTGATGAGTCAGTCAGTCAGTCAGTCAGTCAGTCAGCATTTCCCTCTTTATATATTAGTATAGATTATTATTATGTTTCTCCTTTAATCCACTCCGGCTAAACCCGGACCTTTGGAAGGCTTGCGTGGGGACATGGGTCCAACACGTAGAGGCCCCCAGAGATAAGTTTGATGTTATGTAAGGCACCTGCTGGGGTCAACCGCTGCAGGTGATGAGACACTTACAGCAGCCTGACCCGAGCAGGTGTAGGAACTATTACAAATATTATTATTATTATATTATAGTAAAGTATAGAAGTATAGATAAGGCTAGAAGGAGAAGAAGACTTACTCTATCCTAGAGTTAGCACAGTGCGCGGCAGTAATTATGAAATTGTGACTGACCAGTGAACCGCTACAGAGCCAGGTTTCTTTCACTGAGGTCAGTGAGAGCACGTCAGATCCGAACCCTATCAACGCCTGAAAGAATACAACTTATGTGTCAAGGATACTTCCAAAGATTTATGAAAGCTTCGCGCGTAGACCAAATTTAATCTATGGATACTTCAAAATTCAGACTTCACTTCAATCCATTTTCAAACATCAGCAGGCCTATTGCGTAACTTTTTTGTCAATGTTTCAATTGGTTTCATTCATCCCGCGTTGTTTTCATTTCATTTCATTTCATTTCTAGCCTGTACTGTCCCACTGCAGGGCAAAGGCCTCCCCTCCCTTTTCTCATTGAATTTGGGAGGGGGTTTAGACAGTTGTTTTGCCAATTGAAATTGATTGAAATCGGGATGAGTCTGGACTTCACTCTTCCCGATTTCAATCAATTGCAATCGGCAAAGCAACACGGGATGAACGAAACCAATTGAAACATTGACGAAAAAGTTACGCAATAGGCCTGCTGATACCTCTTCCTTCAGCAACCTAATGCAGGCAACCTAAAGCCAGCGTTGTTAATTCTTCAAATAAATAAATTACTGTACCTACCACATGTAGGAATTCGCTAGTTGTTATACTTCCTTCCAATGGATTCAAGTTTCCACCACTGTCATGCTCAAAAGCATTATAGCATTTCTTCTCATCATCTAACACCCACTCGATCCTTTTCTCTCCGTTAGTGGAGCACGGGTAATCCAGCTCATTGATATAGTCAATACATTCTGAAATTGAGTTATTTTAAATCTTTTTATAATTCTCAACGTTCACAAAATCAATCAAAATTGACTTTCACTTACTGTCGTGAGCTTTTCCACCATTTTTGTAGAGTAATCCAAGTCGTTTGTTGAATAATATTTGTCTGAAAAGTTAACATTATTAATTTAGACAACAAATATACACGCGTCCATCTCGTCTGGGCAGACTGGCTGGGCAGCCTGGCGCGCTCATTTCGACCAATAGCATCGCTTAATTTTAATCAGAATATTAAAATGAAACGTTTCTATTGGTCAATAGAGGTGAGGTTTTTCAAGGTGGTAGAGTCAAGCTGTAGCCAATTGACTGCAGTTCGTAAACGGGCTGGCTCGACCGGGGTAGTACCACCCTCTCACAGAAGATCGGCGTAAAGTAGCTATTACAGCTGCGTTTCGTTCGATGAGTGAGAGAGCCGTAAGCCCACCCCCCTCCCCCTCCCTACATCCCAGTCCCCTTCAGGTCGGCAATGTGCGAGCAATGCCTTTGGTATTGTAAGCATCTATAGGCTACGGTAACTGCTTAACATCAGGCGGCCCGTACGCTTTTTTGCCACCGCAGTCCTATAAAAAAAAAAAAAAAAAATATATATATATATCTCGCCTACCCCGCCCGATGACGTTCAGCCTTATACAGGGTTAACTGGTAATTTAACGTATTTCCTTGCAAGAGGAAGTCGAGGAACTCAGGCGTGTAAAGTAATAATAATGATGGACCATTTATTATTATTACGTTTAAGGTGTGTTCCTTATGTGAACAGTAAAATAATAATGGACCAGTGTGTTCCTTATGTGAAGAGTAAAATTGAAGTTAAATAAGTTGTTTACCTTGTATCATCAACGAGTGAGCAATCGGAGCAACATATCATAAGCTCATTTCCTTTACCGCATGTCTGTGGAATTTATTTCCAATTATATTCTAAAGCCCATAACTCGGAAACTATTCTAGTTCCGTATCCGTTCCGTTAGTGTCTTCACTGAGCATCTAAATATCAGCTACCGCTACCCTATATGTAGTTTAATTATTATTTTGTACCTTTGAAGCACTCGGTACACATATTTATGTAAATTCTGTAAAATATATTATGTAGATTAATACCTACTGGAGGTTGTTCCGTTTTAAAAATATTTTCTGCTGCACTCAGACATCTGTACTTATTTACACATTTCCCTGGTACACCTTTCCATGTACACTGCGATCCTAAAATCGAAAATAAACATTTTAAATACGTGAAGTTAATAATTATTCACTAGCGGGTTCCAGAAGCGAGCCTTGAGCGAGACGCGAGGCCGCTCGGTCACATGACGCGCGCAGCACGCGCGGCAACCTCAGTCGCATGCTCGGGCGAGCCAACCTACACTCTAGACAGAGAAGGGTATACTCAAGGGTATGACACTACGTTCTGTCTCATGACTAGGCCAAACTAGGCGAGGCCAATGACAGCGCTCGGGTGAGGCAGAGCGAGCATTTGGTGAGATGTGATGTGAGATGTAAGCTATCTGGACAAGGCTATGCTAGCTATGCTAGCTGTGCTGCGAGCAGTTTTGAGGTGGTAGAGCCAAGCTGTAGCCAATTGACTGCAGCTCATATACGTGCCGGCTCGACCGGGGTAGTACCAACCTCTCACAGAAGATCGGCGTAAAGCAGCTATTACAGCTGCGTTTCTTACGATGAGTGAGAGAACCGAAAGCCTTTCCCACCCTCCATCCCACTCCGCTTCAGGTCGGCAATGTGCGAGTAATTCCTTTGGTATTGCAAGCATCTATAGGCTACGTTTACTGCTTAACATCAGGTGAACACGCTTTTTTGCCACCGCAGTCCTATAAAAATATGAAATGTTGTCAATTTCAAACCTGTGTGCTGGGCCCTTAATGTGCAAATGTCGATGTCCGTCCACTTGCCATCTACGCACCTCATAGGAGATAGCGAGTGGTTGGAGTGTTTGGGTGCATTGCACCCAGCCCGGAGAATGACATCCGTAGGCTCGTAGGAGTTGCAGCGACGCAGGCCATTGACGTAGCCTGGGTCAAAACAGTACTGCACCCTTGCATTACTGTCAAGTTTGCAGAAATCTTCATTCCTTGCGTCTTCAACTACTGGAATACAAAGCATTAAGTATCATTTATGAAAATTACCTATGAATCCTACTATCCTATCCTATAATATGTGTGTGTATGTGTGTGTGGGTGAATGTTTGTTACCACGTATCTCCATAAATACTTAACCGATTTTAATGAAATTTGAAACGTAGATAGTGTAGGCTCTGGAATAAGAGACCGACTAATCTTACACATCAATTTCCACGCGGGCGAAGCCGCGGGGCCCAGTTAGTTTATAACAAAATATCATCAAACGCAAAATGTTACTAGAAATCATCCTACTATTTGTATCTGAATTTACAATTTATATTTTGAATATAGTATATTCAGTGCATTTAAAATTAGGTCTGTAGGCTTGACCATTAGAAACCTCAAGACAATCAATAAAAGTGATGATAGGTATTATAAAAAATCTTACCATACGCTAAAACAATGAATACAATTATCATCACAAACATTTTTACACGCACACACTTTTAAACTATAGCTAAAACTACGAAAGGTTATACTACTAGGTATATATTCCTAGACACGACCAAGCATTTAGAACAGTATCTGATCTTTGAAACCTATCCAAAGATATTGAAATATCTTAAAAAAATCTTTAATAAACACATGTTTGCACACAAAATAGCAGTATTAAACTCGCGATGATTTAGTTAAGACGATGTTATGACCTTTTGGATTCTATACAACTGGTCGCACATAACCTGTTCATAAAATAATGATGGCAAGATGACGTCATTACATCTTCTATGAGTATGAGAGAGGTGGCAAGTTTAATAAGATTCGAAAATCAGTTTTTATGTGACTACGGTGGCAAACCGTACGGCCCGCCTGGTGTTAAGCAGCTACCGTAGCCTATAGATGCTTGCAATACTTACCTGAAGGGGAGTGGGACAGAAGGAGGGGAGAGGGGTAGGGCTGAGAGAAGGAAAGCTCTCTCATTCATCGTACGAAACGCAGCTGTAATCTCACCCTGATCGGTGAGAGGGTGGTAGTACCCCGGTCGAGCCAGACCGGGGTACTACCACCGGTAGTATATTATGACCTTTATCACCATTAAAATTGATACGTATCAGGACTACCAGTAAAAAACAAGGTCAAATATGATGAGTATATTTACATAGTAACAAAATAACGTTTCAGACAAATATTTAAACAGTAACAAACAAATTGAAAGTGCATAAAGGAAGTAATGAAATTCAAATTACAATATATCAATCCTATGTAGATGGCTCAGATCAAATAAAAAAGACAAGATACTACGTTGCGAACAACGAAGTGGTGCCGGTTTTATAAACATGTGTGCGACGCGCCGCCCACTAGGCTAGGCGTAGTTTCATTGTACGTCTATGTGTGTAAGTGTGTATGTACACGGCAAAGCGTAGTTTTAAACGGCCTCACTTCGTTGTTTGCAACGTTGTCTCTGATTTTTATTAATCCAAGGTAGTTGGCTGGTAATTGCTAAATTTAGTTCCATTTTAGAGCAGCATCTATCAACCAAAGTAGTTGTCGTTATCGACGTACCCATCGTATGGGGCGATTCCAGCGGTTGAATTAGATCCCTCTGTGAAAGAGAAAAAAAAAATCATTATATCATCATTATATATGTATATTAAAAAAAAATATCATTATATCATTATTATATCATCATTATATAGATGTGGGCTCAAAGACTGCTAAACTCAAGTGGGGATGGACGGGCCATATAAGTAGAATGGATCCTGACAAGTGGGCAAAAATTGCAACCGGGTGGGTCCGAGAGGATGGAAAGCGGCGCCGCGGCAGGCCTAGGAAGAGATGGCGCGACGATCTTGACGCCTTCGAGAAGAACTGGCAAGGAGTCGCTGAGGAAAGAGATCGGTGGAAAAGGATGGGGGAAACCTTTGCCCAGCAGTGGGATGACATAGATTATTTAAAAAAAAAAAACTGACACACCAACTGTACGGTCCCAAATAAAGCAATGCTTGTACCATGACTACCACTCCACCAAGCCAACTAGGAACCTGTCAAATGTGACGTCACCCGCACAAAAAGGCGGTGGTGGTGTGCGGGTGGGAAGCCGCAGGCGGTGGCGGGTGTGCGAAGCCGCATACCATCCGAGCTCCTAGTTGGCTTGGTGCAGTAGTACTATACAGTGGACTGGGGGCGACCCCAGTGACACCCAGACCAGGGTAAATTACGAAAAGGCGGTTTCCGAAATTTGCCTCTGACCGAAGTTGAACCCGTGCGGGTGACGTCACATTTGACAGGCGCCTAGTTGGCTTGGTAGAGTTGTAGGAAGTTCACTTCGCTACTGTCGCGCAACAGCAAAATAGCTGCTCTGATTTTAGAATAAATAAACTTACCGTGCTCCGCATTGCAAGCCATTTGCATGAATGCAAGTATTACAACAAGTGCCAAGATGATTTGACTAAACATCTGAAAGAAAATAAAAAAAATTACAATCAGCACAGGGGGCTTACCACAAGCTCTTATTGCGATTCAATTACAGGAACGTATTAACGTTTCAGCGACTTTTTGTGCAATGACGTACCTTATTGTTTCTTATTGTCATGACAATAAGAAACGTCATTAAAACGTTCCTATAATTGAATCGCAATAAGAGCTTGAGGTAAGCCCCCAGATTTCAAAAAAATATCGTTAGTATTGAAAATATCTTGGGATAATAAAATTAAAATACGAACAAACTTATTATAAATTTAATAACATTTATTACTCACATTTATTAATTCTATTTATTACAGTATATCAAGTGAAATAGCGAGATAATTATGAGGAATTAACATCGCCCCAGTTTCATATATGAACTCGGAAGTTTATTTAACTGAGTACACAATATGCATGTGAAAAGGCATGTGAGTGAAAATATGCATGTTTTTACGATCGTCTTTTGTTTCGATACCTTTTCACTGAAGTTCAATGTAAATGTTCTGTATTTAATGAAATTTTTTTCAATTGTCGCGTACGAAACAAAGGCTCAAGACTTTACGTACATTTCCCCCTGTGAATATTTTCTTCTAAATGAGTGGCAAAAAGGGGCGCCCGAGCAATCATTTTATGACATTATGTCTACGTGGTTAGATGCGCGCCGCTCACCACATTTAGACGCAGCTAATTACGTAACTCGGTAGTAAAGTCAGATTCAGCAATACCTTACGACTTTCCGATATAAAAATCCACATAGCATATCTACTGCGAAAATGTTAAGTAAAATATCACATTATTATCTACATCAACTTTGCTCTAAGTATCTGACAAAAATATCGTGAAACTTTAACTTTCCGACGCTAAACGAAAGCGAATGTTTCCAAGCGACTTTGAATTAGGCTTGAACAAATATAGCGATAAAATCACGCTGAGTCTTCGAGCAAAATCACATTAAAATTTCCTTGAATGCCCTTGGTCTCTTCTCTGATTGGTTGGTCAAATGGCAAAACGTTATCGGTAGCAGTTCAATGGCTATGAGACTACGAATTTTACGAAAGAAAATAGTGTTTGGCAATAGCAAGATAGACATAAAAATCCGTCAAAACTACAACTCTCATCATATACTGCGCAATTGTGGTTAAGGGACTCGTCACGCCACTACGTGTGCCTACCTAAGATCAAATAAAAATGTTAAGATGGAACTTTGCGAACAACGAAGTGAGGCCGGTTTTATAAACATGTAGTGTGCGTGTGCATAACTTCAATTTTATTTTGATTTATTGAAAATATTGGTTTCCAAGTTTACTTACGTGTGAAATGTGATTCCATCCTGCTTTTTTATCTCTTGTAGTTTGGTTTTTACACCCTTTCACAACACAATTCGGCATTTTTACTTGTAAATTATGATATTATTATAGGCAAGGCAAGGCATAGTTTTGTTGTACGCGTGTGCGTGTAATTGTGTATGTACATAGCAATGCGTAGTTTTAACCGGCCTCACTTCGTTGTTCGCAAAGTTCCATCTTAACTTTTAATTTGATCTGAGGTGCCTACTCGTGCCTTCTTCACTCGAGAACTCGTTTACTCCAGCAGTTGAATTCTTTGCGAAATTCAGCCGCGAAATGTTCGCCAGATTTGTCTCCAGCCTAAAAGAATTTACATAATTGAAGCAACGCAGGTGTTTCGACAAGCCGTCTCAAAAGGGTGGAAAAATTAGATGCCGCTTCAATTCGGGGCCTTTGTCGTAAAGTTATTTAGGCGGCTTGTATGTCAGTCGGTACTGATTAGAAATATGTTTTTCCTTATTTTGTACATAGAGGTAAATTGGGCCAAATTTTTCCACCAGTTTGGGAGATATCAATGAGGTGAGGCCTCTACGGTATGGAATGTCAATGAGCATTTTCTTTAGAAATATAGTAACAAAATATTGATGCCCTAAGTAGTTATGCAATTTCTTTATTTATCGCAATCGCAAATTATTCCATCCTAGAAGTGTAGGTTTTATAAAAGCCCCTACCCAAAAGCTATGACAGAATTACCTCTTCATATTCCATTTTTGATATTTAGTAAAATAAATATAAATAGGCTAGCCTTCGCTAGCCACGTACATTAAAAGAATAATTAATAATATAAGATGAAGGATAATTTGGCATATAGCAAATGGCCCCAACCTACCTACACCTGTACTAATATGACGGCGTGGTTGCATTACCAAAAACACGCGACTCCTTTATTGAAACGAACCACGTGAATTATATTGACAATAATAAAATTAAGGGAATTCATTATTAATAACGGATATGAAAAAGAATGGCTGGCCA
Source organism: Drymonia ruficornis (assembly GCA_947859195.1). Lineage (NCBI taxonomy): Eukaryota > Metazoa > Arthropoda > Insecta > Lepidoptera > Notodontidae > Drymonia > Drymonia ruficornis. Next base: position 2,936,900 of record OX401910.1, on the reverse strand, counting down.
CGTGAGGTCTCTTGAAGGCGATCGCAGGCGAGCTTCAGACAATTTTATAAGCCACGAAGAATGTATAAAATACAAAGTAGGTACGACTCCACCAAGCCAACTAGGCGCACAAGTATAAATATCAAATGATAATAAGTCAATGATTCCGTGTCCGTCCACAACGTAGCGAGTCTGGGCTAATGCCTGGGCACTCCCGTGGCTGTAGCTCTCACTACGTGGTGGACGGACCTCGGAATCATTGACTTATTATCATTTGATATTCATACCCGTGCGCCTACTCGGCTTGGTGGTGTATTTTTTTTTAATAACCTATATCGTCCCACTGCTGGGCAAAGATCTCCCCCATCCTTTTCCACCAATCTCTATCCTCAGCGACTCCTTGCCAGTTCTTCTCGAAGGCGTCACTTGTCAGGATCCATTCTACTTATATGGCCCGCCCATCCCCACTTGAGTTTAGCAGTCTTTGAGCCCACATCTGTTATTTTTTGTGGTGTATTACTTTAAAATAATGCAAGCGAGAGAGTCTCCTTCTATCTTAAACAATGTAGTAGATTCAAATCAAACTTCCGTTAGTTTTAGTACTATCACAAGTTACAAGGACCTAAATCCAATTTGCACTTTAGGTGCACTACAAAAGTCAGTCCAATCAAACCGAGCGATGACATTTATAACACGTTTGATAATAAAAACGATCTAGCAGACTGATCATAAAAATAACAGCTGTCGATAAAAAGAAGAGGTAAATTCATGAAGGAAAGTTTTTTATATAACTAAGGTGGCAACCAAGCGTGCGGCCTGCCAGAAGGGCTAGACAAGTGGCATGAACGCTAATCGAATAGAATAGAATAGACTTCACAATGTATGGAAATGTCAAACGTCGTTATGTAGATCAACAACAAGTTGCTGTGTAGATCACGTGACTTATGTCATTTCCATATATGAAGCGTAGCGATTTGAAGGAATGCTTGTAGACGTCAGCCACTTGTCTAGCCCTTCTAAAGTTAAACTATTACCGTCGCCTATAGATGCTTGCAAAGGCATCGCTTGCACGTTACCGACCTGAAGAGGAGTGCGACCAAGGGAGAGAAAGGAAGAGGGGGCAGTTGACCTTCCAGCTTTCTCATTTCAGAAAGAGCTTTTCCGTAATTCTCTAGTCTGAGTAGCCTTCGTACAAGCATTGCTTAGTTTGGGACCATACAGTTAGTGTGATAGCCTGGAGATTTTATTTTAGGCCCTCTGACGTATGTTACCCACGTAACATCTATGTTTACAGAGTTCGATGACCTAGCAAGTGACGTCAAAACAATCTCATAAAACAACAGACAAGCAGATCAAAAGAATCGTTTTAATTTACGGACGGCGAGTTTCCGCAAGTTGAACCGTGGCTGCACATAAACAAAAGGATGCCGCCCCAAAAGAAACATTACAGAAGATCCACTACATACGCTGCAAATATGTTGAAGATATTAAGTATTTAAGTCATATTAAGAAAAAAGTAATAGCCGCGTCCATTTGCCTCGCTTAGTTTGACAAGGTGCGCCCGAGCCAAATGCTCGCCCTGCCTCTCCCGAGAACTATCTATTGCCTTACCAAGTTTGGCCTTGTCATAATACAGAACGATAATTTAACTATGCAACTGCTTGGTCATACCTTTCTGAATCTAGTCTGATTTTTATGAATTTAGATAAACAGAAAATTAGACTTCTGTATGAAACTTTATTATGTAGATGTTGTTTAGACGAAAGATAAAAGATAACCGAGCGTGGAACTTGTAAGCCGGTTGTTTCGCCGCGATAACGCTTTACGCGGCTCTCTCCCGACCCAATATAAGTTTCCTGTGCTATCTGCTAAGGTACACTGCTTTAGTACAAGCGGGGAGCGATTTTCTTCGCTATCTCTACATTTTCGACCACTAGTCGTGGTGATCGCGTGTTCGACTTGATAGAGCAAATTTCGGAAATGGCCTTTTCATAATTTACTTTGGTCTGAGTGCCACTGGGATCGCACCCAATCCATGACGATGATACCACAGTATAAATATACAATGGATAAGTATACTGTGATTATACCGAAGGATGATTATACCGAGTATATTCTCATGAGGATTGACAAACTTCACATGTCTTCTAAACAAGCAGGTTTCCTCATGATGTCTTTCTTCACCGTTCAGAAAGTGATGGTTTCGCACTCAAAATCCAAATATGAGGTGCGAGGCTTTATCTGAATCTGCCTACCTTGTATTTCAAAACGTTCAACTACTGGGCTATAATTGCATATGATTTGAGGGAGGACCCGTAATCCACTATCCGATATTTAGGGTCCCTTACTCTAAAAACGTTTATTGCGTCCCTTATTAAGGGTAAGGTCCCTAAAAATCGGGTGGTGTAATAGGGGTTTTATCTCTAAGTAGCACATCCCGCTTCCGCTATCAATAAGGCAGAGCCCTTAAGTCTTTGTCCCGGCGCGTTATTCTCAAATCATTCGTTAATCTATGTGACGTTTAGGTCGGGATTAACCAAGTTGCGTGAGTTACGGCCCGCAACCCGCATGGAATCCGATTAAATGATTTTATTAGTTAAGTTTTAACGTCTACGTTATAGGATTGGATGATATCAAATTATTTCAGACTAGGCCATTCGTCTATAGCTACTCAAACGGAACTGGTTGGTAATTTAAATTACTAATTAATAGACGTGTCTACAACATGCACATGCCGCGCGAGGCTGCTCACCCACATGCCTCGCGAAGCACGAAGTTTGCCTCAGTCGCATGCCGCGCTAGGCAAATGGCGAGGCAACTGACACTCTAGACAGGGAAAGGTATACCCGGTCAATCAGTTTGACACGTTTGACATCGTTCTGTCTCACGACTGCCAAACTAGCCGAGGCAAATGTGAGTGCTCAGGTGAAGCAGGGCGCGCATTTGCCTCACGTGAGGCAAGTCAAACTTGGCGAGGAAAATTTTCCTCGCGCGGCATGTGACACTTCTGGACGTAGCTAATAAGTAACGCCACGTGCGTGGTCCATCCGCGGCGTTACTCAAAAGGAACGCAACCGGAAGAAAAAAACAAACGAGTTCGCGGAGTTTTATGTTTATCGAAACTAAAGTAGCGGCACGTTATGATAGCCGTTCTGACATGTAGAGGGGGGAAGAGGATAAACCTTATTGCAACGGAATAAGATTCATTTTAGCATTCATTTTTTGAAATTCCTAAATTTTAAGACTGTCATTCTTATTCCGTTATAATAAAGCACGCTATGTCGCTATGAACAGCATGCTATGTCGCGTGCGACTTATTACTTATTGATAACTAATCAGTTTCTTTTGAGTAGCGTCGTGTACACGCCGCCATAGAGCTATTACATCCAGCAACCCATAAGTAATTTAAGTTAGTAATCAGTTTATTTCGAGTAGCGTCGTGGATGAATGGCCTCAGTCTTTATGGTTGTTTATGGTCGTGATCATCATCGAACAGAACGTCAACTGCTGGACATAGGGCTCTTTTAATAATAACGCGCCTCAATTGATCTACACTAAATAAGCCATCTTTTCCCGTTAGAATATTACACTCATTCCCGGCTGCAAGGGTTGACAAAAACAAAACGTATGTAAAAATATTATAATATCAAAATCTTGTATACATTGAGGTATAATTAAGACATAATATATTGAGCAATATCTATTTTAAGTTTACTCTATATTCTTGATAACAATGTATCTAAAACCACGTTGTTATAAACAAGCTAAAAATAATAAAGATGGTTTCAGGTACCATACAGTACAACTTGGTACCATTCAATACAACCAATGTATCTACTGGAGACATCAACACCCAATAATTGCTAGTGCTATTAATGTTGCCGACTAAATAAGCATCCTCAAAAATTTCCTCAAAAATAAAATGTAATTTTGCAGTACTGACTTTTTTTTTATTCAAAATATAGTTTTTTAGGGTTCCGTACCCAAAGGGTGCCAATAGAACCCTATTACTAAGCCCCTGCTGTCTGTCTGTCTGTCCGTCCGTCTCTCAGCAGGCCGTATATCTCACGAACCGTAATAGGTAGAGTTGAAATTTTCACAGAATGTGTATTTTTGCTGTCGCTGCAACAATACTAAAAATAAAATAAAGGGGGCCCCATAAAAAAACTTGATATTTTTTACTTATTGTCTTATGGTCGGTTTCCATACGAAAGACTACTACGTGTGAATCTAAAGATCACCATTTGTGTCGATGTTTCTTTATATTCTACGGTGCTACGGAACCCTTTATGTGCAAGTCCGCCACGCACTTGGCCAATTTGTTTAATGATATATTAGATTAATTTGACAGATGAGTGAGAAATATTTTTGAATGTTGTAAACATATCCGATGATGTAATTGTAATAAAAACCGCCATTTCCAGTTACCTTCACTTAGAGTTATGGAGTTTTTATCTATATTTTATAGCAAAATATATAATTTATACTGGAGTATGCTTCTTGTCTAATAAAAACTGTTTTATCATCAGAAGCAAAAATTATGAAGTATAAAAAATACTGTAAAAGACTTGCTTTACGCCAATAACCCACCATACAAAACATATTAAATTCCTACTTAAGTACTAAATAATTATTTACAAATTATGATCTACTTGTAAACTTACAGAAAAGGGCTAAAAATCAGCCCAATTTGGTATAAAAATTGTAAACTTAACATTTCTTATAAACAAAATACACTACTTAATCCGATCGAATAATCTTTAGTCTACATTCATGTGCCTATACAAGGTGTTATATTTTATACAACTAAAAACATCCCAACAAATTTTTAATGTTACTTTTTAATTATTATTTTTCCGTGTCATACCTTGAACATTTTAGATTCGGCATGATACCAACATTTTTTTTTAGAAAATATTATATATTATAAAATGTTTTATTTTTGTTAAGTACATTAAAAAGTAGTGTAATCGATTCTGCTCTTGATTCTGTACAAACTACTTTCAGGCTTTAAGTTATTTCAATAACACCCTGTATACACACTTCAGTAACGATCTTTCAGAAACTTAATTAGTCACGGTAAGGGACACCGCAGACATGCTACTTTTTGCATAGGCGATCGGTATCGATGGTCCATCGTGATTTGGCGACTCTCTGCGTTCGCGCAGCGACTGCTCCGATGCTAAAAACGACTAAATCGCCGATCGCCGATGCAAAAAGTAGCAAGTCTGCGGTAGCCCTAATAAAAGGCTACTTCAAAGTCAAAACAGCGACTCAATTTTTGAGATGTTATAATAAAATCTCTCTCATATTAGGCCAATATATTATCTTCTCTTTCGCTATGCAAAATAGGTTCGCATATTTAGTAGTTTGCATATTTAGTAGCATACTATGCTGGCCAGTCGCCGTCAATCTTAAGAGGAGGGTTCGAAATTTGGTTGATTTTCTATTCTTTTTTTTCTTTAAGTAAGTATGTGGACTAGGAATCTTATATTTAGATGTATGATTTTTGACTATATTATCTTGAGTATCTTTAAATCCAAATCACGATTTGATGAAATTTTCTCGATAAAAAAAAATTATGAAATGAGCTCTAATTATTTACAATTTTCCTTGCTACCACGATGTTTTTACGATTTAGATCACGAAATTATTTCTAAAACATAGCAAATAATGATATCTAAACTACCCTTCAACCATATTTTAATTCATGAAGTAGTTTTTTTTTAATTCAAGTAAATGTGGTTTGGCGCTTACGTTGTTTATTTCCGAGCGCGCGCACAATATCGCCATCTCACATTTTAAGTACTTGAACTAACCATGTCTCTCTCTAACTTTGTATTGTCAGTGTCCGCTCGGACTTGTTCGACGTCGGACCTGTGAAGGATTTTTTAAAAAATATTACGAAAAAATATTACGGTCGTGCCACATTACAGGTACAGTACAGTATTTACAGTCCGCCGACGCCTATGATAAATAAATAAATATCCTTGGAAATTCTTTTAAACATGACTACCTGATCCCAAACTAAGCAGAGCTTGTACTATGGAAACCAGATAACTGATATTACTACATATACTACTTTTTGTTTGTAAATACAAACTAAATATACACTTAATTACACCTAGACTCGGGACATGCGGACATGTTCATGCACACAAATGCATGTCCTGGGCAGGAATCGAACCTACGACCTGCACTGCAGCGTGATTTTCGTTTGCTTTTCCTTGTCTTGTGTAATTTCTTTTCATCTCTTGTCATTTTGTGTCATCTCTTGTCATTTCATAGTTATTCGTGTCATTTCTGTAAAAACTCCCTATTTCGCTTACTGTTATATACTTGCAGCATGGTCTTGGGCCGACAGTGGGAATACATTGCTTGTCAAAACAATGGAGTCGCTTTATTGCGTTTGTTGTAGGTATGGATGGGCAAGTAATAAATATATCATACATCAATAAATTATCGTAAAAAATAACATTACAGATATGGATAGGAAAATGTTTGTCCGTCCTATTCAATCTATTATATTATAAACGAAAGTAACTCTGTCTGTTACCTTTTCACGGCTAAACCGCTGAACCAATGTTGATGAATTTTGGTATGGAGATAGACTGGGTCTTGGCGGAGAACATAGGCTACTTTTTAGGGTTCCAAAGGGTGCTAACGGGACCCTATTACTAGGCCTACGCTGTCCGTCTGTCTGTCTGTCCGTCTGTCAGCGCGGGCTGTATCTCACGAACCGTAACAGGTAGAGAGTTGAAATTTTCACTGAATGTGTATTTCTGTTGCCGGTGCAGAACAAATACTAAAAATATAATAACATTTAAAAATAAATATCAAGTCTCAAACTTGATATTTTTGATGTGTTTATTCTACGGTGGTACGGAACCCTTTATGTGCGAGTCCGACGCCTTCAGATCTTATGAATGTTTTCTTGAAATAAATATAGTGTATTTTAAGTAATTAACTGGCCAACCCTCAGGTCCTACCTACCATGTTAGGATCTTTTTCGTTCTAGCGGGTGTAAACCGTGATTTAACGAGTTAATGTGATAATTTTTGTATTTAAATTATTCAATTCAATGTATTTGTTTCAGACATAGTCCAATATTGATTATTAAAATTATTATAATTTCACAATAAATATAAAACAATAAATAAAAGTAAAATTAAATTAAAAAAAATAAAAAAATATTTTTTATTTTTCATGTTTTATCATTAAAATACAATATAATATAACATAAATTAAAATAAAATACAATAAAATAAAAACCTACCCCTAATTAAACAAATACCGTCCGCGTGGGATACTGGCTGCATGTCCTCCCTGTATTCAAGCTGTTCCTGTTGTCAAGCGAATTTTTTGAGCAAGGAAAGAGCCAGCCCTCTTGTCACCTGTGGCGGTAACCAGTCTAAGGGTGATTTTGATAGATAAAAAAATAAAGATAAAAAGATAAACAATAAATAAATGCATGGTTAAATCAATAAAATTAATAAAAACTGAAAATTAAATTAAAAAATTAATTAAATATGGTAAAAATCAATATTATGACACCGCTGATGACTTCATGATCGGCATCGAAGTTAAGTACCAAAGTATTCCTTTGCCTACGAAACATGAAAAAGATACTCATATCCGGCAGTCAGTCACTGACACAGAGTATGTACATTTTTACCCGACTACGGTGGGCGGAGGGTTATGATTTTGACCGATATGTATGTATGTTCATCTGCTCCCGTATAACGTCCAAACTATTTTTATCATAATAATTTGACTAATGAGATATCGTTGGACGCGTCTGGATCGTCCGCTGGTTATAGGCTATTATACGATCGAAATATTGTTATACGTATCTATCAGCATATTGTAGGTATCGTTTGTCTTCTTTTGACTTACTTTGTCTTCAGCAATAAAAACAACATAGAAATTAAATTATTTTTTTCAAATACACTCGACATAAAAATCCCATATAAAACGAAAAAAATATATTTGAATATTTTCATCCATTTCATCTATTTTAAAAGGTGCACTGGGACATATTATTTTAATTGTACGAATTAAACAATATTGTTCCTTCAAAAAATAACTATACTATAGTCTACTCCATAGCTGTTCTGTCCTAGCTAAGCGAGAGGGATATATCCTTCGGCAGCTCACGCGACGCTAGCCACACCCCGAAACTAAAATTCATTTTTTTCTTGTATCGTCTTAATTATTTACATAGTATTTCAATTGAACTAATTGCTAAAGACACTATGCTATGAATCTAATCTAGATTGACTAGTGTTTCTCGATGATTCGAGGGATTCTGTTCTCCTCGCGTTGTCGCTCAGTTTCGGCTTATCTGAAATAAATAAATAAAATATTTAAAATAAAACTATATCATAGAATCGACAGCCTTTGGGAAGGAAAAGTTGTAGAATGTCGACAATGGATTGGAAACGAAGGCTCCCCGGAAAGGTGGGCCGATGCCAGTAAACACGCAAAAGAAGCAAGTGGACGCAAGTAGTATGTGGAAGTGCGTGCGTACGTGGTGAAGAGCATGGAGAGACGCCTTATGGCCGTGTCCATAAGCTACGTCTAACGGTTCAATCAGACATTATTTCTACGTCATCAGAAATCAAAACTGATCGCTCAGGGGAGCCGCTCTACATTTTTGGGCGCCACCATTTGGTGCGTCTACATAAAATCATATTGGATTGCTCGGGTGCACCTGCCCGGGGCTTGTTGATGCATCTATTAGCTGAATACCAAATAAGTTTCTACGTCAAACCAAAAGGTTTTGACAGACAGGCGCGTAAGTCAAAAGTCAGGCGCGTGAAAATTCAAAATGTTTATTTTGTTTAGGCCTACGGGGGCACTTACAAATTGTCACGATTTTCGTATAGATACATACCAAACATGTTGAGTAGCACTTTCTCTATGCCGTGCAAAGGGGACTCGAAGGTGAGGCAAAGAATTAGGGCAAGGACGAATGTCAGCATTATATGAGAGGTCGCGTTCGCCAGCTGAAACAAAAAGTAAAAATAGCACCATTATACTCTGAGCTCTTTCTCTAATGATATTCACTAGACTGAGATGCAAACTATAGATCGCCTTTTAATGGTATGCTACTCTATAAAGGCAGGAAGAGGGTAGCATATCAATAGGTGGATTTTAGTTCATCGTAGTTACGTAGCCTGTGAATATCTCTGGGGAAATAGGCTATCGCATCCATATAGCTATCAAAACCAAAAAAAAATATAACGTTTTAATTACGAACCAAAAACGAAGAGTTAGCACTTCGTTTCCACGGCATATACAAAGTACCTACAGGCTCTAAAAAAGTAATCAAAGATCTTAATTATATTCAATTTTCCGGCTTCTTTTCCTGTTTGACGAGGTTAAACATTCTTTGAGTGAATTAAAATTGGTCTTTAATTAGACGCGAAAGATTTGAAGCATCTTACTCGGCTATACGACTCGGATTAATATCTCTGAATAAAGAAATATGTATATTTAAAGGTCTATTCAAACGAGCTTCAACAAACTGTAAGCCGGCTGCTAAATTGCAGTTTATATCCAGTTCCGTGCAGTTGACATAGCTGCAGTAGAACTGCCAACAGTTAGCATGTCATCAAACGTAGAAATATGGCATGATTCGAATTTTCGAAATGTACAAATGCAGATTACATAACACTGACACGTACACCTGAGTGATAGCATGGAACTATATATATGGCAGTCTCTTGCTATAGCAAGAGGTTAACAAGAACCGAAAAGTACCTACACATAGGCATCAATGTTAACCCAACTTAGCTTTTCCCCGGGACATGTCGAAAGTCAAACTTCGGCGTCATAATTGGACACCATTGTCGATCCTGGCTTACGGAGGTAACTGTGGTAGAAGTGTATGGCCGACCTAGGCCACTATCTCTAGTATATATGGCCACTAGATAGCATTTGCTTGAAAAATACAATATAAATAACACCAAGGCCTTAGAATTTTTGGATAATACTCACCACAGTGAAGAAGGTGATATGTACCGGATGTCTCAGCTCACCGACGTAATACAGCTCCACAATCCCATTCACTAAGTAAGCGCAGAACGTCAGTCTTGAGAACGGAGCGAGGAATTTCCACGTTAATAGCTTGCCGAATATACCTGAAATCAGTTTCTGATTACAGCTATTCATTTGGAGATGGTAAATCCTGTAAAATATTTGAAGATAATTTTACATTAATTGAAACCAATCGCAGATATTGTTTCTAGGGTGTCTGATTCCAATATGACATTAGTATTTAATTTAGTAAAGTTTCTTGGATTTTTTTAGTAAATACACCAACCCTATCAATATAGAAACACACCACTACAAGAGTTTAAGGTTCTGTTTGAATTTACAACGAAAGGAATTTCACTTTAGATCTACTAGACTTTCGTGTAGAAGATATTAGCACATCACTACTCGCTCTTACAATATAATTTGGCAATATATGGGATCATCGAATCAGAAATGAGGAGATACGTAGAAAAACCAAAGTCACTGACATAGCCCTGCAAATTAGTAGGCTGAAGTGGCAGTGGGCGGGGCACATAGCCCGAGGAACTGATGGCTGATGAGGCAGAAAGGTTCTTGACTGGTGACCACGTACCGAAAGACGCAGCGTGGGTAGGCCCCCCGCAAGGTGAACCGACGACCTAGTGAAGGTCGCGGGAAAGCGCTGGATGCAAGTGGCACAGGACCGGTCGTTGTGGAAAACCTTGGGGGAGTCCTATTTCCAACAGTGGACATATTTTGGCTGAAATGATGATGATTATGATAATAAAAAAGATTGCTCACCTCCATTGCCAGTCGCACACGCAATAATAAGCCAACCATTAGCAATGCTGTAGGCCAGTTTGTGCAGAGGATTGTAGGCCGCGGCTTCGACGCTGCTGTACTGGTACCAGTCCTGATAGAACACGCTGACGGAGAAGGTGGCGACTGTACCGAGGATAATGCTTGTCGTCCAGCCGAAGATCTTCAATGCACGGGAGAATTGATAGCTGGTGGAAAAGAAGAAAATTTGAGCAAAAAGTTGTGGAAGAAAACATCGTCTAGTGACACTAGAGTATTTACTAGATTATGTACTGGCAGTATTTTGAATTTGGAAGTAGTGCATGCATGCCGCGACCACAAACGTAAATACATACTGGACTGTTCACTACTGCACAAAAAACGAGCCGAGCGAGAGGCCCTAGTTGGGACCGTGTCCCAAATTAATTTATTATTTATCGTGACTATTGTTTTATCATATTAACAATAGTCACGATAAATACTAAATTAATTTATTTACTTGATTTGAAACTAACAATCACTACCCAACGATAATATTATTTTGGCATGGCAACTCGAAATGAGAGGGACACGGTCCCAACTAGGGCCTCTCGCTCGGCACGTTTTTCTGTCTAAGAATTGTCTAGGTCTAGACCTTAAGGCAGCAGAATAAAGTTGAATTTCTTCTTAACCAAAAACTCAACTTGTCTATCCTCTATTAAAAGATCCTTGGCCGCGACCAAGCACGCGTTTTGACGTGGAAACGCATAGACTTATTAATAAATCGATCTCATGATTCAAGATTGAGATCGAACTTGAGATGCTGTTTTTGACAGATGTTCCATAAATTAAACGTCAAAACTGTATCTTAGGCTCGATCTCAACATTGAGATGCATTTATTAATACGGGCCTAATGCATTTATTATATGGCGACGTCGCCAGCCACCGTAGCCAACTATTCGTATGGAAATGTATGGCAGGTAACACACCTGGCAACGGACTGGCGACGTCGCCAGCCAATACAAATTGTTTGGATACGAGGCTGGCGACGTCGCCTGGCTACCCGGTGTGTTAATGTCCATAACACGAGTGCTCAGGTGAGGCATGCGAGACATCTAGACGCACCAATACACTTACTTTTCAGTCTGAATTCGATGAAGTATGTACCCAGTTAAAATGCCCATGAAATAAACGATCATCTTCATGTGTGTTTTGTCGTAGGCTTCCTTGAAATAGTAGTTCGAGATAATATCAGTGAATTCCCTGAAAAATTAAATTAAGTTAAACTCAGTTCACCAAAAGAAACAAAATACTGATATTTGGATTACAAAATAACTCACTTGGCATAAAACAACAATGTTGGATCCAGATTATCTTTATACGTAATCACAGCTGGTATTATCAAAGAGGCCACAATGGCCACAGCCAACAATATTGGTCCAAATTTCCGCCACCTCCAGAGGCTGTAGATGAAGATGGGTGCTATGAAGAACAGCTGTGTATCAACGGACAGATACCAGGATTGGAACATGCACTGAAACAATCGATAAAGTCTTGAATATTCATATTTTCAGAGTAGGCTTATGCAACTTGAAGTTAAATAGTAGCTAGACAGGACTACATCTTCTGAGATATAGTCCTGTCTAGCAGTCCCTAAGGCCCGTATTAATAAATCGATCTCAAGATTGAGATCGAACTTGAGACGCTGTTGTTGACTGATGTTCCATACATTAAACGTCAAAATTGCATCTTAAGATCGATCTCAACTTTGAGATCGATTTATTAATACGGGCCTAAGTCTTGCAAAACCAAAGGCATCCCTCTTACATTGCCGACCTGAAGGGGAGTGGGACAGAGGGAAGGGAGGGATGGTTGGGCTTCCGGCTCTCTCACTCATCGTTCGAAATTCAGCTATAATAGCTATTTTATGTCGATATTCTGTAGGGGTGTTATACTAACCCGATAGAGCCTGTATGAGCTGCAGTCAATGGGGTATAGCTTGGCTCTACCACCATTAAATATTTTGGGCTTTAGAAGGAACGTCAAGCTGTTGGATCTAGCTACAGTCGTTAAGCTACGAGCGCAGAGTAAAGACTAAAGAAAGAGGTGCCCTTATTAGATATATGTATGAAAAAAAACGTGGTCATTGTTTTTTCATTTTCATTGTTCTATCTACCGGTAAATAGTTGAACTACTCGCTTCGTTTTATGTCGATTTTAGTACTAGGCCGACCACTCGGCCGAGTTGCTTAGGGCCAGTCCCCTTAGTAATTGGCCCATGGCTACGAGACCTTCAGGTAGCCTGAAACTCCGACAATAGATTTGGCTATTAGCTCATACGAGTCTCCAATTGGGAGATAGCTATTACAGCGGTTATATAGAGATAGGCGATAATGTCTACGTTATAACGGCTTCAGAGGTTCACTAAAGAAAATGCTTTCGTACCGTATTCTGCAAAAGCAATTCATTTTTCCGACCTTCCAGCAGAATCCGCTAAATTTCCGTGAAACGGTCACGAATGGCGTAAAATGTGTGACTATTTTACAGAAATTTAGCGGAATTTCTAAGGATTCCAATGCAATTAATATTTTTGATTTTCTTTCTCAGAAAATCAGAAATATTAATTGCATTGGCAATGTTGCATAGTCGCTATAAGGCCCACCGCAGACTGGCTACTTTTAGCATCGGCGATCGGCGATTTTGATGCTGCGTCGCGCTCGTTCGCGCTCGAAGAAACGCGACGCAGCATCGATACAGTCGCAAAGTCGCCGGTCGCCGATGCTAAAAGTAGCAAGTCTGCGGTGGCCCTTCGCCCCCCTGTTCTTACCATTTGATCAGTCTTAACGTAGTTGTTGATGTATAGTATATTAGTCCACCAGGAATTCATGCAGCGTTCTTGCTCCAACAGCAGTCGGTCCTCCCATAGAGGACCTTCCCCGATCTTGGGGAGCCACGTCATGTAGAACAATATCACTACTAGGTACGCTGGTGTTACCCTGCAAAAGAAAAACAATCTATATAGATAGATTCATGAGTTCGATTGAAAAGCATTCAAATTGTCATCGCGACTGCCGCGTGCGGCTCGCGTTGCGTTTTTCAGTTTTTTTTATTTTATTTGCCAATTAAATGTCCCACTGCTGGGCAAAGGCCTCCCTTTTCTGTCTCCACAGGTCCCTATCCTGGGCTTGTAATGGCGACGTTTTACCCGCAAAGGTGTTCAAATCGTCGCACCATCTTCGCCGCGGTCTGGCACAATGTCGGTGACCATCATTGGGCGTCCAGGTATTGATGCGATTTGCCCACCTTTGCGGACCCATTCGATATAGCGATCCGATTAATTCATAAATATATAATTAAATCATTAGCGGTGAGCGCAGAGCGTTTAACGCAGAATCAATCGCGCACGATTGCTTTTATCTGTGATTGCTGATTTATCAGCGGGCTAATAACTATGCGCATAATATTATATATGCTGGATGTATTTCAAATAAGTAAATAACAGAATTAAAATCAAATACTTTACATTCAGAATTTACATTATTATGTAAGTTCGTCTGTCTAACCACTTATCGACCAGAAGATGTCAACAGCCAGTTATTTGCAGCACATAAGCAAAGGTTAGTTTCCTATGTGTCTTCGCAAACAGAGCCATAAAACCTATATGTATAGGTAATCAGAGTACTTATATCAAGTACTAGCTGTGTCCGCGACTTCGTACGCGTGAATTTACGAAAAAAAATACCCGAGTTAAGCCCGTGTGGAATTTAATGTGTTTTTTAATTTTTACTCGGAACCCTAATTATTTTGCTAAAATAAAAGTAGCCTTAGTTACTCCTTATAACATCTGCTATCTGCCAGTAAAAGTCCCGTCAAAATCGGTGCAGCCTTTTCGGAGATTACCCGGAACAAACATCCAGACAGACAAAAAAAAAATGTTTTTGTTATTAGTACCGTAGTGAAAAGCTATTATTTTGATATTACAAACTGACACTTCAATTTTATTTATTTGTATAGATTGTATAGGTAGATATAGAGATACATAGACATGACTTCTATAAGCCCGCCGTGGAGCCCTTCATGAATATGATCATAGAACCGCGGTCCCGGCTTTAATAAGGCTTACTCCATACAAAGGGAACGTCGGTTATTGTGTACGCTTGTGTATTGGCTCCGAGCTCGTTATTTGCTTTGAAGAAATAGTCGCAAAATGAATTACAGAAGCTCCGGTTAATTGGATAATGGAATAAATTGTCAATAAAGATTTATCCGCAGTGTTACCAGTGAAGCTTGCACAGGGGTTCTGTAGCATTGATGTATTATTTTAACAGATACGATACCTTCTAACATCGCAATGACAAAACTTGTGCTCAGCGCACCATACATACAGCTAAATTCACATGTTATCGCACTCGCAATTATTGACATTATTTACCAGAAGATAGAAACATATTGGCAATGCCGACATGTTTTCGACATTATTTTCCGCAATCGAGTGAGTCGTACTATGTCCATGGACTCCATTTAGTAGGACCAACTATTCTATACGGTCACTTATTTCCCTCTTTCTTGGTAATGTCTTGGTTCTGTAGTATGATTTCTAGCAAATTGAATTTTAATTTGGTGCCATGAAAAAACCATGGTTTCGTAAACACTGTATTAAAGAAAGCGCGAAAGGAATTGTCATTTAACAATTACATTTGTTATATCAACTGGCCGAATTTCAGTTCAAGTCTATGGTCATGCTGTGACATAGAGACAGTGTATGTATATGTAGGAAACTGCATAGAATACCTCCTAGACCAAACCACGAAACTCCATAAACATGGAAGTCAGGACAAAAATATTGTCTTCGAAGCTCCTTCCTGACACTACCTCACTTAATTTTGCTAATACGTCTGTGTAGGCGGTATTTTATAAAAACTGTTTATTATGATCCGATGCTCACCTGATATACCGGAATATGAGTATAGGCAGTACATTCATGCGGCCTCTCCTCTTGTCCAACTCAACGAGCATCAATCTTGAGAACAGGAACGCGCTTAGCATCAGGAAGGTATCCACCAATAACGTGTTGTTCAGCATGAACGCATTCGCTGGTTGGCGGACTAACTGCAACAGAAATAATGGGTTTCTATGATTTGGAAGTCTTCATCGATTTCTTAAGTGAGTATGACTAAATCGATCAGAACCTTATCTGTAAAGTTATATAGCGCAATTCCTACACGAGCAGTATTTAATTTAAAACAATGGACTGCAGTAAACAGTTCTAGACCAAGACTTAAGAATTTCACAAAAAGGTCCGTTGCGTAGTAGTGAAATTTTCGGACTGTTTTGGGAGGGAGGAGGTGAATTTTTGGTTGATCACGAGCCTTTTGAACGCCACTAATAATACATAATATTGCTGGACTATCACACCAACTGTATGTCCAACTGCCCCTTACTAACTATGTACTATGGCTACCATACAGTGCTACGATCCCAGTGACACCCAGACCAGGGTAAATTACGAAAAGGCCATTTCCGTAATTTGCCTCTAGTGGGAATCGAACGCGCAACCATCCGATGCAGTTAGCCGAGCGACGCTCGAAACACAACGCCAAGCCGTTGTCCAAGCACACTTATACACATAACGGTCCCCGCTTTATCACCAAACGGTTAACCTACTTTATAATCATATAATAAGACTCATTACTCACCCGATCCCAGGCATCAGCATCCATAACAGGTCCGCTAGCGATGAACATGCAAGCATGACCAGCTATGATGAACACCATCGCCAGAGCCTTGATCCCGCTGATGCACTCCAACCCCAGAGTATTGTGCTGCTTAGTGGAGAGGATCTTTTTCATATTGTTGATGATGGAGAAGGAGATGATAAGACTCTGGATGGTAGACTCTTTGTTGCTGCCGAAGTATTTTGTGTAGGCTTCGTATAGGGTGCTGAAGAAGAGAATGGTTGCAAACAGGAGGATCAGAGATCTGGAAGTAAAAGAAAAAAAGATTACATTAGGTTGTACCTAGTGCTTCAAAAATTTTCTTCCAACTCCTCCTATCCGTTCTTTTATTTTATTTTATTTATTAAACAAAATCCACAGCCCTCAGTAACAATATGATCCCTTACATAACTAAACTTACGTCCAATTTAGGATTTACATTATATAGTTAAGAACTAGTCGAGTGAAAGTTATCAAAAAATCTAAACACATAAAAATCAAAAAATCTTGTTTGCCTGTTATGTGCCAGATCTATGGTAGGTGAGTATGTGTGGTTGCATAAGTGTACCTATATGTGTGTATGAGAATGTGTGTGTTATATGAGTGTGTGTATGTGTGTGCGTGAGTGAGTCTATACTTTGTATTCTTGCATTATTTTTGAGATATCTCTATTGAAA
The DNA here is from genome assembly GCA_947859195.1 of Drymonia ruficornis. Taxonomy (NCBI): domain Eukaryota; kingdom Metazoa; phylum Arthropoda; class Insecta; order Lepidoptera; family Notodontidae; genus Drymonia; species Drymonia ruficornis. Next base: position 2,919,733 of record OX401910.1, on the reverse strand, counting down.
GATACCTTGCCACTGTGAAATATGTCAGTTGCGTGAAACTTTTTGTTATAAACTCAATGTAGTCGATTAACTATCGAGTGCTGAGCATAATTTGTACGTGATCGCAAGACAGCAATCAAACTTGTGTTTCTTGTGCGAGTCTTCGGAGCACAGAAATGTAGAATTTTACCTGAAATATTATATTATTATTATTATTTTTCTTTTGATTAAATTCGTGCGGGTTCCAAGACAACTTAGCTTTTCCCCGGGACTCGTCGAGGGTCAAACCTTGGCGTCATCATTGGACGCCAATGTCGATGCTGGCTTACAGGAGTAACAGTGGTGGTAGTGTGTGCGGGCCTAGCGCTTCAAAAGTACTAAATAATAATTAAACTACATATACGCTATAGGTATACCGTAAGCGCTGTACCACGCCTTAAATACGCGAGCGGCGAGACGGGGGCTCATCGCTCTCGCCGACCCACTCCCCCACCCGTCATCGCTCTCGCCGTCCCACCCTCCCACCTCCCCGCGCATACCTAAGGCGCGGCACAGCGCTTGCGGTATACCTATAGCTGAAATTTAGGTGCTTAGTGAAGACAACTAACTAACTAACTAACTATAATGGTTTCTGCGTTATGGGCCTTTGAGTATTTGTGACTACTTTCTTGTTTCGGCATTAGAACACACCAAATAGCATAGAAAGCAGTGTTAAATGCTCAAGAGTCGCAGCCACTGATATTTAAGGGACACCGCAGACTTGCTACTTTTTGTAGCGGCGATCGGCGATTTTTCGCTTTTAGCATCGGAGCTGCTTCCAACCGCAGAGAGTCGCCAAAATGCGATGCAGTCGCAAAATCGCCGATCGCCGATGCAAAAAGTAGCAAGTCTGCGGTGGCCTTAAGAAATAGATTGTAAAAAAAACTCAAAAACTATGCGATTTTTTCGAGGCACATATTTTGCAGATTGTACAGTGGATTTCCGCAAAGTATCGCCTGACTGAATAAACTATGAAAGACCTTTATATAAATATGATGTCTATGCTCCATTTCCAGGATACCTACGCAAGGTTCACCCTCATATATCATCTAGCATCCTATTTGACCCGCCAGCAAATCCTACCCCTTTTCTATTTACAAAGGCGGTAGGAGCAAATCAATAATGGCCATAGAGCAAATATTTTTTGCGAGAAAACGTTGTGATCAAGTATTAATGAAAACGGAAGGCAATATTATCTTCCCCATATGTGATCAATCTTAATACGTCAGGAGTTTTCCGAAGGTGGAAAGGGAGAGAAATGTGTATTTATTCGTTGAGACGTATCTTCGCTGAGAAGGAACAAATAATAATGTTGTAATTGATTTAGAGGGTATTTTTTTGCCGGTAAAGTAATGTAAAGTTAGGTTGAGTTTTTACCCGACTACGGCGGAGGGTTATGATTTTGACCGGTATGTATGTATGTATGTATGTATGTATGTATGTATGTATGTATGTATGTATGTATGTATGTGCATCTGTTCCCACCTAACTTCCAAACTACTTGTCGTAATTTGACAAATGAGGTATCGTTAGAAGCGGCTTAATGGCGCGCTGGTTATAGGCTATGTGACGTCACATAAAATTGCATATGGCGCCCTCTAGAGGACATAATGTCATGAACTAAAAAAAATACATCTTTTAATAAAACCGTGTGGTATATCAAATGAAAGACCTTGATGAGCACATTTCAAAAATATATATATTGTTACCCATAACTCCAAAATAATTAAATAAAAAGTAAGTTTAAAAACTAAAACCCGACTACTGTAAAATCGCGCTCTAAAAAGTATGAAACAAGAAAATATTCTTATCTGGAGGATAGCCGTGGTCCGTGTAGGTCCTTTAGGGCAAAATGGCATATGACCACGGACTATCCTCCAGATAAGAATATTTTCTTGTTTCATACTTTTTAGAGCGCGAATTTTCAGTAGTCGGGTTTTAGTTTTTAAACTTACTTTTTATTCAAAAGCTGTAATGATTGTCATGGTGGTAGATAGAGATGGGTTGTACTAGGTAAATTTGGGACTAGGTGCACCTATTCCTAGTATTTAATAATACGTGATCCAAACACTTGTTCCACCTATTCCACCTAGTCTCAAGTAGTTATCAGCTATGGTTCGCGTACCTAGTCCTTAGATCCATAATAGGACTCGATACATGAGATCAAATGGGGACAAAAACTGCCTTTTTCTCAACTCAGATGTTACGCTACTGCTTACAATATGTCATTTTCCATAGTAATTATGTAATCAAGATTGTTTAGATTAAAATTATTCCATAATATATTGATTGCGTCGTCACGCTCTCGCAATACGGTACGGTACTTGGTACTTGGTGCGTCAGCGGACGTGTTGAGCGCTAATACTAGGTGGACTAAGTACTGTCAAAATTGGATTAGGTGCCACCTAGTGTCGTAAAATACCTAGTCTTCGCACCTGTTCTAGTAAATACGACTCACCTCTAGTGGTAGAACCAAGTTGTAGGCAATTGACTACATTACATTTATACCTGGGTAATACCACTCTCTCACAGAACTATGTTGTTATTATGTGATTAAGGTGGCAGCAAGCTTACGGCCCGCCTGATGTGTGTGTTAAGTAAGTTAATGCTTGCAATACCAAAGGCATTGCCCGCATGTTGTCAAGGGAAGTGGGATACAGGAAAAGGAAGGGAAAGGGATGGAGATTGGCTTCCGGCTCTCTCACTCATCGTGCAAAAGCTGTCATAGCTACTTTACGCCGATCTTCTGTGAGTGGGTGTTTTATAAAGCTGTAAAAACACCGTCGTTTAATCCGTAACTACCCTCATTTGTCTTAGTAAAAGCGCCCATCAAAGTGTCGGCAATCAAAAATGTTAAGTGCTTAACTCCAACTTAACTAATAAAGGTGCTAGGCTTTAATTAACGTCGTTCATCATAATCAAGACATCCGCTGGGTTAATTTCCAGACTAAGACCTAATTACCCGTTACGTCATCTCACGTTATTGCGAATGGGGTATGGTGACTTGTTATTGTCGTGGTTACAAAAAAATGCTTAATTTTCTAAATAGAAAAAATATAAACTGATTTAGAAGAATATTGTGTACGATGTACCTTTTTCATAGTTGTATTTAATTTGAATATTCATTTAATTAATTAAAGATTAATTTATATTATTTAAATAGTTCTACTAACAGCATACCTGCATAGTTCATTTCTTATGCTTTTTAGTTAAGTACCTATACAATTATATTCTTCTTTAAACCATCGCTACTTAGTATTGGGTTTAGGTTTCTTTAATGCACTTTCAAACGTATAGGGTCTTGTCAGTCTATTCCGTTATGAGGTTCAACCTCGCGTTTAAGATGGAATTATCCGGCTGATAACAAGGTGCCTCACCCTGCACATAAACTCTACTCGATTTTGTCCTCCAATATCATCCCGGCGTGGTCCTAAATCATAGGAAAATGGAAGAAATATAGAGGTGGGGTGTAACCCGCTTGATTTATAAGCTGTGCTGTGAAAATGTTGGTTTTTGTGCAAAATCTCCTCTAAAAATTCTAATAGCGTAGTCCAGTTCTTTTGGGTTCCGTATCTAAAATGGAAAAACTGAACACTTATAGGACACATGCTCGTACGTCTGCAAACCGCTGGTGTTAGAAACATCACACTTTTACAGTAGGTGCCTTTTATAGCGAAGCGTTAGGCTTCCACTAAGGAAAAATTATAGAAATTCCACTCCTAAGGGAGCAAAATATGTGGTGAAATTTGGACTGTGGGTCGCAATTTTTCGGAATTATGAAAATTAGTAGGTTTAGGCTGTTCATCAGAAAAAAATATGATTTTAGCATTTTTGAAAATTCAAACCCTATTAAGTTTGTACGGAACCCTGCAAACGTAAGTCCTACTCGCACTTGTTCGGGTTTTTCATAGAAGTTGAATTACGCTTCTGGTAGCTTGTGTTATCCTTGCTTGGTTGATGGCCAACCCGAGGTAGAAGTTGTTTAATTAAAGACATTTGCTCCAGTTTACCGAATAGACGTTGTTTTTATAATAGTTTGAATAACCTTAGGACAGCAATAAAACAAATACTGGCAAGTTTTATATTGCCAAGAGCTTGGTAAATATCTTAATTTTAACGGACCCATCTAATAACCGTTACTGCCAATTTATTATTACTTGTTTACTTTAAAAAGTAAATAACATAAAGAGGAATAACTGAGTTTTTATGAAAGTGCAATTTTGCTCATTTAGTTGATAATTTCTACAGACATTTTCCACAATACATATATTTTTAAAGATATAATGTAAGCCTAGTGCGATTATGACGAGACAAACCGTGAGACAAATAGATTTTTCATCACACCCATTCGAAAAACGTTAATTGAGTTTTAAGGCTAGCGGGAGCAAAATTCAATTTTGCTCCCATGGGAGTTTTTGTTTCTCCTCTCTGATCGGTCCGCGTTCGTGCATCTGATTTGAATGTGAAAAAAAAACAAACGCTGAATCTATGAAGAAGTTACGTAGGGGCTAGCCAAGTGGAATGAACGCTAATCGAATAAAATAGAATAGACTTCACATTGTATGGAAATGTCAAATGTCGCTATGTAGATCAACAACAAGTTGCTATGTAGATCACGTGACTTATGTCATTTCCATACATGAAGCATAGCGATTTGAACGAACGCTCGTAGACGTTAGCCACTTGTCTAGCCCTTCTGGCCAGTTAGGATTACGCGGCAACCAAATAGCATGTAAGTAATGGCAACGCGCGCTGAAAAAAATACTGTCATGTACATTTTTCTTTTTATTTCTTTTTTCTCAGTTTATTAAATTTAAGATATTGTAAATAATAATTAAAATTGAGTTCGAGTAATGATAGTGAGTGGTAATATATTATGTGTTTGGATACATATATATTATGAGAGTTTCGAGTAGGTAGAGGTACAGGTAGCTTATTCTTTTTCTCATAGGTAGTGATGAATAATAGTATGTATCACTCGGGGCCAAAATATTTTATCCTCGGGCAGCGTATATTGAATTACTCGCAAAGCTCAGGATTCTACTTTAGAATCCCTCGCTATGCTCGGGATTCTACTATAGAATCCTTCGCTTTCCTCAATTCAAAATAACGCACTCGGCAAACAAAATATCAGTTTGTCCCCTTGTGACACAAAAAACGATTTTCTTACTGCTATGCATTAAGTAAGAGAGAGAGAAGGAACGACTGGGTGCAACATAATCCGTGAGAAAAGTCTTGTCTTGCCACGCGTGCTAGCCCTGCTGTATTGTTCAAGTAAAACTCCACCAAGCCAACTAGGTACCTGTCAAATGTGACGTCACCCGCACAAAAAGGCAGTGGCGGTGTGCGGGCGGCGCGGCGTGCGGGAAGCCGCAGGCGGTGGCAGGTGTGCGAGCGGTGAGTGGGCGGGGAAGCCGCATTCCATCCAAGCGCCTAGTTGGCTTGGTAGAGTAGTAATGACAAGATCACGTACTTTTTTTGCCAAGGATGGCACACTGGCAGACGGTCCACCTGATGGTGAGTGAAAGCCGCCGCCCATAAGGGCCCATAAGGCCCTAGACATGTGACTGACGTCTACAAGCGTACCTTCAAATCGCTACGCTTCATGTATGGAAATGACTTAAGTCACGTGATCTACATAGCAACTTGTTGATCTACATAGCGACGTTTGACATTTCCATACATTGTGAAGTATATTCTATTCAATTAGCGTTCATGCCACTTGTCTACGGGGGCTGGACATCTGCAACTTAAGGGGAGCAGATGCGGCGCCGACCTTTTAGATACCTGTAAACTTGCCCTTTGAAAAACCCCATACGTTGTAGTGTAAGACTTACAGATAAGCCACATCCAGTTTACTGAAGGACAGTGGTCGCCTCTTGTAGCAATCCCGCTCGTGGACTTCCACTTTGGTGGTGTTGCTCACGGTATGAGCCAGCACGCTGCCAACGAAGCTGGCCACGGAGGTGGCATGGCAAGCGCTGGGGACACAGACTGCCCAGCGGAGCGTCTCCCCACGGCCGGTTCGTAACTGAAACATTAAATAGGTAGTTTTAGCAGTGGTAGTAATAGGAGGGGTAGATAGGGGATTTGGTATTGCAAGAATCTATAGGCTACGGTAACGTATCATAAGCTTGTTTGCCACAAGTCACATTGAAAAAGACCTACAGCAATCGAATCTTTTCAAGAAGCATTTTGACGAGCCCGTTGGCGTGATGGCGCCTTTCATGCTGCAGGTCGTAGGTTCGATTCCTATCCGGGACATACATTTGTGTGCATGAACATGTCTGTATGTCCCGAGTCTGGGTGTATATGTATATTAAGTATGTATTAACAAATAAAAAAGTAGTATATGTAGTAATATCAGTTATCTGGATTCCATAGTACAAGCTCTGCTTAGTTTGGGATCAGGTAGCCGTGTGTAAAAAATGTCCCAGGATATTATTGTCCCAGTACACAGTCCTTATTATTTTCATAATTATTATTATTATAAGTTTTAAACTGAATAAAATGAATAATAATACCCATAATAATATCGGCAGACTTAACACACCTACTTTATGGTTCCAAACTAAGCAACGCTTGTACTATACTACAACATAACTACAATAGCCTGAGGGCGATCCCTAGTGACACCCAGGCCAGGGCAAAGTACGAAAAAGCTGTTTCCGAAATTTGCCTCTGGCGGGACTCGAACCAGTAACCGCCCGATGCAGTGAGCCTAGCGGCCTACGCTCAAACCACAGCACCAAACAGCCGTCAATATTTGAATAACTCATCGAGCAGTGTGCTAATATGACAAGTGCGAATCTAACAGTTTGTAGGTCATTATTGACTTCAACTTGTGTCCACTATCGCATATAACAGTCAGTTTTAACGTGGCCATATTTAAAAATCAGGCTATTAGCTTAGCCTTGACTATGACCGTAAAATAAATTAAATAATATTGGGAAAAAAACGGGTATTACGATGTAACAGTGTAACGGAGGCCATTAAGCTTATTTAGCTTGCATAATAACTAAGTATAGGTAATATTCCTTTTATATTTGATTCATATGTATATTTACGCAAAAAAGTGTATAGTTACCACAGAGTAAAGACTAAAGAAAGAAGTGCCCTTATTAGATATTTGTATGAAAAAAACGTGGTCATTGTTTTTTCATTTTCATTTTACTATTTACCGGTAAATAGTTGAACTACTCGCTTCGTTTTATATCGATGTTAGTACTAGGCCGACCACTCGGCCGACTTGCTTAGGGCCAGTCCCCTTAGTAACTGGTCCATGGTAGTTACGAGGCGGCCCGCGCTCAAGTAGTAAGCCGAGTTCACCAACACACTAACAGACCGTTAAAGCAGTACCTAATCGATTGTTATCAGTGCATAACACAATCGGTTACTGCTGTAACGATCCGTTATATGTTAATATCTTTCTCAGCTATATTATAGTGCTGATTGCTTAACCGGATCTCCTGATGACTCGTTATCACTTCCTTTCACGTCGTGTTATCTAAAAAACCCTATATTAACAATGATACGCTACTTATCCGAATTATATGACTTACATGTGAATTACTAATACGACCACACTCTGTTTGTCTTCAAACGCTACCGGTTAAACCGAAATGAGATAAGTAAACTAATATCATTTTTAATACAAATATACATAGTGAATCAAAATTTGCAAAAAAAACTGGAAAAAAAACGTCTCGAAAGGAATAAATAAGGGAAATATTTATTCATACATCTGCTCACATTCTTGCGTGTACGCATGGCACATGGCCGGTGTTATAAAACAATATCAGACACACAATAAACACGAGTTATGTCTAATATCACAAAAAAAAATGACATAATCCGTGTACTTGCTTACGGTGAAGGAAAACATCGTGAGGAAACCTGCATGTCTTTAGACATGTGAAATCCACCAACCCGCACTGGGCCAGCGTGGTGGATTATGGCCTGAATCCCCCTCGCATTGAGGGGAGGCCCGTGCCCAGCAGTGGGACGTTAAAAGGGCTAAATTATTTTTATTATTATTATTTTTAATCCGTGTCTAACTTTTTTGTAATAACTCGGTGTGTATTTCATAATTTGAATACGTCAGCCCGATTCACGTAAAACAAACAATCAAAATAACGCTTAAGTCCGAAAGTCATTTGATCGAAATCCTATCAAAAGTATTCACGTGTTTCTTGAACACAGTTCGACAGGACTTCAACTCAAACGTTTACTCATCGAAAAACGGTTACTCAACGACTTGTTGCCATGACGAAAAGGCTATCGTTACGATTTTTATACGTGAATCGTGCTTCAGAACAACACTCTAAAAATATCAACTTTTTTAATTACATGCAATGTGATCTTATTACATCCCTAGCAGTCCCGTTAGCCGTTCTAACTAAGCTACTGTGGCCCGATTCACGTAACCAAAACCGTAACGATGTCTCAGCGATATAGTCGTTGATAGCCTTTTCGTTACGAAAAAAGGCTATCAACGACTATATCGCTGAAATATCATTACGATTTTGGTTACGTGAATCGGGCTACTGGTCGATCAGTATAGTAGCTCAAAGGCCCTGAGATACCTATTGAGTTGTAACTCAATAGTGTTGAAAAAGCAGCGTTATCAAGTAAATTAACGATGGTAAAACCAAGCTGTAGTCAATAGACCGCGTAAAGTAGCTATTCCGGAAGAAATAGGGGAATTCCTAAACCTATAAGAAACAGTGATGAATAAATAATGACCATACATATTGAGCATGAGCAATGTGATAAAAAGATCTTTTATATTCATTTGTGTTGTACTTTTTATGGGATTTTCCATTTATCTTATACCAGAAACCATCTGTTACGTCATAGCATTAAGAGCCATACTACACTATCAGTATAATATGTAATAAGAATAAGAATAAGAATAAATTTATTTTAAAACATCAGTTACACGTGCGTAAATTACAATAGTAGTATAATGGTATAAAGCATGTAACTAAATCACAAAAACATGGGCGTGTTACTGTGGAACCCAAACTAAGCAAATGCTTGTATCTTGGGAACCAGAGTAGAGGCAAAATTCTGAAACATATGAGGAGATTACAATTATAAGTCAAGTTAGGTGAGCTACGTGTAACAAAAGGAGAAGAATAAGAAAAAATAAAAATAACAAAAAAATAGGAACATTATAAGGTGAACGTATGCGTATGTAGGTGTGATAGAGTGTAATTCTGTATTGTGTGAGTGTATAGTGTGTGTGAGTGTATGACGGTAAGTGTAATGAGGGGAAATAGTATGTGTTAGAAAGTGTGAAACTGAGTCTGTGAAATTATATTTTCGGATTCGTCATAGGATAAGGAAGACAGCCATTTTTTTAAAACGTGTTTGCAGGAGAAATTTGATAGACTCTTAATTTCGATGAATTTAGAGACTCTGTTATAAATAAGAGGATGTAAGTAGGCTGGACAACGTCGGGCCATGAGAGAAACAGCATGAGGTAAAGGGATTGAGAAGACGCGCTTTGAAACAAGAGTTTGGTAGTCTGGTCTACACTTGAGGGATTTATGAACATTAAGAGTAGCTTTGAAAATAAATAACTGTCTTACTCGGAGTACTGGAAATTCTTTGTATAATTGGTCTGTGGGGTGACGTAGAGGCTTTCTTAGCATTACTTTAATAACTGCTCTTTGAGCTCGCTCTATTAAAATAAAATAACTTTTACCGGCTCCACCCCAGACGGATATACCATATTGTAAAATGGACTGACACAGGGCGTGAAATACAGTGCTCAGGGTTTGGAGTGGTGTGCAGTCCCGTAACTTTTTTGACATAAAAATCAGTTTTCTCACTCTTTTAGACAGCTGGTGAACATGCTGATGGTATGACAAGTTTTCATCTAGTGTGATGCCTAAATATCTAAAAGATTGGGTTCGATCTAAGGTAGGACAGGTACAACAAGAGGAATGGTTTTGTTGCAGGTGTGCGTTGCAAGTGTGAAATTTTAATGTTAAACTGTTAGGGGGTGAACTTTTTAGGGTTTTAAAGAAAGTGATGAACTTGGTTTTTTTAATGTTAAGGGTTAGCAAATTTCTGTCAAGTGCTTCAGCGACCATCAATAATCCGTTTTCAGCATGGCGAAAGACTTGAACCCAGGTATTGGCTTGAAAAATTAATGCTGTATCGTCAGCGTAAGATATTATGTGTGCGTTGGGGATTTGGAGGTTAAGTATTTCGTTTATGTAGAGTGTAAAGAGAGTTGGACCAAGTATACTACCCTGCGGAACTCCGTAGTTAATAGGTAGTAGCCCGCTTGTGTTTTCTCCAACCTTAACGAATTGCTTACGGTTGGTAAGATAGCTTTTAAACCAGGCAAGCGGAATACCTCTGATGCCCGCTGCGTCTAGTTTTTTCAAAAGTAGAGGAATCGAGACCGTGTCAAAGGCTTTTGCTAAGTCTATGAAAACAGCCAAAGTGGGCTCACAGTTATCTGTAGATAAACATACGAGATTTGTAAGAAGCGTGGCAGCCTCCTCGGTAGATCTCCCTTTCCTGAAGCCAAACTGTCTGTCTGAAATGCGGTCATTCTGTTCTAAGAACTTTGATAAGCGGGAGTGGACGATTCTTTCAAGAATTTTCGAAAATATGTTCAGTAGTGCGATAGGTCTGTAGTTGTCGGGGGAATCCTTCGGACCACTTTTATGTATGGGGCTCACTGCCGCAACCTTCCAACTATCTGGGAAGATTCCTGTGTCAAGGCTCAAGTTGATTAGGTGAGTTAGAGGTCTTACGATTGCTGGTTTTACTGCTTTAATTAAACGGGCCTTAATTCCGTCCGGGCCTGGAGCGCTATCAATTTTGAGCTGGGAAATGATTTTTTCAACTTCAGATTCGTCAGTTGGAATAAATAAGAAGGAATGAAGAGAAGTATCTCGTGGGCTGTATTTATTGACAAGTGACTCCTCCGAAACCGAAAGTTTTGTAAGTATGTGGTCGGAAAGTGATTTTCCCAGTGCAGTAAAATAGGCATTGCAGTTATTTAAAGATTGTGTCGGATCTTGTGAATTGGTTATTAAATTAATAGAGTCATTACGTTGAGTGTCTGTTTCAATTATTGATTTTAGGGTCTTCCAAAGCTTTTTGGGATCGTTCTGATTTTCATCAATTCGTTGACTGTTGTAGTTGGTCTTGATATTGTGTAATAACTTGTTACAGAAGTTTCTGTATCGGGTAAAAATCAGAAGGCGCATTTCGTCACGAGGGAGTTTTCGAGAGGCAAGATGCAGTTTGTCACGATGCCGCATGCACCGGATAAGACCAGGGGTTATCCATGGCTTTATGTTATATTTGGTTCTGCTGACTGTAGTTTTGCGGGAGTTTTTGAGTATAGTTCTTGATAATATATCAGTAAAACGACTAACAGCGGAGTGAATACATCGATCATTTAAGACCTCTTCCCACGTTAAGTTATTAATTTCAATGACTACCGCTTCCTCGTCTGTGATGAGTCTACAGCGAGATTTGAGTGTATTGGTTGGTTTATTTTTAAGAGACGTGAAAGCGATTGCTATGTCGTGATCAGTGATTGAGCATTTGCAGACCATTCCGGTGCATATCAAGGATGACTTGATAAAAATATGGTCGAGGCAAGCACGTTCTCTAGTAGGTTTGGATATCGTTGGGATCAGGGCATGGCTTGCCATTAGGTTAAGGTAGTCGGAACTACTTATGTTAGAATCATTATAAATATCAATGTTAATGTCACCGGCAACTATTACCACTGGGTATTTACGTAAATTATTCAGTGTACTATCTAGGGATTCAATGAACGCGTCAAGATTATGAGAGGACGGCGAACGATATATACCTAAGAGAGCTGTACTGTTGTTGATAATAATTAGTAGGCTGTCTGCATCTGTAATATTAAGTTGAATCGTGGAAATTTTCCATGCCTTATTTGAATAAATAATGACGCCCCCATTTTTATTCGATTGCGAGTGTGTTCTGGAGACCGTGTACCCCGGTAAGAGTTCTAGAATAGTTCCGTCATTCAACCAGCATTCTGTTAAAATAATTGCGTCAAAGTCAAGGTCAAGTCTTTTGAATGCAGTTAAAAAAGCGTCAAAATTTCGTTGGTAACTTCTAATATTTAGAGTAAGTATTTTAAAATTATGTTGAACTTTATTAAGTTGTTTCTTGCAGTCTTCTAATTGATCCAGGATGAAACAATCTGCAGAAAGGTTTTCGTCGATGTCTTGGATAACATTAAGTAAATCCATAGATAAAGGTGAAAATGTTTAAATAAACTCTTGATGTCACAGACAGAGATATAAAGGTTTGGTGTGAAGTAAGATAGGAAAGTACGGGAGGACTAGAGTGCCTAGGGGATGTGTGTTGGTGTCTTTAGTGTGATGTGAGAGTGTGTACATACGGTATGTACATACGGTGTGTGCATACGTACATAATTTGGTGCGAGAATGCATAAAACTAGAATAATAACTAGAAATCGAAACAAGACAAATAATTAAATAAAAAAAAGAATAATTAAAATTTAAAAAAAAAAAAAATAAAAAAAAATTACACTTTTGCAAAACAGAATAAACTCAAATAGGAACGATATAATTATACGAGTACAAAAGTGGCAGTGAATTTTAAAGCAGTTAATATTCAGTAGTATGAGATCCGCCAGGGGACTGAGTGCCGAGGCTCAGATGGTGTTCTAGGTCTTGCGTGTTTCGGATGACAATGGATGGACTCCCTTCCTGTTTACGAATGAGTATTGATCCGTTCTTGAGCCAGCAGAACTTAAATCCGTATTCTTTAGAACGAAGTTTAGCGGTCCGAAATAACTGACGTCGTGTGTATGTCAAGCGCTCGTTAACGTATAAGTTCCTCTCAGTTCCAGGTACATCAATATCGGTGGTAGTAATTAGACGTCTGGTCTTTGCGGCTTTTAAGAACTCATCACGTTTGGTGCGACGTAGAAATCGTACTACAAGGTATCGGGGAGGGGCGTCACCAGCACCACCAACTTCTTTGGATGGCTGGCGCCGTGGTCCGACCCTGGTCGCGAAGTCTAAGTCTCTTTCGTCAATAGACACTCCTATTTTATGAGCTACTAATCCGATGATATCAAGCGGGTTTTCATTCGGCAGTTCGTTTACGCCAGCAATTTCCAATTCATTTTTTATGGAGGCTTGAGTCTGGAAATCTATTTGCTCGCGTAGGTCGGCAATAGTGCTATTCAGTGTAATAATGTCACTCTTATACTTTTCCAGAGATTTTATTCTTGTTTCTTGCTCATCGAGGCGGGAATTACAGAGTGTGATATGGTCGGTCAAAGACTTAATATGACTTTTTAATTCGCTAACGTCTTCGCGCAGTAATTTTATTTCTGATGCGACCGTTTTTAAGATGTCTGATTCAGTTGAAGAGGTAGACGTGATTATCGGAGGAATTTTAGTGGCTGAGTTCGGTCTGCGGCCGTTGGTGCGTTGTGTAACGTTCTCCTTACATTGACACGAAGGGCAGGCCCAGTTGCTCTTTAGTTCTTCAGATGGTTTTGATAAGTTCACACATATAAGATGATAAAAGAGGTAGCATATATTACAACTTATGTAAGCCGATCGTGTTAACTTGTTACACGCAGCACAGGTATTAACCATTGTTATTGTTAAGTTCTGACTACAAACGACACCTAGTGCCTGTTTGCCTTACTAGGTTACAATTATATGGGTTGAGGACATTGATATTGTGCAGTAAGTTGCTAGTGGTACGGTAAGATGGCGCTGTTTTCTAATTATAGGTTAAATGTTTGGTGAGTTTATTTGAAAATTGTAATGTAATGTAATGTAACGTCACGACTTTTATCCCCATTCGGGGGTAGTCAGAGGCTTGAGTGGCCATACACCACCACATTGTGGAGGTATTAACCAACTCAAAGCCCACGTTTCACCAGATAGTCAGAACCCAACATGACAGGTGGTGAACCTTGTCGCCGTGTATACAGGAACTGACTATTACCTAATCCCGAGGGATAGGTAGGTTTCCTCACGATGTTTTCCCTCACCGTCAGCGAACTGTAAATTATGCACATAGATGAAAATTCATCCATTGGTGCATGCCCCACCGGGGATCGAACCTGGGACTTTCTGATTGCTAGCCCAACCTGTTCACCCCTAGGCTACAGTCGCTCTCGTATAATATCACAACAGGAGAATAATGTATGAATCGCAATATCAGTATCTTAGTCCTTCTTCTTCTTATCGTATGGTTAGTGGCCAACCTATTGTCAGAGTTGTTCAATCCGCCCGGAAGCCTCTGACATGGCTTAACGACTACTGCCTAGAAGACAACAACCGGGACCGACTTTTTTACGTGCCCTCCGAAGCACGGAGACGCTCAGTTCAGATGCCAATAAATGGTCACCCATCTCTGCCTGACCTTGCCAAGCGTTGCTTAACCTCCGATTGTTTACCGATCAGTGGTTGCAACTGGCTATGAGCGCCTCAAATGTATGTATGAACCCCATCGAATGTGTGATTACCAGGAAAATATTGACAAAAGGTACCTTTTTAGTTTCGTGTTTCTGCCTCCACTTGATAGTGGCCAGGCAGTACTGTCCCTCGATTTTCACCCCATTGTCCCCGGGGTCTTCGATGGCGACACACTCGTCGAAGTTGCCGAGGTGGTACGAAGACCCGAAGAGAAGGCCTTGAGGTGACTTCGCTGAGGCGTCGAACACTGGAAAAAAGTTATGCAACTTATAAAGTATCATCATCATCATCATCATCATCATCATAGTATTAAGATGGGACGGCCACTTGTTTGGGACGCAACTTGTGTCGATACTCTGGCGCCGTCGCATCTTCCGGCGACAGCCGCTGAGGCTGGCGGGGCTGCTCTCTCTGCAGAGTGCCTCAAACGCCGCAAATATGGTTCCCTGAGCGCAGGCTACATATTTGAGGCGTTTGGGGTAGAAACGTTGGGTCCGTGGGGGCCTGGGGCCCACCGGATCTATAAAGAGATCTCCAAACGTCTAGTGGAGACTTTGGGCGACCAGAGCGCTGGCAACTATTTAGGCCAACATATCAGCATTGCAATCCAACGCGGCAATGCTGCCAGCGTTCTGGGCACCCTGCCGCCCGACATCGGAGGGGGATTGTTGGGTGATTTTTATTAGTAGATAGTTAGGTTATTTTTTCTTTTTATTATTTTGTTTATTTAGGTTAGTGTGTAAATATTTTAACTCTGTGATAAAGCTCTATAAAAATTAATACGTGAAGCAAATCCGTTCGGTACCGATTTTTCGAAGATGCGTGGACGGAGGAGTCTGAAATTTGGCATAGTAAAAGTTTACATGCCGATTGAGTGCGGACACGTTATATATTTTAATAAAAAGTGCATTATAAGTGCACTAAATTATTAAAAGAAAACGTTACACACACTACACACAACTATATTCAATTTAAATGAATATTGGTCGAATTTCGACCACGGGTGACCACTAGTTGTTTATTATATGTCGTTTATGACTCTTCCTTAATTAAATCATCATCAAATTATAAATAAATAAATAAATATATAAATATAACGTCACGACTTTTATCCCCATTCGGGGATAGTCAGAGGCTTGAGTGGCCATACACCACCACATTGTGGAGGTATTAAGTCAACTCAAAGCCCACGTTTCCCCAGATAGTCAAAACCCAACGTAACAGGTGGTGAACCTTGTCGCCGTGTATACAGCATCTGACTATTACCTAATCCCGAGGGATAGGTAGGTTTCCTCACGATGTTTTCCCTCACCGTAAGCGAACTGTAAATTATGCACATAGATGAAAATTAATCTATTGGTGCATGCCCAACCGGGGATCGAACCTGGGACCTTCTGATTGCTAGCCCAACGTGTTCGCCCCTAGGCTACAGTCGCTACCAGTCAGTCATCAAATTAGTTTTATGTTCTATTATTAATAATACATGTATGTTAGTCTGTAAGGTATGTATCTATAGGCCTAGTTGCCTGAAATAAACGATTATTATTATTATACAAATCTGTGAGAGATTATTTTAAAAGTACCTAAAAATCTTACCTAAAATTATACCTTAATTATACCTTATTATTATTATTTATTATTTTTGTACCTAAAATTATCAGCCGACCCCTTTTGTAAGACTGACCACCCACCTCGACCGGGACTGCAGGCTGGGCTAGGTAGCCCGTTCGTTTCGACCAATAGGATAGTTTTATTTTCCTCAGCTCATCAAATGAAGCAATCTTAATGATCGAAGCGAAGCGGGCCAGCAGCCCAGCCAGCCCGCCCGGCTGAGATTGACGTTCTATCTTATGGAAGTTTTTTTTTAATGTTATATCGGTCTCATGATGATCACTCCTTTAGTTTAGAAAAGTAAACCGATATATTGTGTGTCTGACTAATCCACAAACAACACGTCAAGTTTTAGCAATGAAAACATTGTAGCCGTGGCATAGATTTTTAATTAATAGATGATTGTATCAAATTAGATACTTGTTATAATTACTGTACATGCGATGGTAAATAACGAGAAACTTATCGGTTCGTGAGGACGGCTACAAGGACTGAAGTATTCCGCAATACCTACTCTCCTTTGTCTTGGAACAAAGAGATTTATGGGATCTCTACCGTTTATTTCTCACCTAAGTTAGACGACCTCAGACTCTAGGATTATGTACAGTACCTGCTATGTATAATACAAGTAATATATTGTGATGATATTATATGATCGGTGTGTTATTATCTAGCGATATTAATCTAATCGTCCTGTTTCGTCCTATTGCTGAACAAAAGTTTCACATTTATTCTTCATTCGTCCCGATTCATGACTAGGGCGGGCCACTTCTTCATAATATACAGAAGTCCAATTCGTCCCGCCTACTTTAGGACCTGCCACAATACCGTTTCGACCAAACCAATGAATCATATTTTTAGGGTTCCGTACCCAAAGTTTGCCAACGGGACCCTATTACTAAGCCTACGTCGTCCGTCTGTCTGTCTGTCTGTTCGTCTGACAGCGGACTGTATCTCACGAACCGTAATAGGTAGAGAGTTGAAATTTTTACAGAATGTGTATTTCTGTTGCCGCTACAACAACAAATACTAAAGATAAAAGATTTTTTTTTTTAAAGGGGGTCCCCATACAAGAAACTTGATAATTTTGAAGTTTTTATTCTACGGAACCTATTATGTGCGAGTCCGACACGCACTTAGCCGGTTTTTGCATTTATTGGGGCAAAACAAACATTAAATTCGTAATCTAATTATTGTTTGGACCCTTAAGGTAATATTCCACTATTGGCTCTACAAATCACGCATCTATAACACAAGTGCGTTTGGCCACCATACCCCATTTGCCCTAAACTGTCGGGGACATTTAATTCCCAGGTGTGCATATAAATGGCTAATTATGGATTATTTCCTTGTTGTCTCTACCTGTATAGCGTCGATCATAGACGATTAACTACGCTTTGTCATTAAGAATCAGTAGCTCTACTATAAGTAC
This sequence comes from Drymonia ruficornis, assembly GCA_947859195.1. NCBI lineage: Eukaryota > Metazoa > Arthropoda > Insecta > Lepidoptera > Notodontidae > Drymonia > Drymonia ruficornis. Next base: position 2,902,189 of record OX401910.1, on the reverse strand, counting down.
CAAGAGTGTGGTACGTTCACTAGCTCTGGCCTCTACGTAAAAAAATGTGGCAAATCAATACTTCCGATACTATTAAAAAAGTATGAAACAAGAAAATATTCTCATCTAGAGGATAGCCGTGGTCCGTGTAGGTCCTTTAGGGCCAAATGGCATATGAACACGGACCACGGCTATCCTCTAGATGAGAATATTTTCTTGTTTCATACTTTTTAGAGCGCGATTTTACGGTAGTCGGGTTTTAGTTTTTAAACTTACTTTTTATTTAATTATTTTGGAGTTATAGGTAACAATATATATATTTTTGAAATGTGCTCATCAAGCTCTTTCATTTGATACCCCACGCGGTTTCATTAAAAAAAGTTTTTTTTTTAGTTCATGACATTATGTCCTCTAGAGGGCGCCATATGCAATTTTATGTGAGGTCACATAGCCTATAACCAGCGCGCCATTAAGCCGCTTCTAACGATACCTCATTTGTGAAATTACGACAAGTCGTTTGGAAGTTAGGTGGGAACAGATGCACATACATACATACATACATACCGGTCAAAATCGTAACCCTCCGCCGTAGTCGGGTAAAAAGTCAATCTCAACCTCGGACTTGAGACGAATAAGAAAATAGTTCACAATCCTAGTAGTTCCTGTATACACGGCGACAAGATTCACCACCTGTCACGTTGGGTTCTGACTATCTGGTGAAACGTGGGCTTTGAGTTGGTTAATACCTCCACAATGTGGTGGTGTATGGCCACTCAAGCCTCTGACTACCCCCGAATGGGGATAAAAGTCGTGACGTTACACACACACGTTACACAGTTCACAATCCAAATAGTTAATATCTTAAACCTGCTCTACCTTTGCGCTGTTAACGCTTCCGAACCCATTATTCTCGGCGCGTTAGCGTCGGGCCCCACCTACGCGCTGCGCTGCGTTGCGCTGCGTCGCTCGTCGCAAGATTTTGTTCTAGCACATCACCCTCCCCCGCTTCGTCTCTCGCCAGCTGACACCTGCGACGACGCAGCGCAGCGCGTAGATGGGTCCAAGGGCGTTTGCGGTGGGAATATAGAGCCGCCATTTGATTACGATTTTGAGACCACTATAGTCTTAGAACCAAATGCTTATGTTAGGAGTGCACTGACGTCAGTTATGCAACGACTCGCATGTAAGCATGTTATTGGCAGCGTCTACATCACGCGCATGCCGCGCCCGATCACTCAATTTAGACGTTGGAACGCATGAACATACTGTCATAACATCAGCGGGGCGATTGCGTTACTTTTTCGTCAATGTTTCAATTGGTTTCGTTCATCCTGTGTTGCTTTATTAATTGAAATTTATTGGAATTGGGAAGAGTGAGCTCCAGACTCGTCCGGATTTCAATTAATTTCAACTGATAATGCAATACGGGGTGAACGAAACCAATTGAAACATTGACGATAGAGTTACGCAATCACCCCGCAGTTCTCTCGCGAGGCATGCGAGACATAAGTACGCATCTATTACCAAGTAATATATTGAGGAAGTATAATAATATGTATAATTTACTTAATGAATACTTATCAACACATTTATTATTATTAAATTGATCTTACGTATTGTTACACAACATCACAGATAAAGACGGAAAAACACTTCAAAACAAAGATACCGAATTCAAAACTAAATAGAAACCTTGATAATTTTCGGTTGGATTCTAATAAACATTTTTTAAGACTATTATTGATATAAAACTCGGCATTTCTGGATGACTGGACGATCTTATAAGGGTTCTAAAGAGACTACGGATCCCTAAAATTAAATAAATCCTCAAGCATTCGCTTTAGAAACAGCAACTCCAACCCGCAGTAATGAATGTGCTGATAAAGTCAAGATAAGGAAACTGCAATGATAAATTCGCACCCAGTGCTGTTTTATTGCAGGCGCGCAGGATTAATACTAAAGACCAGGTATGGCTTTCTTTGTGAATGCTGAATATTCAACATTTATAAAAGCAAAATTAATAAATAGCACCAGACTATCCATGGACCAATTACTAAGGGGATTGGGTCTAAGCAACTCGGCCGAGTGGTCGGTCTAGTACTAACATCGACATGAATCGAAGCGAGTAGTTCAGCTATTTACCGGTAGATAGATGCCACGCATCCCGGAAAAATGACCACGCGCTGTTTCATAGAGATATCTACTAAGAATGTCTCTTCTAATTAAAATCTCTATGAGACTATCACACCAACTGTGCGGTCCGAAACTAAGCAACGCTTGTACTATGGCTACCGTACAATGGACTGGGGCGATCCCAGTGACACCCATTATGACCATGGTGACCCATGGTGACCCATATCATTACCAAACTACGAAAAGGTCGTTCCCTAAATTTACCTTTGGCGGGAATCGAATCCGCAACCACCCGATGCAGTGAGCCGAGCGGCTTACACTTGAACCGCTGCGTCAAGCGGTCTTCTAAAATGTTTATAAAAAGATGATGCCAAAAAACTTCCAAATTGAGAACTGCTAAATGCTACGTTATGGGAATCAAACGCAAGAATGAAACTCATGATAAATAGTCCACAGTTACAACTACTAGATAATGCATTATCTACAAATGAATTCAAAGATTCTTCTCATCTTTAAAATATAAGCTTTAAGAATTGCATGAAAATCTCTTTAGTTACACATTTTCATTGTTTGTTCATGCCGCAAGCAACAATGAGCGAAGGGATGATTCATCATCTTATCTCCTTTACAATGCACTTCTGAAAAAACTGAATCATCAATCAATCCCCAGGGGATGTTTACGTTTTGAATATTTTCAGATTAATAGTCTATGCCTGTGATTACTCTTCAGAAGAAAGTGTATGTGCGAAGGTGTTACACATTGTAATGTAATGTAAAATGTAATGTAACGTCACGACTTTTTCCCCGTTCGGGGGTAGTCAGAGGCTTGAGTGGCCATACACCACCACATTGTGGAGTTATTAACCAACTCAAAGCCCACGTTTCACTAGATAGTCGGAACCCAACGTGACAGGTGGTGAACCGTGTCGCCGTGTATACAGGAACTGACACTGACACACACACGCACACGCACACGCACACGCACACGCACACGCACACGCACACGCACACGCACACGCACACGCACACGCACACGCACACGCACACGCACACGCACACGCACACACACACACACACACACACACACACACACACACACACACACACACACACACACACACACACACACACACACACTGACACTGGACTGTGTGTTACGCATTGTAGTATTTAAATAACTAAAAACCTCAAACATCAACTAATTTTTATTGCAATTGATTTAGGAAATAAATTACGAAATTTACGACACTGAAAATGTCTAATATCTTTTACTTTAATTATAAATAAAGAATAATGTTATTTCCTAAATCAATTGCAATAAAAATTTGTTGGTGTCTGAGGTCGATTGCAGTTTATGAATTACCGTAAAAGCCATAGCGCATAAAGCCATAGGGCTACCATACAATGTCCTGGGGATGATACCAAGTGATACCCAGACCAGGGCAAATTTCCGAAATTTGCCAACCACCGGATGCAGTGAGCTGAGCGGCCTACGCTCGTCAAGTAAGCGGGCGTCCATAAATTACGTGAGGCATTTAGGGGGGGGAGGGGGTCGAGCAAAATCTCACCAAATCTCACGTGGGGGAGAGGGGGTGGCCTCGGCAAATCTCACGTAAATTTTTTATACCGCAAGAAACAGTGTAAAATTGCAAGAAAACTGGGTTAAATTAAGTAAAACATGTTTCTCCTCTAGAATATAGCTTCTGAAAAATCTCACGTGAGATTAGAGGGGGAGGGAGGGGGGTCGAGCATAATCTCACAAATTCTCACCAGAGGGGAGGGGGGTCGAAAAATCTCAAAAATGACCTCACGTAATTTATGGACGCCCCATAAGTAGCAAAAAAAAGTCACTACGTTTTATCCCCATTCGGGGGTAGTCGGAGACTTGAGTGGCCATACACCACCACATTGTGAAAGTATTAAGCCAACTCAAAGCCCACGTTTCACCAGATAGTCAGAACCCAACGTGACAGGTGGTGAATCTTGTCGTCGTGTATACAGGGACTGACTATTACCTAATCCCGAGGGATAGGTAGGTTTCCTCACGATGTTTTCCCTCACCTTCAGCGAACTGTAAATTATGCACACAGATGAAAATTCATCCATTGGTGCATGCCCCGGAGATCGAACCTGGGACCTTCTGATTGCTAGCCCAACATGTTCACCCCTAGGCTACAGCCGCTTTTTCACATACATAGGAATAGTTTAAAAACATTGCCAACGACGCTGAAGTCATCCTGTAGATGTATGTTTTAAATCTACAGATGTAATGTTGTAAAGAAATGTTTTAGTTATACCATTCGGCCGCTTGACGTCACGCGGCGGAAGCGTCAACACGCATTGTTTGCCCGCGCATTACGAGCGGGTCGCGAGTCGCGCGCCCGTTCGTCTATCATCAAACAATATTAAAATTCAATACGCGATGTTAATTTCGTATTACGTACCTAATTATTCTCTATTTATACGATTTGATTCATACTTTTTTATGTTGCTAAGGTGGCAAACGAGCGTACGGCCCGCCTGATGTTAAGCAGTTACCTTACCCTATAGATTTTGCAATGCCAATTGCATCGCTCGCACGTTACCGACCTGCAGTTAAGTGAGATAGAGGGAGGAAAAGGGGGTCGGGCTTCCGGCTCTCACACTCATCGTACGAAACGCAGCTATTACTTTACGCCGATCTTGTGTGAGAGGGTGGTAGCCCGGGTCGAGTAAACCTATATTATGAGCTGTAATGAGCTACAGCTTGGCTCTACCACCCATATGAACTTACCAGCCAAATAAAAAAGTATCCTTTATGCTAACATTATATGAAGTTAGTTATGAAACATATTATTCTATACATGTAACATGTAAGAGGCAAACAAAGAGATGTTGTTTATCGTTACTATTCAACGTTTACGCGTAAACTGCTTGTAATTACAAAACAGATGCTTAGTCGGCATATTAATGCGATTGGAACCAGTTTGATCCAATGTTGGCCTACTATTGGCACTGTTGCAGGCAAATACATTACCAAGAAAGGAGACACGTGACTGTCCAAAACAGTTAGTCCTACTAAACGGAGTCCATTGACACAGTAGGATTAAATCGGTCGCGGAAAATAATGTTGAAATCATGTCGGTATCGCAGATACTCATCTTCTGGTGATTAACACGCATCATAATCGTATGGCATCATTTTCGTCTATGTGCATAATTTACAGTTCACTGACGGTAAGGGAAAACATCGTGAGGAAACCTACCTATCCCTCGGGATTAGGTAATAGTCAGTTCCTGTATACACGGCGACAAGGTTCACCACCTGTCACGTTGGGTTCTGACTATCTGGTGAAACGTGAGCTTTTGAGTTGGTTAATATCTCCACAATGTGGTGGTTACGGCCACTCAAGCCTCTGACTACCCCCGAATGGGGATAAAAGTCGTGACATTCTATTATTATTATTTTTTTTCATTTCAACATTGTATCGCGTGTGTGATAACAGATGTGTAATTTTCGCTGCATATGCGTACTGAGGAAAAGTCTAGTGATTGCAATGTAAGGAGGTAACGTATCTGCTAAAATAATACACCAATGAATGGAGGCCTCATGTTGGCCAGCTTGATCTACAAACATAATACAACCTTGTGATAAGTATAATGTTGCGTTGTAGGTGTATTTCGGGATGGAAAACCACACTTGTAGCAACCACAACATCGTTTTTATTATCATGTAATAAGCCATTTTGTATTCGGTTATTGTACATGATATTTAAAAGTATTGTACTGTCGCATTTGGTAGTAAAAAATAAATTTATAGTAAGTTAGAATCACAGACGTTTCCTCAAAGTAGAATTAAACTTAATAAGTCTATTTAGATTCAGACAAATAAAAATAACTGTTGGTTGTTTTTGTAATTCAAATGGTCAATAAAGTAACTTTATGAGTGCAAATTTGGTGTGGTACCTACAGTAAAAAATAATTATATTATTTAAATGTCCAAATACCACAAAAAAAAATTTCAGAGTCATCCTACATAATATGCAAACCAACAAAAAAAAAAGAGTTAAAATTCAATAAAGATTAATACTTTTATATGCCCTAATCAAAATCGAAATGATTTTCGATCATAAAAGTTTTGCAAATAAGTATCATCACCTTTATGATTCATCCGTTCATTGACCAAAATCGAAAGATTCAACGATTTCCGTCAGAGATCAAGATTGAAGCGAGAGTAGCAATAGTGTTCAAACGTCTATTGGTTATCTTGCTAAAAAAAAAAACAAAAAGAAACAAGACGACATTATTGGTTAAAAGTCTACTTAAAGCGTCGTATATTTAAATAGTTACCAATAATGTTACTTGGGGTAATGTAAGGATTCTAGCGATACCTCACTCATCTAAATCAATTAAGATGTTTAAAAGTTACAGTGGAATAGAGAAACTCACAAACATACATACAAATTTACACATAAAATGAACCTTGGAAACACTCATTTTTTAGGCAGTTTGTGTTTGAGGAAAATTATTTTATAGATTACACAAAGAGGGTGATGCATATTAAAGAACCATTGACGATATGAATAAAGGCAAGTCCTCAAGTGTTTCAATAACACTTGTCATAAAAATCTCAATCCAGTATCAGACCGAAAGGGAGTACTTCACCCGATTAGCATTCTCACCTCGCGTGACCTTCAGGCGGCTCACGAATGGCTAAACATACGTTTGGGAGCTCAACTGAGTCATGTCCATGTCGCCGCGTGCATTCTCAACGAGCGCCTCTTGCACTGTGATATTGACCTAAATTGTGTAATTTTACGAGGAACTTTGACAGCAGCGTTATCTGTAACGCAACGTTCGTATCACTTACAAAATGGAACTAATATGGAGCTTGCCGTGCCCTCCGTCATTATAATCCAACCCCTCTAGCAAAGTCGCTTCTTCTACAAGCGTTTCTACAAATCGCTACGCTTATGTATGGAAATGACATTGCAAGTCGATAAGTTAATCACGTGCCTTATGTCATTTCCCTACACGAAGCGCAGCGATTTGTAGAAATGATTGTAAAAGGAGCTACTTAGCTAGAGGGGCTGAATAGAAGTCAGAAGAAATATAAGAATAGGCTGGGATACCCTGTCGTAAGATCAAGATTAAACTCGATCGGGAATCCATATCAAATCGATAGTTTAAACTCTCCACGATCAATCCACAAGCTTTACCATACCATCTTACGGCCCTGAGAGCGTTTATACCAAAAGGGTTTGCGAGCGGGGCAGTATGAGTGCGAGTGTGATGAGACGATCTTGTCAGCTTGTTGATCGAGAAACCCGCTGGCAAGCCGCCCGTGGAATAATGTTCTTACGTTACTAAGAACTATATTCTTTAGAAGTCTCACCGGTCGGGTCTTAGATAGAGGAAAGACAGGAAGACAGCCCGAATATAAGAATAAATTGATATAAGGCCTAGAAGAGCTTGAGCTTGATTGGAGTTAGAGGCAATCAAAGGCTGAAAACACGTAGAATGAGTAGAGTTATATCCATGGACCAATTGCTAAGGGGACTGGCCCTAAGCAAGTCGGTCGAGTGGTCGGCCTAGTACTAACATCGACATAAAACGAAGCGAGTAGTTCAACTATTTACCGGTAGATAGAACAATGAAAATGAAAAAACAATGACCAGGTTTTTTCATACATATATCTAATAAGGGCACCTCTTTCTTTAGTCTTTACTCTGTGGTTATATCTTATTCACATGGAATACCTACCGCACGTTTCCTCATGATATTATCGGTCGGTAAGATTTGCTTCCTAAAAGCATGATACAGGGTTTGAGATTGTAACTAAAGGATGTTTTAAAAGTGCGAAATAGTATTTGGAGGTTTTGTTGACTATCCCGAATATTAAATGGTACAAAAAAAAAAATAAGTAAAACATTTTTCAATTTTTTTTTTCCCGCCAAATCTGTTTTTTTTTAAATATTTATTGAGGTGTTCTTCGGCAGAAACACAAAAGTTGTCACAAATATTAAAAGGCCAATGACTCAGAGACAATGATAGTTACGTATGACTGTCTTCACTTGGCATCTACATATTATCAGCTACCGTATATGTAGCTAATTTATTATTTCGGACCTTTGAAACACTTGATATAACTACTTCTATAAACAGTGTCATTCAGTCTTATCGTGATGGTCTTATACACACACCTTCATACGGAACTTGGCAAGTTTTAAATGCGCACTTACTTATCTAACAAATGCAATCAATTAATTAGGGCCTCCGCAGACTTGCTACTTTTAGCATCGGCGGCCGGCGATTTTGTGACGTATCGACGCTGCGTCGCGTTTCTTCGAGCGCGAACGACCGAGACGCAGCATCAAAATCGCCGATCGCCGATGCTAAAAGTAGCAAGTCTGCGGTGGCCCTTATACAAGTTACAAGGAAGAGAGCCATTTATTGGTGGTACAGCCAATCTGTATACCATTTATGGGCTGGCTTGATCGGGGTAGTACCACCCACTCACAGAAGATCGGCGTAAAGCAGCTATTACAGCTGCGTTTCGTACGGTGAGTGAGAGAGCCGGATATCCAAACCCTCCTCCCCCTTTCCCTCCCTCTGCCCCACTCCCATACAGTACAAGTCGACGACGTGTAGTTACGGAAACAGTTCCGAGAATACACACGGCATAGTGTATGCCACAAACGTAACCCATAAAATGTTAAATGACCACAACGTTCTGGCAAAACCCGAACCCATATTGTTCCAATTAGCATAGGATATCGAAGTTTTCAATGAACTAGGAAAAATCCCGTAACGCCATATAACTTTTTAATAGGACTAGGGCCGCCAATCACTGTCACCCTTTTTACTCCTGTAAGCCAGGATCGACAATGTTGTCCAACGATGACGTCAAGGACCCTCGACGAGACCCAGGGAAAAGCTAAGTTGCCTTGAAACCCGCACGGATTTAATCAAAAGACAGGATAGGAGGAGTTGGAACTAGATTATACACTTCCCTCCGTTGCAAAGCGGGAGACAAAAAATAACAGTACAGGGTGAATTTGAAATCATGGGCACACTTTAAAATTAAGACTACACATGATTCAGAATAGTTTGAGAAAATAAATAAAAAAATCTATTGATAAAAAAATATTGCTTGAGTAAGCAAATCAGCAGACCAGTTAACTGTTATACCTTACCTGGTCAATAAATTGTTATCAATTGATTTGTCGATTAATATTCCCTGAATATTCTGAATCATGTGTAAAATCGCCGTTTAGGAGCATGCCCGTTTCAAATTCACCCTGTATAGACTGATTGCTACAGAGAAACACCATACTAGAGGAAATTCTGAAAAGACCATTAATTCTAAACTTTTTCCTTTCCACGACCACCTGTGTAAATTGTAGATTTTAATCGTTATTAAATTCTAGTAATACCTAGTCTGATCTAGTGGTTGCTTAGTTTGGAACCATACAGTTGTTGTCTGGCGATATTGATTATTATTCGTTGTCAAGACATAGAACTCCAACTCCAGATCCACAGCCCAAGGTTATCCGCTCATTATAATTATTTTGACGTAACACTATAACCTCAGACTGATATGCATCGCGATTGGGGCGCGTCAATATTTTTGGTATGTGCAATTTCGTTAGTATGCAAGGTTCGTACACACACAGACACACACACCGTCATTGTACGCAGTTAAGAATGTTCCAGAGTGACGTGCAAACTGATGTAAAGGCGATATACACACCCAGGGTTGGTATTCGTAATTCGAATCTTGAATATGATTTGAGTAATAGTTTTACGGCCCGGCTACGACCAGCCCCCCTAGACAAGTGGCATGAACGCTAATCGAATAGAATAGAATAGACTTCACAATGTATGGAAATGTCAAACGTCGCTATGTAGATCAACAACAAGTTGCTATGTGGATCACGTGACTTACGTAATTTCCATACATGATGCGTAGCGATTTGAAGGAACGCTTGTAGACGTTAGCCACTTGTCTAGCCCTACTTGTCGCTATCAGCGACAACTAAGCTAAACTACTAAAATGTTGCATCGCGCGTGTTGCCACCGAGAGCGGCAGCTCGTGGCGTGATGCAACATTTTAGTACCCCCGCGCTTAGTTGTCGCTGATAAGGTGGTAGAGCCAAGCTGTCACCAATAGACTCCAGTTCATATACAGGCTGGTCCGGCCGGGATAGGATCAGCTTCTCACAGAATATCGGCGTAAAGTAGCTATTTTAGCTACGTTTAAAACTATGAGTGAGAGAGCTGGCAACCCAAACCCCTACCTCCCTCGCGATATCCCACTCCCCTTCTGGTTAGTAACGTGCGAGCGATGCCTTTGGTATTACAAGCGTCTATAGGTACGGTAGGTATGGTATCTGCTTAACATCAGGCGGGCCGTACGCTTTTTGCCACCGCAATCCTATAAAAAAAAACTTCAAATCCGATAGATACTTTAGAAAACAGGATTTTCTAGTTACATAACAAAGTTCTATTCAACAAGTCGCGGAACTTGTTTGTCCTTTTGTTTGCTTTCTCAGTTTGAGGAACGACACAATAAGTACTTAAAACACAAACAGAGGAGTAACTGGACCCGGGGTGATTCGGCACGTTCGCGAAAATTAGGGTGAATAGATACACATTGACATGGACTAACTTTCCTTTAGACTCCACACTAAAGTCTGGCCAAGACTATTTTTTATCTCGGCCGAGACCAAGCCCGAGAATAAAATAAATTCCCGGCCGAGAACGAGGCTGATCGAGAAATGACATAACTTCGAAATAAAAAATAAAAAAACATCCAGCCGACAAAGCAAGACCGCGCGCCAACTTTAAAATACACGAATTCCTCAGTCATGCGCAGTCTCGGCGACCGCCGAGATTCATAACAAAAATTCACACTCTAAAATGTATGAAACAAGAAAATATGCTCATCTAGAGAATAGCCGTGGTACGTTTAGGTACTTTAGGGCAAAGTGGAATACAACCACGTACCATGGCTTTCCTCTAGATGAGAAAAAAAATTCACTCATTTTAGAAAGGGATTTTTTGTTATTTTTTATTTTTTTGTTTTGTAAAAAGTCATAGAACAAAAGTTGTTGTTTTTGATATCAGTAATACGCCCCTGCAAGGTTGTTAGTGTTTCACCAATAACCCTGTAGGTATATAAAGTGTACGACTTAATTCGTGGAAATGTACTGTGCATGTTTATCTTGCCTCTGCGCAAATAGTGATACAAAAAAGGATGGCGGATTCTGCAACTCACTTATTAATTAATTAGACAATTACTAATGCCACTTTCTGATAGAAATATAATAAATAAGGTTCAAATTCACAGACTATTTACATTATAGTTATTGTAATTATGTATATTAAGTACCTATGTATTTACAAACAAAAAGTAGTATATGTAGTAATATCAGTTATCTGGTTTCCATAGTACAAGCTCTGCTTAGTTTGGGATCAGGTAGCCGTGTGTAAAAAGAATGTCCCAGGATATTATTATTATTATTTGACGACCACTCGACGCAGTGGTTGGAGCATAAGCCGGCTCACTACACCGGGTGGTTTTGGGTTCAATGGCCTCCAGATGCTAATTTTGGAGACAGCCTTTTCATAATGGTGTGGGTGTCATTCGGATCCAGTCCACTGTACGTTAGCCATAATACAAGCGTTGCTCAGTTAAGGACCATACAGTAAATGAACACACGTTTTTGTATTAGTCTGGCGATTTTATTATTATTTCTAGCTGTCAGTTTCCTTATATACTAACTCATCCGTGTTTCTAGGTGAAAAAATAACGTGGAGTACTGCCGTCTGGTAAGTGCATGGATAGTAAACAAAAATAATTGCTTTGTTTTAAAATTTGCATTTTCTATTGTAGATAATTATCAAGACGGCTGCTATATAATGTCTAGGTCAGATAATTATCGGAAACTATGAAAAACAAAGGAAATGTCGAGGCATAATCAGAAATGCTTCCGTCAGCAATATCACGAATGATTCACAGACTATGACCTGATTTCAAGCAATAAATGACGCACTGAAATGAAAATATGTACCTATTATCACAGAATAGATAAGGTGTACAGAAGTTGCACTCCTTTGATCTTGAAGAAAGCCGACATATTAAGTACCTAAACTTGCCGCGCTCGGCCACGCGCAATCTAAATTGTGCCTTGACGCCACGCGTTAGCGTATATAATTCGCCGTCCCGCTGCTGCACGCTGCTTAACCTTCAATCGGTAGGGTTGTCACAAGTACTAAAAATAAATTACTACTAACATTTTTGTATTTCAATGGATGGACAACACGATGGATCTCGTCAACTATGAAAGGAATTGCTATTATGTATAACCAGATAACAGAATGAAATGATGCAAATAAATTTTTTTTTCGGTTGCCGCCTAGAATTTTAGTAGGCGTTCAGGGCAACATTTTTTTTACTGTAATAATTTTTATTTTATTTTATTCATAAAAACGCCAAAATATATCAGATAACTAATAAACATTATTGTTCTGGTACGAACTTAGTAACATCGTATAGTGCGTCGAATATATTCACTTTATGATTTTTACTTAATTCATGAACTCGTTTAGTCAGGAAGTGCTATATATCAGTTAGTTCAATGCTGTTTAGATTTGGCCAGTTCATTAAACTCGTAGGCGACACCTTCGAATATTTAAACTGCAATGAATTATCAAACTTAGATCAGGGGGCTTACCACGAACTCTTATTGCGATTCAATTACAGGAACGTTTTAACGATTCAGCGTCTTTTTGTGCAATGACGTTTCTTATTGTCATGACAATAAGAAACGTCATTGCACAAATGGCCGCTGAAACGTTAAAACAAAACTGCTATAAGCGGTGGTGGTAAGCCCCCAGGGCTGCCATAAATACTGAAATGCCGACCGGGCCATTTGGACCTTAAAACTTTTTTAGGTAGGTATCAAACAAGCGTACGGTCCGCCTGATATTAAGCAGTTCTTAAGTCTGTCTGTATGTCTATCTGTCCGTCTGTCAGCGGGCTGTAACGAGCCGTAATAGGTAGAGAGTTGTCATTTTCACAGAATGTGTATTTCTGATGCCGCTACAACAACAAATACTAAAAATAAAATAACATTCAAAAATAAAGGGGGTCCCCATACAAGAAACTTGATTTTTTGACGTTTTTCCCTAGTAGCATTACGACGTACGTCTTCGTCATAAAGACGTACGTTTACGTCACTGACCCTAAATTGACCTCAGATTGAAGTATTTTTTTCGTCGCCGACATTATTTGCTACTGGGGTTATTCTACGGTGGTACGGAACCCTTTATGTGCGAGTCCGACACGCACTTGGCCGGTTTTTTACTATGCTCATACTCTTCAAAACTAGGACAGACAACTGACTTGCTGACCGGGACACCGGGACATAACGTTTCAAACCGGACATGTCCCTGTATACCCGGATGTCCCACGCCCCCCTTCCCCTCCCTTAGTCCTACTTCCCTTCAGGTCGGCAAAGTGCGAGCGATGCATTTGGTATTTCAAGCATCAACCTATACATAAAAATAGATTAAAGGCAGTTAACTTATTTCTATTGATTCGAGGCAATTAAAGAATTCCATAAGAAGCATTTACAATTAATTAATTGCATAATAAAATCATATTAGGTATATAAAACATCAAATAGTGCGGTAAGGAAGCAAAAAATACGCGGAAGTGTGTAAAAATGTACACCACAAAATGTGTGAAGGTTCTCCACCTCGTGGGAAGAATATAATACGATCGATTATATATAATAATGTATTCAGTAACCTCTAAATATGGCCAATATTGGATGTGTTATGTAATAGGTGTCGTGGAGGCTTTTTAATATTGATTTATAAGAGAGCACTTTATTTTTTTAATAATTTGTGACGTAAGAATTATCTTTTTAAATTAGTGCTTGTATATATAATTTACTGACTTCAAGCGTTTTTGTTACACTATCATAATCTAAATTAAACAACCAAAAATCCAGAATTAAAAAAAAGTACTAAAATAAAATGTCCATTGTTGTCTGATGAGGACATCACAACGAAGCAAAATTATATAAATAAACCGGCCAAGTGCATATCGGGCCATTTACAATAAAGGATTCCGTAGCCATTTCCAAAAAACAGCTGTACTGTTAGGATTTACGTACCTACACATTGATAGAAGTTTAGAGGTGAAAATCTCGAAAACAGACCGGCTGATAATAAAATATTGTATAAAAACTACTTTATTCGAAAAGATCTTATCGATATCTCAAATGTGGGGTAACTGCAAAATAAAAATTATCCCTACTTCCCATGTAGGGGGAGACACCTAAAAAAGTTCCAACAGTTAGTTTACAACTTTTTTAGTTTTCAAACTGATATCTACCTAATATAAAGCTGAATTTCATCAACTTCCGCCAAAAACTGTAGATATTATGGCAATAAGTATAATAGACTGGGACGGACGGACGGATGGTCTTATAAGGGTTTCTCGTAGGGACTACGGAACCTTAAAAATCAGTTTAGAATTAATTACATGGTACGCCAACAGTTGCATTGAGATAATTAATTCAGATAAATATCACAAGAATCTAAAAAGAAGTACTTACATTCAAACAATTTTTGTTTAAACACTATTATTTAGTGTTAATGAACATAAACATATACACACAAACATATTGTTACTAACACGATATGGAATTCTTCCGAAATAAATAAATTATTATTATTATAAATATATACTTCCTAGACCTACCTACTAGCCATTGAAGGTATCTATTTAAATAAAATTATTACGCTATAAACACACGTGCCAAATTTAGACAGTCATATGCTATAATAAGTTTACACGTGTTAAAAATGTTGGTATAATGGCTCAATACTCAAAGGCTACTCAAATGTTAAAGTCGTACTTAAGACTTTTAGATACTGTTGTTGATATTTTTGTGTGGCACGTCAAAGGTAAGCAGTTCTCATATTTGAGTATGAGACCGATATTGGCGACTATACTGTATGTGTATTACTTACATGATAGTGAACAACAATATTTAATACATTAACGGCCTAATACTCAAAGGCTTAAATTAATTAACTTTGAGCCTATGATAATTCATGCTTTCTCGTTACAAAAAAAAATAAACAAAAATATTGCAAAACTTTCGCGTAGGCATGCTTGCGAGCGGCTAGGAGCATCAGAGTGAATTTACTCGTGAAAATGACCTTACTCCGTTTCCGTTCATTTTATTCAATCATAATATTTCAATTATTCGTATTTTATTGGATAACTAGGTCAAAAATTGATGCATTTTTAGGGTTACCCAAGGGGTGCCAACGGGACCCTATTACTAAGCCTACGCTCTCCGTCTGTCCGTCTGTCTGTCTGTCAGTCAGCGGGCTGTATCTCACGAGCCGTAATAGCTAGAGAGTTGAAATTTTCACAGAATGTGTATTTCTGTTGCCGCTACAACAACAAATACTACAACTAAACTAAATAATAAAAATATAACAAAATTTAAAATTAAAGGGGGTCCTTATACAAGAAACTTTATATTTTTGACGTTTAATTCTACGGTGGTACGGAACCCTTTATGGCCCACTTGGCCGGTTTTTTTTACACATTTAGAATGAGAATCGAATACTGATTACCCTCCTTCAATACGTCCCTAGTCTTACCTAACACCCTGTATAAAGGGTATAAAGACTTAATTGGGCGAGTTCAATGCTTCCGATGAATTGTGGAGGACAAATTCCATATATCTTATCTCACTCATGACCAGAATATTTTAAATTATTATTTTATTCTGCGAGAAGTGACCTTTTAAATAATGCATTAGTTAGTGCATAGTAATAATTCAGACTCTATATTTAAAACTGAATTTAAACCTCGAACTTACAGTGTTGATTAAGATCTTTAAAACTTTAATAATATATTGTTAAAGTTTTAAAGATCTCAATCAACACATCACATCCATCATAGTACGAGATACGCCTAAAGGACGACCTTCACCCATCGATTTACCGGAGCAACCCTAGATTTTATCAAATAAAATATGTTTCTGAACATATACCAATAGGGTTGCCGTAAAAAATATGGTCATGGCTATGATTAATTAAAATTATAAAAACCATTTTTTAACAATTTTCACCGACTTGCTTGCCAAATGAAAATTATACCAAAATGAAAGCAATTTTATTGTGAATACAGTGTATAGTGTTGCTTGCGAAAATCAAGTCAAGAATAACGGTAGCCGGGCTTGACGGGTTGAAATTAAAAAATTGAAATTGAAAAATTAATTGACAGAGAAGCATTGCGCATCCGAGTACTATTTCATGCGATAGAGGAGAATGCCAGTACAACAGCTGCGCGTGACGAAGCCGTGCATGCTTTTAGCTTTTTGCTTTTTTTTATTATTTTTTTATCTTTGACCATATTCTTTCTGGCAACCCTATTGGTATATGTTCAGACACATATTTTATTTGATAAAATCCAGGGTTGATCCGTTAAGTCGATCGGTGAAGGTCGCTCTTCAGTGTATCTTAGACCATCACACATTAACTTCTGTAAACTATCGTTTAGACCATTATTTATGTTTTTGTTTTAATGTGGGTATATCATTAAAGCACACTATCTTCTATTGCTTGATAAATCGATATCAAGATTGAGATCGAACTTGAGATGCTGTTTTTGACAGATGTTTCATACATTAAACGTTAAAACTGCATCTTAAGATCTACCCAACTTTGAGATGCATTTAATAATACGGGCCTTACATGGTGCCCTTTATTTGCCTCGCTTAGAGTGATAGGGCGCGCCCGAGCCAAATGCTTGCCCTGCCTCACCCGAGCCCTGTCATTGCCTCGCCTAGTTTGGTCTAGTCATGGGACAGAATGATAATGTCGGCTATACCCGTCTATGTCTAGACTCTTCTTTGGATCGCCCTTAGGATCGCCCGAACATGTGACTGAGGCTGCCGCGCATGCCGCGCGCGGCATGTGACCGCGCAGCCTTGCGCGGCATGCACCTAATGTAGATGCCGCTAACCAATAAAATTCCCCTTACAAGACTGTCAAAATATTTAATTTTTCAGTTTGAAAATTTTAGCTCCTCCTTTGGCCACCGGACGAGTGAAGTTTGTGGCATTACCATAGTCATATTGGCATTACTGAAGATACAAAATGACAGCTGTAGCCTAGGGGTGAACAGGTTGGGCTAGCAATCAGAAGGTCCCAGGTTCGATCCCCGGTGGGGCATGCACCAATGGATGAATTTTCATCTATGTGCATAATTTACAGTTCGCTGACGGTGAGGGAAAACATCGTGAGGAAACCTACCTATCCCTCGGGATTAGGTAATAGTCAGTTCCTGTATACACGGCGACAAGGTTCACCACCTGTCACGTTGGGTTCTGAATATTTGGTGAAACGTGGGCTTTGTGTTGGTTAATACCTCCACAATGTGGTGGTGTATGGCCACTCAAGCCTCTGATTACCCCCGAATGGGGATAAAAGACGTGACGTTACATATACAGGGTGTCCCAAAACTTTGCCACATGGAGGGCAAGTACCTTAAATATTGTAGATAGAGAATTTTACTGAATGAAGACTTCATTTTTATTTTAAAAACAATACGAACTGCATTCAAAGATTTTTGAAAACTCACTTGCCACACTCGGGAATCGAACCGGCTAAAATCCGAAAAAATAACACCCCGTAATTTTATGGCATCAATCGATAGGATCAATCACAAGGATCAAATCACTCTAACAAACATGGGAAATTAAATGAAAGGAAAACCGTGATATCTTAACTTATAAGAATTAAAATAAGTGAAAATTTAAATAAGTAACGATTTTATGGGGTTCCTTTCATTTAATTTACTATGTTTCTTAAAGAGATTTTATCCTTATGATTGACCCTATCGATTGATGCTATAAAAGTACAGGATGTTATTATTCGGATTTTAGCCGGTTCGATTCCCGAGTATGGCAAGCGAGTTTTCAAAATGAAAGGAAACCATAAAATCTTCACTTATTTTAATTGAACGAATAAAAATTGGTAAACTAACCAATTTGTTGCTCGAAATTGGCTCCATTTTTTGTGGATACACTTTATCTTTGAATTCATGAATTTATAAGTTTAGATTTCATGGTTTTCCTTTCATTTAATTTACCATGTTTGTTAGAGAGATTTGGTTCATATCATTGATCCTATCGATTGATGCCATAAAAGAACAGGGTGTTATTTTTTCGGATTTTAGCCGGTTCGATTCCCGAGTGTGGCAAGTGAGTTTTCAAAAATCTTTGAATGCAGTTCGTATTGTTTTTAAAATAAAAATGAAGTCTTCATTCAGTAAAATTCTCTATCTACAATATCTAAGGTATTGATAGTGTTGGGACATTATCGAATGAACAAGTGAACAAATATACTCAGGAAGCTTGTAACTGAATGATTTTCATGATGTGAGATTTCCTGACAATGTGGTTATGACTATGGGAATTAATAGCGTTGACAGTAATATTTTTGTAGTAAGCTGCCAGAATATCCTTCATTATCATGATCAAAGAAATAATTTCTCAAAACAATCTTAGCCAACATAAAGAAATAAAACGACAAGATAAATTTATCTTTTTTATTAATTTGATTCACTACAAGTTACTTCACTCGAGTCTTCTGTTTCGGATACGTGAACAATAAAACTGGGGGTCGGCGCGTCTGATGCAGCATCTATTAATTTGTCAAGCTGCATCATTTTATCTTCTTCTTTTATTATATGACTTGCACTTTTATTATATGATTTTACTAATGCAGTTGTTTCAGGACACCTACCAATTTGGCTTAAGGCTTCTTTGATCAATTCCTTGACTTCAGCCATTTTGAAGGTTTTATTATTTTTGCCAACATGAGTTTTTAACTGTGACCATATTAATTCGATCGGATTTAATTCGCTATGATAGGGCGGAAGGTGTAAAACAATAATATTTTTGCGGGCTGCCATTTCGTCCACAACTTTTTTATTATAATTGTTTTTGCTAAATTTACTTAAAAGTTGCGCTTTTATTTCTTTTTCTTCGAAATTAATTTTTATTATTGTTCTAAAAATTATAGGTACAGTTCACTCACACTGGTCGAATCATTCATCCGCTTATCGCATCACTACAATCCAAAGACAAACTCGCATTTAGAAATGTCAAGTTGTGATGATCATTTTTAATCTGTTGAAATGGATTCTGATATTTTTTTGATTTTATGAAAATTAATGTGTTTGAATAGTTAATTTGAAGCAGTTTTTGGTGTAATTCATACCATATGTGTTTCTTCTAATAATCAAGACGTTCATAACTTAGGTAAAGGTTGTGATTGATGCCAAAACTCATGATTTTCGTAACCAGGACGGTTTGTTATGAGTTTAAGACATTTTAGAAAAAACAGACTGTATATACAAAATGACAAACATAATTGAATGTTTATTACGGTAAAATGCACACATTCATTAAACTGACATTTAGCACAGATTTATTGATGCAAATACAGCGATGACGGTAAACACAACACATCAAACGTGACTAAAGAGTAAATAAAGCAACAAGCCGACCAATGGGTCGAATCTCACTATTATTGCCCTTAATTTCCAATGAAATAAGTAGTTCTTAAACCAACATTATTTCATCAAAAAGGCTTTTGTGATACGATATCCTTCCACTCCTAACAACCCACAAGGTCACAAATGTAGCGTGGACTACCAATTTTCTACGTGACTCGACTAAAAACAAATCGACAATGAAATAAAAGAAATGTTATTAAAAACCAGACTCGAGGTGATCTTGACATTGTTTTAATTTGTCCGATCATTGGTTTATTAAGTAGATGCATCATTTCATAAAAATAAAACCTGTCTCGTATACATACAAATAAATAAAGTTATGTAATTAAGTTAAGTATATACGATACTTATAACAAAAAAATAACATTTTTTTTGTGACCGTCTGTTTGTTCCGACTAATCTCTGAAATGGGTGGCCCGATTTTGACACGACATATACTGACAGATAGTGGATGTTATAAGGAGCAACTGAGGCTACTTTTATTTTAGCAAACGTTAACGAATCGCGGCACAGTTAGTTTATTATAATAATAATAATATCCCGGGAAATTTTTTACACACGGCTACATGATCCCAAACTAAGCACATATACTACTTTTTTATTTGTAAATACATACTTAATATACATATACACCCAGACTCGGGACATACAGACATGTTCATGCACACAAATGCATATCCTGGGTAGGAATCGGACCTACGACATGCAGCGTGAAAGGCGACATCACGCCAACCACGCCAACGGGCCCGTCAAAGCGCCAATAAGGATGAACGGTTACTGAATTAAGTCTCATCCGAAAGTTTTATACCTGAAGATACTCATAGAGTTTAGATAAATTAAATAAGAATGCTACTGGACGATCATTCAGTACATTAGCGAAGGATTAAACCTTGAAAACAATAAAAGAAAAATGACTTAAGTATGTTACTCACTTTTCAACGCCCATCTCTTGTTCATGATCAATCCATCCAGGAACTTATACCCTTGTTCTCTGCAAGCCGTTTCCTTAACGTTCGCTACAGCACTCGACAGAGAGAGCAAATCACTCGCCAGTACCACTGAAGATGCGTAATCCGGCGATTCAATTGGCCCCACATCTCTACCGACCTCATCTTCATAAGCATTGTATGTCGATGCTTTTGCTTCTCCCGATAGCTTGGGCACATCTGTACTGTTACTATTGACGAAACTGGTCAACTTTGCAATCAAGTCCCTATCAATACCCAGACTTTGAGCTGTCCTGTTAAGCAACGCTAGGTATTTGCTATCTATTGTTTTATTTGAATTGAATATCGGCGATAGTTTTTGTAACACTGCTTTATTTATAACAGTGTCGTTTAATGATTTCGGATCTATAGCGGCCGCGACTGCGCACGCGATTGTGAGGAGCGTTGCAGAGTACATAGCGAACACGCGCGCTCGCGCCGCTTCCAACAACAAACTAAGTCGCCCCAAGGCTTTGCGTTTGCCCATTCAACAACTTATTCGGTACCCTTGCCTTTTTTCATTCTAATCGATTCAATTTATGGTCCTGTAATTGGTTAACCGCGAGATGTTCTAGATGCTTCGAATAATTGTAGCCGTTTAGAAATTCTAAAAATAGTTAGGGTATCCTGTACGGGAATGAACTATTTATTGTAAATATAATAGTGGGAATCATTATTTTTTTTAATTTATGGATACTTTATTTAATTCAGATTTGAATAGCTTGAGGTAGTTATATTAAAATGTAGGCCTATTTTAAGAATTAAATACATTTAATTCTTAAAATAGGCGTGAGCGTTCTACAGAACGGCTTACAGTCTTTCTGCGTGAGATACTCATTTACTCAAAATATCATAAAAAAATAATTTATTTTAACTCTTAAAACTATGGTTTCAGAAAGTGAGAGAAATTGGAAAAACTAAAGGTGTTGTGAAATCTGTGTAAAGTTACAAAAAGTCGTACTGATACCCCTTTTGTTTCAACTTGACAAAGTTTATTTCTCATAAAAATAAGTGTCTGTAAATGAAACAAGACTGAAACTCAAAAATATTTAATATAACAAGTACAACATCGCTACCTTGAGTATCGGTATTGAGCTCCATCACGAGTGCCGTTCGCCGTCCACTCCCACTCATCAAGATCCTGATCCTCTTCGTTGGAGTACGACCTCCTCGGCGTGTATTCCTCTCGATCCATCCACTCATCTTCCCCCCCTTCCTCTTCCTCAATAACCTCTAAATCATCGTTCATGTGCATATAAGATTCTTCTCCAATTTCATCATCAACTTCTTCTTCTAATATTTCTCCAAAGTCACCGTTGCCTCTCTGTGATTCGTACTCCACTTCTGTTTCAGGAATCTCTTCCAATACTTCTCTGTGGGCTACCAGATGTCTTCTTGCTGGCATCTCTTTTACTTCTTCTTTCTCAGTTATATAGTTACCTTCTTTTTTATTTTGTTCCGTTGCTTTATCTAGTTTATCTTCTGTGGTAGTTTTTGATGGGAAGGAGAATACTTTGTGCAGAGATTGCATGGGTATTACGAGAGTCAGTGTTAGAATTGTTGATAGTAGAAATATTCCCGATATTTCTTTGACATCAATCTGAAAAAAAATAAGTTGGAATATTGGGAAGTAGCATTTTGTCCAGTCATACAAATTGGGCACTTTAAACATATTAAACGGAATAATAAATATATTTCGACTTTGACGTGCACCTGACTAGAATTTGTAGATTTCCATTCAATTGATTAAATTACAACATAAAATGGATGTGTTATATTTGATTTGCTGAATCTAATAAGAACAAAAACATGAACAAACATGTATGTATCTAATAAATAAGATCAATAGGTGAGCTCCCCGGTGGGGCATGCACCAATGGATGAATTTTCATCTATATGCATAATTAACAGTTCGCTGACGGTGAGGGAAAACATCGTGAGGAAACCTACCTATCCCTCGGGATCAGGTAATAGTCCGTTCCTGTATACACGGCGACAAGGTTCACCACCTGTCACGTTGGGTTCTGACTATCTGGTGAAACGTGGGCTTTGAGTTGGTTAATACCTCCACAATGTGGTGGTGTATGGCCACTCGAGCCTCTGACTACCCCCGAATGGGGATAAAAGTCGTGACGTATATGTATGTATGTAATAGGTGAGCTAGTCGCTAGTCGCTAAAATCTAAGTAAAATATTTGTACGATTTGTTTTTTGTTGCTGGGGTGATTGACACTTTGCCATTAAAATACTTATAGTGACACATAAGAGAGCTACAATACTCCTTATGCTAAGAATACACGACTACACTAGACACCCAGTGTATGTCAGTTACCCCAACACAAACTCATCACAACACACAAACTCCATATTTAATATCTGACGTGACATTGACATATGTCAGTGATACAGATAAATAATATACAACAGTATCAACACCGCCACTATAACTGAAACAAGGTGTCGCGGTGGTTGACACGTAGACACTCGATGTATACACTGACCCCCTTATTCATAGAAAGTTATGATCGACCTGCAGTGGAATTACAATTTACTAATCACATTTGTTCCTAAAAATGCTTTTCAAAACCATTGCAAACTGGTCAAAATCTCTATGAATAAGGGGGTGAGTGTTTTAGTGTCAAGTGTCGTCCTGTATCCTTAGCATTAGTTTCATGGAAATAAATGAGATTGCCACATGCCATGCCATATGTTATCTCCTTACCAAAGACATCAAAGTGAATTCGCTGGATGTCTTAACGGTAGCGACGTTGGTGATCAAGATAATGAACTGGCAAAGGTAGAGAGCGTAAGACAGGCGGCTGATCAGCACTAGAGGACGGCAGCAGAGGAAGCGAGACAGGACATCTGTAACAAATAATGTAGGATCTAATTTTTGTATTATTCTCTCACTATGATATACAGGGTGGTGACGACATAGTGACAATAAATTAAAACAGGACCCCTGCTAGTCAATCACAACACATTAAAATTATAAAATTAGGTTTACATCAAAGTGCAAAATTTCAAATTTTCAAAAAAAATAAATGCGGAAATAGTCTAAACGAAACAGCCTTTATAAACGTCTACCAACCTCATAGACTGACCTGTAAGTACAAGCGTGGCAACATCGCTTCGGTGTCAGTGTTTGAGCGGTATCTTTGTAGGCGTAAAGTTAAAATTGTCAAAATAAAAAAGCAATCCCGTGGCAATACCTTTGAACATAATTTAATAATATTTTATGTGCGAACTACTAATGCGATACCCAGTATGTGGTTTCATTGTCATGCAGTCGTCACCATCCTGTATGTAACGTTTATCGAATAGATAATAATTTTTAGAATGCCAAAAAGGGACTAATAATATATCTTGACAGTCATGTCGAAAGTTCAGGAAGATCTTCTTCGTAAGAATTATATCCCGAGGCAGGGCCTCGAGATTGCTAGCATTTAGCCACTGTAAAACGACTGGTCTCTAATATTATATTCGTGAATTCTTCATTATAAATCGCAAATTCTTGGCGCTTGATATGTCGTCGATCATATGTTAGCAGTCCTGTTGACCTCCAAATATTTACGTTTTTACAACGCAGAACTCACGAAGATAATAAATATGGTGTCGCAATGGTTAATTGTTAGAAGACTCGGGGCCCAGGAGATGTAGAGAGGTACTCCACCAACTCGGATGGAATGCGGCTTCCCCGCCCGCATACCGCCCACATACCCGCCACCGCCTGCGGCTTCCCGCCCGCCACACCTCCCGCACACCGCCACCGCCTTGTTGTGCGGGTGACGTCACATTTGACAGGTGCCTAGTTGGCTTGGCGGTATAGTAGGTCTCTTAAAAAAAATAGGTATCTTAAAAAAATGTGTAACTCACTGCAACTGCCACTATGCACAGCATAAATCACCCAAGCGATGGCAAGGGCCGAAGCGATCGGCGCGAGCGCAGCGTACTGAGCGGCGAACGCTGCGTTGTATCGGTACTGCGTGGACCCGGAGTCGATGCCGGCCCACCAGACTAGGCACCAGAGGGCGCCACTGGACAGCCAGCCGAGGGCTAAGAGGAACTGGAAGAGAGCCAAATGAGATTATATACCTAACACTTATGTTTTTTTTTAGGTGAAAACTTCCTTAGCGGCGTTGTGCACTTTTCTTGGGATGGGTAAAAAATGATAAACTCGCGACAGGGGTCACGTGTCCTGATCGAAAATGCGACAGATCACGTGTCCTATCTGGGGATGGGTAAAAGTATATAGTTCATAATTTCGCTTTCAACGTCAACGTCTTATTAGCGCCTAAGTGAATGGATCTGGGTGAGTGCTCTATGGGGCGTAGGTTCGAAACCTATGTTCGAATTTAATATATTATTAATTATTTAATTCTTATTATTTTTTATTTTAATTTGTATTATTTTTATATGATTATTAAACAAAGAAAACGGCCAGGATGTTATTTTTTACACTTTTCCCTAACCATTCCAAAATATTTAAAAATGCACAACGTTAATGTTCAAGTTTTCAGTTCTGCCGGCACTCCCGGAGTGCAACCTGGCCGTTTTTTTATTAAAAATGGGCTTGCTCGTGACCTCAATCTTGCCGCAGAGGGAAATATGAGGTCGATCAATAAAAAAAATCAATAGTAGGCCGATCAGATTCAAATTTCGGAAACGGCCTGTGCCCAATTTTCCCTGGTTTGGGTATCCCTGGGATCGCCCCCAGTGCATTGTACTGTACCCATGGTAGAAGCGTTCCTTAGTTTAGGACCATACAGTTGGTGTCTTAGTCTGGCGATATTTGTTAATTATTATTATTTATACATTTTTATGTCTCAACGTTAATGACTTGACTAGACAGCAAAGCATTTGGATATAAAGTCATGTAACTCAGCTATGTTGTAGCTATGTTTCTAGTATACAATTTCTGATACAGCCAGATCGACATGTAAACTCAGTTTGGACTTGAATGGGAGGTCAAATCATAACATCTGACATCATCTATGTTCAATCAATCAAAAGATTTGTATTCGTGTAAGCCAAAAACAGCATTTATGAATAGTAACAAGTCTACCACCGGTTCGTATTCGTAATGCTTCCACTGAGAAGAGCCAGCAAGAAGGTGAGAAGAAACGGCATGGATCCTTTGGTATAGTGGTTCCGACTGTCATTCTACAATGATAGTCATGATCTACCACCGGAGGTCAAACCATAACATCTGACATCATCTATGTTCAATCAATCAAAAGATTTTTATTCGTGTAAGCCAAAAACAGCATTTATGAATAGTAACAAGTCTACCACCGGTTCGTATTCGTAATGCTTCCACTGAGAAGAGCCAGCAAGAAGGTGAGAAGAAACGGCAAGGATCCTTAAGTATATTGGTTCCAACTGTCATTCTACAATGATAGTCATGATCGACAATGGTGTCCAACGATGACGCCAAGGTTTGACCCTCGACGAGTCCCGGGGAAAAGCTAAGTTGTCCACCCTTGTCGACCTTGGCTTACAGGAGTAACAGTGGCGGGAGTGTGTGGCAAGCCTAGTCCCATAAAAAAATGATAGTCATATACAGGTGTTTTTGTCTGGCGATAAGTTTTATTTATTTATTTACGTGCGAAAATCATTGGGAGAGGCCTATATCTAGTAGTGGGCCGGCTTATGAATGGATGATTGGTAAGTAAGTATGTAGAACATGTTTTTAAAATGTATTCATATCAACTTAATTAGAACATGATAAATTATTTAAATGGCTATTACAGCACAAAACGACCTTCTATTTTCTTTGCATCCATAATTGCATTAAATACTTTGTCCTCTAAAATGCTGACATGATATTCAATGTCATTTATTTTTAATTAATTTTAAAAAGGCAACGATGAGTAACTTTAATGTTATTAGGTAAGTATTACGTAATAAGTCGCTAAATTTTATCATTTTTTGAAATCGCTTGCACGCTTGTTTTGCATCAAATCTGGAGGTTAAAAGGCCACATAGCAATTCTGCAAAATAATAATAATAATAATATCCTGGGACATTTTTTACACACGGCTACCTGCTGGCCTACTCCGAAATACGAACCTATCGTTTCGGCTGACGGATTGTCGTGATTTGACATTTCTTCTTTCGTTTTTCTCTACGATTTGACATTGTTTTGATCGTAAATCGAATCCGTACTTCGGACGATCCGTCAGCGACGTATTTCGGAGTAACCCCCCTGATCCCAAACTAAGCAGCCGAAAAGGCGCCTCCGCGCCAACCACGCTAACGGGCCCGTCGAAAAGCAATATTTTTTCTGATTTTCTAGCAGAATCCTTAGCAATTGGGGGAGGCTTATGTCCAACAGTGGACGTCTTTGGCTGAAATGATGATCATGATGATGTATTGTGACCATTTTACGAAAATTGCTATATTATGGTTCTATCTAAATATATAAGAATCAAAGTCCTGACTCACTCACTGACAGACATCACACAGCCTAAACCGCTGGTCGTAGGGACTTGAAATTTGGAGTGTGTATTTGTCTTGATGGGCAGAGGTGTACTAAGAAAGGATTTTTGAAATTCAACCCCTAAGAGCTTTAAATAGGGGATGAAAGTTTGTATGGAAGTTCGTCATTTTGAAGTTACAATTATGACAATTGGTGTTCAGCGCGGACGAAGTCTTGGGCTAAAGCTAGTGGTATATAAATGGTTTCTGGTATATGTGTGTTCTTCCCTGAACAATATTGAAAATTATGTTGAGATTATTTGGTTTCGACAATGCTCAGAGTATTTTCAGCTACTTGTCTCAGACTGTACTTTGTAAAATCTGGACTCGTGCACTGCCAAAGTATTACAAAATAAATATACGCTACAGAAGGGCTAGACAAGTGGCTGACGTCTACAAGCGTTCCTTCAAATCGCTACGCTTCATCTATGGAAATGACATAAGTCACGTGATCTCAAGCGTGATCTTCATAGCGACTTGTTGTTGATTTACATAGCAACGTTTGACATTTCCATACATTGTGAAGTTTATTCTATTCTATTCGATTAGCGTTCATGCCACTTGGCTAGCCCTTCAGTAACCCTTTCTCGAAGCGTTTCGGCCGTTGTTTGATCCCCTATTAATGCTGTCATTTTTTACATCATGCTGTTAATGCTGCCAACAATTATGACTAAAAAAAACAAAAATATCTGATTGTCAGAAAAATCTCACCTTGTTTTGACCGGCGGTGTTTTTCAAGGCCAAACCCAAGCTTAACCCTACTAGGTACGGCGTCGATCGGTGTAATGTCGACGTGTAGCTCAAACGTGCCGTCCTGAAAAGCTGGCTGCCACTGTAAAAAAAAACTTGATTTTTCAGTAGTCGGGCTTTAGTTTTTTTTTATTAATTAGTTAGACATTTAAGTATGTTTTATTGCGGTGTATTTGGGTACATTATAATATCTGCGTAATTTTTTTATGTTAGGTCCACAGCAGACATGCTATTTTTCGCATCGGCGATCGGTGATTTTGCGACTGTATCGATGCTGCGTCGCGTTTTGGCGACTCTTTGCAGTCTCTCTGTCTCTCTCTCGCTCTACAGTCGCAAAATCGCCAATTGCCGATGCTAAAAGTAGCATGTCTGCTGAGGCCCTTACTTAGGTGGCAACCAAGTGTACCTACGGCCCGCAATTTAAGCCGTTACCGTAGCCTATATATGCTTGCAATACCAAAGGCATCGCTCGCGCATTGCCGAAGTGAAGGGGTGTAGGACAGAGGGAGGGGAATGGGAGGGTGGGTCGGACTTCCGGCTCTCTCACTCATCATATGAAACGCAGTTGTAATAGCTACTTTACGCCGATCGTCTGTAAGAGAGTGGTACTACCCCGGTCGAGCCAGCCCATATATGAGCTGTAGTCAATTGGCTACAGCTTGGCTCTAACATCAATAATTGTATCACTTTCATCAGATTGTAAATACACTGAACCGCAAAGAAAAAGGGTCGGTTAGAAAATCTTCAATAATATTTTCAATATCATTTTATTTATTTTACATTTATTAAAATTAAAAAGCTTCAATTCATTATTTAGGGTTTCTTACCCAAAGGGTGCCAACGGGACCCTATTACTAAGCCTACGCTGTC
Source organism: Drymonia ruficornis (assembly GCA_947859195.1). Taxonomy (NCBI): domain Eukaryota; kingdom Metazoa; phylum Arthropoda; class Insecta; order Lepidoptera; family Notodontidae; genus Drymonia; species Drymonia ruficornis. The sequence continues at coordinate 2,873,391 of OX401910.1, read as the reverse complement.
CGTCTGTCCGTTCGTCCGTCAGTCTGTCAGCGGGCTGTATCTCACGACCCGTAATAGGTAGAGAGTTAAATTTTTTACAGAATGTGTATTTCTGTTGCCGCTACAACAACAAATAGTAAAAAAAAACGGCCAAGTGCGAGTCGGACTCGCGCACGAAGGGTTCCGTACCATTCTATAAAAACGGCAATCATGTCTGTTGTATGGGAACCCCACTTAAATATTTTTTTATTCTGTTTTAGTATTTGTTGTTACAGCGGCAACAGAAATACAAATTTTATTCTGACTTTTCGGATAGTTTTGATAAAATCTATTGCTCAATTCGAAATTGTATCCATAAAGGGCTAGGTAACTAAAGAGTGCACAGTATGTGCCAGCATTCAAGTCAATATTGATAAACACATTATCTATTTGAGTATAACCCGTTGTGGTAACAACACGAGGAAGTTTTGAATTTAAACCAATATGGTCAAAATATTTTTTTAAAGGTGCATTCTCATTAGATTCCAGTAAGTCTACATTAAAATCCCCGCACACTATAGTCGGAGGCAACGGGAGTATTCTGCCATCAAATATGACACTATGAAAGCAATACAACAATTTCCAATCGATCGAAACCTAGAGATAACGCAAAACTTGTCAATAGCAGGCGAATTTTGGTCGTGACTATATTGCGATCTGTAAAACGAAACCATAGCGCGATCTAGGAGCTCATCTAGCGTCATCTAGTGGTACGTAGCGGTACTATTATTTTATATATTATGAGGTTCTTATTTTATATTATCTTTGTTATAGCAACAATTATTTACTCTTTGCCACCTCACTCCCATAAAAAAAAACTGCTCAACATCAGGCGGGCTGTACGCTTTTTTGCCACCTCAGTCCCATAATTGTTAGTACACACCTGCAATAATAGGTACATAAAGTACACAAATAAATAAATACACATTCTGTGAAAAACTATTACAACGCCATCTATAGTTCTAATACTCTGTGCTTGAAACTCCGAATGCATTTGAAACTTGATTTACAAATATGTTTACGTACGTAAACAATGTATTTGCACAAATCAGTTTAGTGTTAACATTATTTTAATTTAAGCTGTGGGCGACAAAAAAAATGCGAATTACTCAAAAAAAAAACAACTCATAGTAAGATTCGAACCTAATACCCACATACACGTGGACTAACGCTTTAACCATACGGCTAAGATGATCTCTAGTCTTGCACTCGAATTATTATACTACTTATGACACTGTAATGCCAATGATATCATAACAATGTTAGATGGCGCTACTTTGACTGGTACTATTAATTTAAAACTTATTTATGGGTCAAAAATGTAGTTTTACATTTCTATTTTTTGTCAACAATTTATCTAAAATATGTCATAATGATCACTCATGGTTAAAATGTTAGTTTTCTCTTTATATATTGTTTAATTTATGAGTTATCAATAAAAACGCCAAAAATATCGAGTTTATTGTATGGGGACCCCCTTTATTTTTAAGTTTTATTTTATTTTTAGTATTTGTTGTTGTAGCGGCAACAGAAATACACATTCTGTGAAAATTTCATGTCTCTAGCTATTACCGTTTGTTAGATACAGCCCGCTGACAGACAGACGGACAGACAGACAGACAGACAGACAGACAGACAGACAGACAGACAGACAGACAGACAGACAGACGGACAGCGTAGGCTTAGTAATAGGGTCCCGTTGGCACCCTTTGGGTACGGAACCCTAAAAATTAAATTAAATTTAAAAATAAAGATTATATATTTTGACGTTTATATTCTACGGTGGTACGGAACCCTTTATGTGCGAGTCCGACACGCACTTGGCTGGTTTTTTTATTTTCATTTAAGCACATTAAAATTTTCTTTAATTTAGTGTTTATCCATAAAGCTAGGTCAGGTACTTTTGAAGATATTGAAGATTTTCTAACCGACCCGTTTTCTTTGCGGTCCAGTGTATTTTCAGCCTAGTTCAGTCTTGCTGATAATGAAATAATCTATAGTACATCGAAATGCACCTTCGATAGAATGACGGCTGCGGAATTTCCCAAAACAGAATTATATCGTAAAAACGTCCAATTATTTTTAGTTTAGATTATATATGAAGTCGTTTTTTTGCCTGGCCAATAAAAGTTCATTAGACTGCCCCTGCCCGCACAAAAACATCCACCATTAAATTCTTAAAATACCTAATAAGTTATAAATAACATCTACAAACTTTGAAATAACATGTTAGTCGTATGATCTGACGATAAGTGGTGCTACGAAAGGTCGTATGTTAAAAATACACGAGGACACTAGATACTTTTTTAGATAAGTAACTTTTATTTAGTTTATTTTCCTTTTTTAGGGTTCCGCACCCAAAGGGTGCCAACGGAACCCTATTACTAAGACTCCGCTGTCCGTCTATCCATCTGTCTGTCTGTCCGTCTTTCAGCGGGCTGTATCTCACGAACGGTAATAGGTAGAGAGTTGAAATTTTCACACAATCTGTATTTCTGTTGCCGCTACAACAACAAAAAATTTATTAAAATTTAAAATAAAGGGGGTTCCCATAGAAAAAACTTGACGAAACGAAACCCTTTATGTGCGAGTCCGACACGCACTTGGCTGGTTTTAGATCACATTATGCAGCTTCTTTGTTTGTTTTTTTTTTCTATCATTTCTGTATTTAAGCGTTTTATGTACGCTCTCTGTTTGTTTATTGTGTTTGTTTGTATTTCCATTAATTTAGTAATTTATTGTTTTCTGTATCTGCAGAAACTTTTAGATGGCCTTTAGGTATTTCACTAAATTTTAAAAGTTGTTCTAGCTGTAATATTTCCAATAAATACTTATTAAATAAATGAGTCGTTCAAAGCTGCAGTCACTGATTTGTAAACGATCAGAGATTAAGCAACGCTTGGCAATGTCAATCAGAGATGGGTGACCATTTAGCGGCTTTTGAACTGAGCGTCTCCGTGCTTCGGAGGGCACGTAGAAAGTCGGTCCCGGTTGTTGTGATCTAGGCAGCAGTCGTTACGCCTTGTCAGAGGCCTTCGGGCGGCTTGAACAACTCTGACATCAGGTTGGCCACTAACCATACGATAAGATAAAAAAGATTAACAAATAAACAATGTTTTTACATACCTAACCCCATGATAAGCCAGCATGGTCAATCTGTGATCTCTGACGGTGGTGTATCGAGAGTACGTGGCTATGACATGAAGACTCGGCAGCAGGATCTTGGCCAGTCCAGGCCTCGCCTGGGTCACCCACACTAGAACCCCGCCGAGGATCGTGAGCTGCATATCCAAAGCTAGCTGGTGCGTTTGTGGTGCGCACTGAAAGGGAATGACGTCATTATTACAGCTTCCAACAAAGCTATGACGAATAGAGAAGCTTGAAATCACGATGCGGTGATTGGTCGTGTTTCAGGGCCTGGGATTGATGGGCAAACAAGTGTACGGCCCGCCTGATGTTAAGCAGTTACCGTAGTCTATAGATGCTTGGAATACGAAAGGCATCGCTTGCACGTTGCCGACCTAAAGAGGAGTGGGACTGAGGGAGTGGGGACTCAATTGTCTCTCCCTCTCTCTCTCTCTCTCTCTCTCTCTCTCTCTCTCTCTCTCCCTCTCCCTCTCTCTCTCTCTCTCTCTCCCCCCCTCTCTCTCTCTCTCTCTCTCTCTCTCTCTCTCTCTCTCTCCCTCTCCCTCTCTCTCTCTCTCTCTCTCCCCCCCTCTCTCTCTCTCTCTCTCTCTCTCTCTTTTTTTCTCTTTCTCTGTATTAATAAGAGTAGAGACAAACCATTAATGAAGTCTCAGTCAACTATCATTGTGACTAGGCCTAAGTAAGTTAGTGGGAGATAAGTAGCGTTTAAGTATTGAGCTATCATAAATGCTTAGGTGCTCCCACACTGCTGTTATAAAATGTTTACAAACATTTTCTAACACTAATACATTTACTAATGTTAGGAATTGTTACATTCTGATAGGAATTGTTAGCTAACAATTGGTAACTAACAATGTTGTTTTTTTTTTTTTTTTTTATAGGACTGCGGTGGCAAAAAAGCGTACGGCCCGCCTGATGTTAAGCAGTTACCGTAGCCTATAGATGCTTACAATACCAAAGGTATTGCTCGCACATTGCCGACCTGAAGGGGAGTGGGATGGAGGGAGGGGGAGGGGGGGTGGGCTTACGGCTCTCTCACTCATCGTACGAAACGCAGCTGTAATAGCTGCTTTACGCCGATCTTCTGTGAGAGGGTGGTACTACCCCGGTCGAGCCAGCCCGTTTATGAGCTGCAGTCAATTGGCTACAGCTTGGCTCTACCACCTGGCTCTGGCTTGTTAAAATTTTTTTACTAACATTATCTAATATTACAACATTTTTTAACATTGTAATCAAATTTTGGTCAACAAAATGTTTACTAACGTTAGTAAACATTTTATAACAGCAGTTTGGGAACACCAATACTCACCATATCTTCGAAGCCAAAGTAGTTCTGCACATAGAGCAGGTTCCACCACCATCCCTCCTGGCAGACTTGCGCGTTCTTCGTGACGAAGGTCCCCCACATTGGTCCAGTGGAGATATTGTCCCATACGAAGGCGTAGAAGAGAACCAGGGCCAGTAGAGCTGGGGTCAACCTGGGAATCACTCTACTATTAACGGCCGAATACTCAAAGGGTACTTAAATATTTAAGTCCCACTTAGCAGTTTGAGACGTTAACTGTAATTTTTTGTATGGCGCGTCAAAGTTAAGCAGCTCTCAAATTTAAGTTGCGTACGAGTTTTGTTTTTTATAGGAATGCGATGGCAAAATGCGTACGGCCCGCCTGAGGTTAAGCAGTTACCGCAGCCTATAGATGCTTACAATACCAAAGGCATTGCTCGCACATTGCCGACCTGAAGGGGGTGGGCTTACGGCTCTCTCACTCATCGAACGAAACGAAGCTGTAATAGCTGCTTTACGCTGATCTTCTGTGAGAGGGTGGCACTACCCCGGTCGAGCCAGCCCGTTTATGAGCTGCAGTCAATTGGCTACAACTTGGCTCTACCACCTTGAAAAGTATTCGGCCGTAAGACTTCCTTATCACAGAAATCGGATGATTGGATGCTTTCTGGCCCTTAATAATTATGCAAGTCCTCAAGAATATTACAAGATATCGACCGCGAAGAATTTACGATTTACAATTAGAGACTAATGGTTTTCCAAAAGTTAGCAGACTTGGGACCCTGATATACACCGACAGGATTACCATACCAAATATGCGCGTGTCCAGGATAGTACCGCCCTCTCACAGGAGATCGACGTAAAGTAGCTTTCCTTTTTCCTCCCTTTGTCCCACTCGCCTTCAAATCGGCAATGTCCGAGCATGCGACGCACCAATTTCCTAAGGCGCCTTGCTAAATATTGTGCACTATTAAATTAAAATCTTTTATATCGGTTGGTAAGAATATTACGCACGTAATCCTAAGAATAACACCCAAATAAAAATAACTGTTGGAAAACCCCAAAACAACACTGAATCCACCCTAAACGTGTTTCTCAAAACTAAGTATATTTAGGATTTAATAATCCAAATATAATATTCTAAATCTAAAATGCGTAAGACGTAAATGCAGACACAACAAGAGTGTCCTTTGAATAACCCCGGAAGGAATTGTAATTTGAAGATTGTTTGTGTTGATCATAAAATACGGTAGGTATTTTACTATATCTAAAATGACCCATATTTAAGATGTAGTAAAATACCGTATTGATGTAATCCTAGAAGATTATTACATTTAAAAGATTATTTCATCTAGTCCCATTAAAAAAATAGATGATCCTATCGAACGAAATTTTATATAATATGTTGGTACAAGGTTTTGAAAAATGTGTCACTAAAACTAAACTTTAAAAAAAAAAAACCGACTTCAAAAAAACCTGGATCACTAAAAAGCCTGAAATAATATTTCTATTACCACCTCTGCCTACCCCTTTGGGAAAACCAGACGTGATGGTGTGTTATCGAGTATTTGGGGTCGGTGCCAATCTATCTTCTTACTTTTATAGTAGGTATACTTGGCATACCAAGATTGGCACCGACTCCAAATACTCGATAACACACCATCACGTCTGGTTTTCCCAAAGGGGTAGGCAGAGGTGGTAATAGAAATATTATTTCAGGCTTTTTAGTGATCCAGGTTTTTTTGAAGTCGGTTTTTTTTTTATAAAAATAATTTTATTTCACGATTTTTAGTGGCGCCATACCAATGAACATTTTGGAATATTGTACTGTTTGAAGTAAGCCCAACAAAAGGTAACTGCTATAAATCTTTGAGGAATTCCCTCGACTGTCTATGGTCTCCATCATTAGACCTGTAATGGCACTTATAACCCATATGGGTGCAAAGTTCTCTCCAATACAAATTAATCAAGCCAAAACACCAGGTAATTGCTGTAAATCGTTGAGGAGTTCTCTCGACTGTCTTTTGACTCCATCATCAGACCCCTAATGACAGTCACAACCCATCTAGGTGTAAAGTTCTTATCAATACTAATTAATCAAGCCCAAACACAAGGTAGCTACTGTAAAACGTTGAGGAGTTCCCTTGACTGTCCCTCGTCTTCATCATCAGTCCCCTAATGACAGTCACAACCCATCTAGGTGTAAAGCTCTCATCAATAGAAATGAATTAAGTCGAAACACAAGGTAGCTACTGTAAAACGTTGAGGAGTTCCCTTGACTGTCCTTCGTCTTCATCATCAGACCCATAATAACAGTCACAACCCATCTAGGTGTAAAGTTCTCATCAATACAAATTAATCAAGCCCAAACACCAGGTAATTGCTGTTAATCGTTGAGGAGTTCCCTCGACTGTCTTTCGGCTCCATCATCAGATCGACTCCAGACCTTCATAAAATAGTAGTGCTTTAAAATACTTAATGAAAAAAATTACAAACGCACTAGTCGCCCCTACGATTTTCGAAGATTCCCCTCGATTTCTCTGGGATGCCATCATCAGATCCTGGTTTCCTTATCATGGTACCACCCCCGGAAAATCTCCTTTCCAACAAAAAAAGAATCATCAAAATCGGTTCATAAACGACGGAGTTATCCGCGAACACACATAAAAAAAAAAAAAAACAAAAAAAAAAATATATATATACGGTCGAATTGAGAAACCTCCTCCTTTTTTGAAGTCGGTTTAAAAACAGACTTCAATATCACCTATCATTGTAATTTTAAGTAAACTATATTATTATTTTTAATATGACCTATGTATGCTTTTGAATGCAAATGCATAGATTGTACGAACGTATCTTAACTTTTTGTGCGCCTGATATTTAGTTACTAGCAACGGTATCAAATTATTTTAAACATCGTTTGTGCGGCAGGCGTTTTGCTAAACGGTAGAAGATATTTAAATTAAATGAGAGCGGTTGGGAGAGGTTCACACCATATGGATGCTCTGTATCCCACTAATGTACATACATCTCGAGGCTTCTTTTCGCGCACGCTGTGGAATGATCTCCCTCCTGAAGTCTTTCCTATGCACTACAACATAGGGACCTTCAAAAGGCATGTTTACAGGTCTCTAATAGGTCGGCATTGCGTCTGCTCCCTTATGGTACGATTTCGCGGGACGCTGCAGACAGCAGACGCCGTCGGTCTCATATAAATTGTAATGCCGTCTACCGTCGCGGCACATGTCATCGCCACAATTTGTATGAAGGTAGGAGTTTCATGGACGCGGCAGACGGCAGACGTCAGTCGGTCTCATATAAATTATTGTTTAAATCATTTATAATTAACCCATACATGACGACACTTGAGACGACATATTCAGATAGCTGGGGCTTAGACCGGCCCCCAGCCACAACCGGCTTCCCGTGTAGCATGGACTCCCCATTATAATGCCGTCTGCCGTCGCGGCACATGTCATCGCCACAATTTGTATGAGACCGACTGACGTCTGCCGTCTGCCGCGTCCATCGAACTCCTACCTTAAGACCGACTGACGTCTGCTGTCTGCCGCGTTGAGCGTACTCCTACCTTTTTGCAGATGTCCGGGGCAGCGGTTTCCACTTACCATCAGAGCGCCGAGTCACTTAGCCATTGAACTGCCACCTTAGCTTTTTGCTATTCTGACCGACGCTCTGATTGATTCTGACCGACCAATCAGAGTGTCGGTCAAAATCAACCGACGATCTGATGGACCAACTATCCGTGTGTCTTCCTAGGCAATAAAAGAATCATTTCCCATCACAGGTACGAAATAAGCGAGTACCTTAGGTATTTCGAGAAGAGTCTCCTGAGCGCCCCGGTGTCCTTTTCAACGGATATTCTGTGCGCCGTGAGGGTTCCGCTGAGCAGTATGAAGCAGTCCGTGAATATCCAGCCGGCTCGGCACCAAGACCATATCGGTGAGCTGACTGTCTGGAAAACATATTGGCAATTATCATCCATGATTGTGTATAGAAAATAGAATCAACTGAAACTTCATTTTTCCACTAGTAAAAGTTAGAGTGATACATCCATGATGTATTATATTATAGAAGATAAATTACGTATCTCCCAGAGTTGGCCAGAAATTAATTACAATTAATTAATTGCAATTGAATTTAATTGTCACAAATACCCATTAATTGTGTTTTGTTTGCGTTGTTAACCTTAATAATATGTAGTGTATCAGTATTTTATGAGGGGTTTTTTTTTCAATATGAGAGTGATTCAAAAAATATATTTGAATCCCTCTTGCATTACTGGTACCTATGCAGACAACAAAGTAGGTAGGTACCAACCCACTTATTATTGAATAAGATACTATTATCGGAGATCACGGAATCGAACAAAATAACTCAATGGTAGTAACTCTTTCAAAGAGACGTGATAATCCACATAACAATTCGATGCCGACAACGTAAGCTCAAGGATGAATGAATGAATATTTGGATGCTGAGAGCATTAAGAGAGAGTGAGTAAGTTGGTTTCCACCCACGTTACACACGAGAATCATTGATGCAGTTTGGTCATTGATGAGATAAAATTGGCATCTGCCAAAATGCGATTCACCAAAGCAAATATAAATGTACATCAGCGCACGCGAAGAAATACAAAAATCACGAAGTTATTTTATTAAGTAAGTACATCAGTTTTTTTATGTTACTAAGGTGGCAAACAAGCGTACGGCCCTGATGTTAAGCAGTTACTGTAGTCTATAGATGCTTGCAATACTATAAAGGCATCATTCGCAAGTTACCGACCAGCACTAGTAGCACAGCCGAACATGACAAGACAAAAAGCAAGATAAATTGATTTCCTCATTCTCTCTTATTCATTAAGAAAGGGAGATAGTGACTCGGTGCGACATAATGCGTGACAAAAGTCGTGTCTTGACGTGTGTGCTAACCCCGCTGAAGTGGAGTGGGACAGAGGGAGGGAAGGGGGGTGTGCTTCCGGCCCTCTCATTCATCGTACGAAACGCAGCTATAATAGATACTTCACACCAATCTTCTGTAAGAGTGTGGTACTGCCCCGATCGAGCCAGCCCTTTTATGAGGTGCAGTCAATTGACTTCAACTTGGACCTACCTCCAATACTCTTTTAAAGGTCTGCAGTTTCAAAGTGATTAATGGCTATAGTTCAAAATGTATCAATGTCTATCATTTCGCAACGTGATGACCGTAGAGTAAAGTGCGGGTTGACTGCGCGGGCGCGACCAGCCAACGTCACTTGGCAACTGGCCAATGATAACAACTGGAACCGTACTGGCATAAAGGTGGCTACTCACGATTCAATTTTGTATTCAATCTGTCGATTCAATTTGTTGAAGTCAAGAATGACTGTACTGAAATTAGGCGTCAATTTGCCTCCTCACCGCGCAATCTGTCAAATCAACTCAAGTTGAATCGATAGATTGAATACAAAATTGAATTGTGAGTACCTTACAATTAGAGTTGTACTACTGTTACTGTTATGTCCTTTACAATAGACATAAAAAGATCTTAAAGGCACTCGGCACCCGACCAGCACCGCCTCGCCGCTTGGCGTCCACTCGTTGTCGTCAGGTGGTCCGCGGGCGGACGCTGATTTAACACCATAAACGTCACGTGATCAACCAGTGGACCGCGCGTGATCAACGAGTGAACGCCGCGTGGTCAGCGCGTGGTCCACTTATTTCCGGTTCAGTTAGTGGATGCCGACCGACGAGGCGGTGCTGGTCGGGTGCCGAGTTGATAGATGAGTGCCAACCTTAAAAGCATTAAAAGTAAATTTAAAGCACTCAATAGGTTTAAAACGCTTGTAAGCTTGGGCTTCCGGCTCTCTCACTCATCGTACGAAACGCAGCTGTAATAGCCGCTTTACGCCGATCTGTGAGAGGGTAGTACTACTCCGTTCAAGCCAGCCCGTATAGCTACCATAGCATTTGCGACGGTATAGACGAGCCATCTAGTCTGCTCTATGAATATCTTTCATACCTACATCATCGCAAGAATTGACCATGCCGCAATCTGGCACCGTGCCAAAATCATTACAGACACGTATTGTTACACGCCAAATTAAACTGTATGCCTTTATAATAAGAGCATCGTCGTAAAATATATGGATAGTCCACAGATATTACCAAGAAAGAGGGACATGTGACTGTCCAAAATAATATGTCCTACTAAACGGAGTGGCCAAAATACATACATTCACGGAAAAAAATATTGAAAACATGTCGATATTGCCAATACGGCTCATCTTCTGGTGAATAACACGCATCAAAATTCCTTTAAGTTCATTGTCGAATTGCAATAACGTAAATCATCATCATCATCATTTCAGCCATAAGTTTAAAAACTAAAACCCGACTACTGAAAAATCGCGCTCTAAAAAGTATGAAACAAGAAAATATTCTTATCTGGAGGATAGCCGTGGTCCGTGGTCATATGCCATTTTGCTCTAAAGGAGCTACACGGACCACGGCTATCCTCCAGATAAGAATATTTTCTTGTTTCATACTTTTTAGAGCGCGATTTTTCAGTAGTCGGGTTTTAGTTTTTAAACTTACTTTTTATTTAATTATTTTGGAGTTATAGGTAACAATATATATATTTTTGAAATGTGCTCATCAAGCTATTTCATTTGATACCCCACACGGTTTTGTCAAAAAATGTTATTTTTTAGTGCATGACATTATGTCCTCTAGAGGGCGCCATATGAAATTTTATGTGACGTCACATAACCTATAACCAGCGCGCCATTAAGCCGCTTCTAATGATACCTCATTTGTCAAATTACGACAAGTAGTTTGGAAGTTAGGTGGGAACAGATGCACATACATACATACATACATACATACATACATACATACATACATACATACATACATACATACATACATACATACATACATACATACATACCGGTCAAAATCATAACCCTCCGCCGTAGTCGGGTAAAAAGACGACCACTGTTGGACATAAACCACCCCCAAAGTTTTCTCAACGTCCGGTCCTGTGCCACATGCATCCAGCGATTTCCCGCGACCTTCACTATGTCGTCGGTCCACTTTGAGTAAATAGATGTGTGAGCACTGAGCACAAATCTAGTGATTGCAATGTAAGGTGGTACCATATCTACTAAAATAATACATCAATGGAATAGTGATTGATTTATATACGATGGTCAATATCGATTTATTTTTTGTATAGTTGGCTTTGTAATCGAGTATATGTGTTAATGAACTTTGCCCGATTAGTCAAGTGGCTAGAATAAATAATTACAAAGATATTCGCTATTGTTTGCTAAAACTACCCTCTAATGACGTAATATATATCTAGTTAGTACATTTTTCAAAACTTTAAACGTCTGTATTTTTGCAAATTTTGAAGCTATTTTGAATATTATTACTATTAGTAATCGCAAGTCATAATTTATATAGGTACTTAATTTAACAATAAAAAATATGACATTACCGCTTATTGTTAAGGCAATAAGAAATATAATATAATGAAATTATTCTAATTATCGATACAGTGAGTGTCATCCCTAAGACTATTTATTTTACAGCATGCTTACACAGATGTTCCAAATAAAACTCCACGGCTAAGGTTAAACGCTGGCACGTGTGAACACGCCGTCATTAGCTGGCCACTGTCTAAACTTTCTGGGTCATTGTTAGGAGAATATGGTTTATTGGAACGAAATTACAGTATTATGTAACAAAAACCGACTTCAAAAAACCCTAGACCACTGAAAAGCCTAAAATAATATTTCAATTACCACCTCTGCCTACCCCTTCTGGAAAATCAGGCGTGATGGTATTTTATCGAGTATTTAGGGTCGGTGCCAATCTGTCTTCATAATTCTAGTAGGTAAACTTGGCATACTAAGATTTAATTATTTTATATTTTATATTTTGGGGATTGTTGGGTGATTTTTATTAATAGGTAGGTGGGTAGGTTATTTTTTCTTTGTAATCTTTATTATTTTATTAAATTTAATTTTGAAAATCTGCCGCAATTGACGGAGTAATCGTGTAACAAACACACAAAAAACATATAGTCAAATTGAGAACCTCCTCCTTTTTGAAGTCGGTTAAAAATAGAGCTGCTCTGATTGCATGCAGCCACTATCAGTATTTATAGTTGGACTTACAGAGGTCAAGTCCATTATTATAATTTGGCAATCCAACCAAAGCCATAATTTATTTATAATTCATCACTATACACATTCTTTATGTTATCGATTGTGAGAAAACCGTATTTTGTGTTGCTGATGAGTCAACTGGATCTTAAAACTTACAACTCAGGTGAAAGTAGTAATCTCTTATTTAGTACTAGCTGTGCCCGCGGCTTCGCCCGCGTGGAAATTGATGTTTATGATTAGTCTGTCTTATTCCAGAGCCTACACTATCTGCCGTTTCCCGGATCCCGTATCTCTGATCCCGGATCCCGGACATCGTTACCGGGATCCCGGATCGCGTTTGCCGGATCCCGTATCCCATAATCCTTGATTCCGGATACCAGACCCAATATCCCAGATATCCCGTATCCCGGATATCCCGTATCCCGGATATCCCGTATCCCTGATACCAGATCCTGTTTACCGTATATATCACGTATCTCTAAACAGACTTTATTTTTAAGAAGACATCTAAACACCAATTTTCATAATTAATTCTAACTTCAAAAATGACGAACTCCCATACAAACTTTCATCCCCTATTCTACCACCTTAGGGGTTGAATTTTCATACACCATGTTATTATTATTATTTTTATTTAAAGAAATTCAAAACAACTATTAACTATCAAAAATGACTTACATTCATCCCCCATTTAAACCCCTTAGGGGTTGAATTTTCAAAAACCCGATTTAAAAATTTTTCATTTTATAAAAGATACCTAATCACCAATTTTCATACTTCTAACTTGAAAAATGACGAACTTGCATACAAACTTTCATCCCTTATCCCCCCTTAGGGGATGAATTTTCAAAAACCCTGAAATTATTTTTTTACATATATAAAAATAAACCTAAACACCAAGTTTCACAATTCTAACTTCAAAACTGACAAACCTCTATGCAAAATAACATACAATCTTTCATCCCTTATTTTACCCCCTTAGGGGTTGAATTTTCGAAAACGCTGAAATTATTTTTTTACGTATATAAAAAGAAACCTAAACATCAATTTTCACAATTCCAACTTCAAAACTGACAAACATCCATGCAAAAAAATGTATTTTACCCCCATAGAGGTTGAATTTTCAAAAACGCTGAAATTACTATTTTTAATTTTTTTAAAGACACCTAATTACAAATTTTCATAATTCTAACTTGAAAAATGACGAACTTGCATACAAACTTTCATCTCTTATTTAACCCCCTTAGGGGATGAATTTTCAAAAACCCTGAAATTATTTTTTTACATATATAAAAAGAAACCTAACCACCAATTTTCACAGTTCTAACTTCAAAACTGACAAACATCCATGCAAAATAACATTAAAAACTTTCGTCCCCCATTTTACCCCCTTCAGGGTCGAATTTTCAAAAACGCTGAAATTACTAATTTTTATTTCTAAAAAGACACCTAATCACGAATTTCCATAATTCTAACTTCAAAAATGACGAACCTACATACAAACTTTCATCCCCTATTTAACCATCTTAGGGGTTGAAATTTATAGGTATGATTAGCCTATGTCTCCTTCCAGAGTTTACACTATCTACATTTCAAATTTCATTAAAATCGGTGCAGTAGTGATGGAGATACGTGGTAACAAACATTCACACACAAACACACACACAGTTACTTTCGCATTTATAATATTAGTAGGATAGGAAGTAGGATAGACTCGCGTTGCAGGAAGATGGATGGATGGATGAATGGATTAATGGATGGATGGATGGATGGATGAATGGATGAATGGATGAATGGATGAATGGATGAATGGATGAATGGATGAATGGATGAATGGATGAATGGATGAATGGATGAATGGATGAATGGATGAATGGATGAATGGATGGATGGATGGATGGATGGATGGATGGATGGATGAATGGATGGATGGTAAAGGACTGTCACGGATACGGGACACGGGACGGGACGTTTATCAGATGGATTGAAATTTTGTTTGTTTACCTACTACTACTATCTTTGTAAAGAAAGAAAGATGCCAGATTCCTTAACCTGTAAAGGGAACAAGATAAAATATATGCTGAATTCAAGTTCTTACCTCAGTTAACTGCAATCTATTGGTGTAAGGTTTGGCACCGATTGGAAGAAACTTGTGGGTGATCAGCACCGCGATGGTCGCTAATCCTCGAATACCGTGGATGCAGGAGATCTCGTCCTTGTCTCCTGGAGCTACCAGCTTGCTCACCGTATGGTAGAGAGAGAAAGCGCTTAGGAAACCATCTGTGGGGAAGACAGAGACAGAATAATTCAATCGATTGATAGCATTATGAGAATAAAACACAGAATTGTTTAACCAAAGCCGTCTGTCAGCACGATGGTTTATATTTGAAAACGCTTTGAGCATCTTCTTCTAGTGACCCATCTGTGTCAGAGTTGTTCAAGCCGCCCGAAGGCCTCTGACATGCCCTAACGACTGCTATCTTAGGGTCTCCGCAGACTAGCTACTTTTAGCATCGGCGACCGGCGGTTTTGTGACGTATCGGTGCTGCGTCGCGTTTTTTCCAGCGCGAACGATCAAGACGCAGCATCAAAATCGCCGATCGCCGATGCTAAAAGTAGCTACTTAGTCTGCGGAGGCCCTTAATGACAACAACCAGGACCGACTTTTTGCGTGCCCTCCGAATCACGGTGACGCTCAGTTTGAAATGTCACTAAACGGTCACCCATCTCTAATTGACCTTGCTAAGCATTGTTTAATCTCGGATCGTTTACGAATCAGTGATAATAGCTGACTTCATAGCCAGCTACACCATCGCTTTGACCATAAGACGAAGACCTGCCTGATCGTTTGATTGCTTCTTTTTCGTCCTCTTTCGATTTCTTCTGATCGCACTCGGCTTTCTCATCAGACTCTTCGCTCTGGCCCTCCGTTCTTGGAGAAAAAAAGTCTTGAGCCGTCGCCACAAGTACCAACATAATGATGATACCATAGAACGATCTGAAATCAAAAAATGTATTACAATATCGAATGCAGACGCTCAAGTTTAAAATGAACTTAAATGAATGAGCACTCAATTCACGTTACTTTAAAATAGATGATACATTAATTGATACGGCAATAACGCAGAAGCTTCTAGAAGGCCTCTGACAGGGCTTAACGACTGCTCCCTAGATGACAATAGCCCGGACCAACTTTTTACGTGCCCTCCGAAGCATGGAGACGCTCAGTTCAAATGTCACTAAATGGCAACCCATCTCTGCCTGACCTTGCCAATCATTGCTTAGCCTCCAATCGTTTACCGATCAGTGTTGATCTATTGCATGATAAATAATATGATATGGTTAATTTATTGCAAGATAAATAAATCGTCTTGGTTTAACAGTCTTGGTAGCAGTACTATAGTGATAGAGCTTCCATTTTCTTCAGTTCTTATTTCATTAAGACAAAACAAAACTCACAGCGTCAAGACTGTCGGCCACTCGACCCAATTCTTCCACCATTCAACTCCTTCCTCCACTTGACAGTCCTGCTCGTCGACTTTAACACGAAGCACCACTCCACTGGTATGCTGGTAGTGTTTGACCGCATCTTTGATGATTACTTCTACGTCTTCAGGGTTGCAAGCCGCTGGCACGCACACGCCCCAGCTCAGCGTGGAAAAACGTGGCAGGAAGTGACCTGGCTAAACAAAGCATGGTAACGCTTAGTGTTTGAAGTTAGGTGGAGAAGATGCTGACGTTTTTCGGCTGTATCATACCTGGCGACGGGATTGGCGACCGTCGCCAAGTAGAGTCCTGTCATATTTTGACATAATCCAATACAATGTCACGTTGGGTTCTGACTATCTGGTGAAACGTGGGCTTTGAGTTGGTTAATACCTCTACAATGTGGTGGTGTATGACCACTCAAGCCTCTGACTACCCCCGAATGGGGATAAAAGTCGTGACGTTACATTACATTTCATTTTTTCCAATACAAATTATTTGCGACGGTAGCCAGCGACGTCGCCGGCCACGTATCCAAACAATTTGTATTACCTGTCAAATTCAATACGAATTCGTTGGCGACGGTGGCTGGCGACGCGCTTGGCGTCCCGGTGAGATAGAGCCCTTTGAGAGTTACAGGGTTGCTCGAGATATTGTTTGGAAGAGTTGAGTGATTCACAAGTGAAGGTTCTAGAATAGCGATCATGATTCAGAAGATATCATGTGGGACGCTCTCACAAGATAGACCGATGATATCACACGCGATGCAGAAAGCCGGTGGATAACGAGTGACGGATTAGATGAGGACTTTCAGCTCTCGTCTTAAAGATATTATATTAAGTATATTGTGATAATATTAGCGTCATTAGCAGCGTCCACGAGTGCCGAGTGATTTCGGCCGATGAGGACCACAATGATCCTGAAGCCAGATGATTACAGAAGATCGGCGTAAAGTAGCTATTAGGGCCTCCGCAGACTAGCTACTTTTAGCATCGGCGATCGGCGATTTTGATGCTGCGTCTCGCTCGTTCGCGCTCGAAGAAACGCGACGCAGCATCGATACGTCACAAAATCGCCGGTCGCCGATTGCGTTTCGTATGATGAGTGAGAAAGCCTGAAGCCCAAATCTTGAAGACGCACGCGCAGTTATAAAACATTAATTAAGACGAGGATCAAACGTAACTCACATCATCAATCCGACTCCTGATCAAATTCTTGGCCTGGGCCAAATACACCGCAGTCTCCAGTTCTGGGTGTTCCGCCTTCACTTCCAGTCGGACCAAGCAGTACTGGCCCTGCACCTTCACCACGCTGCCACTGTCCAACTGCACTCGCGCCCTACTTTCCAAACATTGGTCGAAGTCGCCCAACTGGATCCCATTACCACGGAGCACTCCTGAGGGAATCTTCGCCGTGGCGTCGAGCACTGTAATAAAAAGTTCTTGTTTCAACTATGCAGTCCATTGGGAGGTGGCAACACGCGATGTGTCAAGGCTGAAGCCATTGATGTACTATTTTAGCAGCTATGATACCTCCTAACATTGCAATCAGTAAACTTGTGCTCAGCGCACCATTGCACCATTACATGCAGCGAAATTCACGCTTCTGTTATCGCATCCGCAATTCGAGGCATTTGATGCGAGTTATTCCAAGATGATTAGATTAAATACAAGATGAGCCGTGTTGGCAATGCCGATAATATTATTTTACGTGAAGGACTGAGTCGTACTGTGTCCATGGACTCCGTTTAGTAGAACATACTATTTTGGACAGTTAGATGTCTCCCTCTTAGTAATGTCTTTGGCTGAAGCAATGTTTGTTATTCTTTATTTACGCTGTGTGTATTTTACTGGTATGGTCGCTCCCATGAGACCGTTTGCAGTTTAAATTTCCATTTTATTTATATTTTTTCAGTTATTCTGTAACTTACGGGGTATAGAAATGATATGCATAGGAACAATGGAACGTACATTAATAAAATAAGTATAGTACGTTTTTTTATACTTGTCCTATTTGGTAAGCAAAGATGGCGTCCAGCGGGGCGATTGCGTAACTTTTTTGTCAATGTTTCAATTGATTTCGTTCATCCTGTGTCAATTATATACGAAACCAATTGAAACATTGACAAAAAGTTACGCAATCGCCCCGCTGGACGTCATCTTTGCTTACCAAATAAGACAAGTATAAAAAAACGTACTATAGACATAAGTACATATTTGAATAATACACTTTTAACGATCACCTAACGCAGTGGTTCAAGCGAAGGCCGCGCTCGGCTGACTTTATCGGGTGGTTGCGGGTTCAATTCCCGCCGGAGGCAATTTTCGAAAACGGCCTGTTCATAATTTGCCCTGGTCTGGGTGTTGCGATCGCAAGTTCAATTGTACGGTAGCCATAGTACACGCCTTGATTAGTTTGGGACCATACAGTTGATGTGTAAGTCTGGCGATATATATACTTTAGTGTGCTTTAGTACAGTTAGTATTTACCACAGAGTAAAGACTAAGAAGACCACTCGGCCGAGTTGCTTAGGGCCAGTCCCCTTAGTATTGGTCCATGGTATTTACCTTGTACTAAGCATTAGTGTTAAAAGCCAATATTGGAAATAGAATCAAATATCTCAGTCGCCGGACAATTATCATAAAAAAATACTATCATTTGCCAATGATTATTTTCTTCGCACATGTTCTGCTTTGTTTTAACAACGTTTGTAATTAGGGTACTAACATAAATTTACTCAATTAGTAGTTATTAAGACCCTTGATTAACTACAACATATGGTTATTTAATGTTTTTATACCAACATCTGTTGTCGAAATCTCTGAAACACTGCCAATACAAATAGTTGATGTAAGGCAAAATAATTGTTTCGGCCAGCGGAAATAAATCTCAAAATACGTGTATTGAATATCTAAACTTTAAATTCAAAACTGAAATGTGAAATACTGAAATTCCAGAGGTGGTATAGCCAAGCTGTAGCCAACTGACTGCAGCTCATATGGGCTCGCTCGACCGGGATACTACCACCCTCTCACAGAAGATCGGCGTAAATTAGCTATTACAGCTGCGTTTCGTACGATGAGTGAGAGAGCCGGAAGCCCAACCCCCCCTTCCCTTCTCTCTGTCTCACTTCCCTTTAAGTCGGCAACATGCGAGCGATGCCTTTTGGTATTGCAAGAATCATTAGTATCATTAGTAGGTAATAAAAAAAAAAAACTTACTATTGAGAGCCCATAATTTCGACCCACGCAGTTGCCTCAGCACTATCTGGCCATGACGCCGGCACTCAGGATTGTGGATGCGAGAAAAATTCGGTGCAAACGTAGGAAAGAATGCATAGAAGTCTTCAAATTCACTTTTGAGCAAATTTCGCCTGTGCAAAGCGTCCGTAACGTGTTTTAAATGACTTTCGGTCGTTGAAAACATTTCTTGGCTATCAAATAGCTTTTCTTTTGACGTTTTATCTATTTTTTTATCGTCAGATCGCTTTTTATCAAGCTCAGCTTTGGTGTCCTTCTTATAATCGTATGGTTTAAAACCGTCTCGGAGGTCGTCTATATTCTTTGGCTCATAAGTAAATTTCTTTTCGACTTTTTTTAACTGTTCGTGAGATGTAGTTTTTTCGCCCTTTTCTGAGGTTGATTTTAATTTTTCGGTTTCTTTCTTTTGACTTTCTTTCTTGGGTTTCTCGTCTGTAATAGTTTTAGATTCTTTATGTAATTTTTTTTCCTCCTTTGCGGGTGTTGATTTATCTACTGTTACAGATTTAGGTTTATCGTTTTTAGCCGATTTATCAGATTTCTGGTCACCTTTAATCAAAATATCTTTAGATTTTGTGTCTTTATTTGTATCTAACTTTTTAGATTCAGCTGGCTTAACATTAGTTTCAAGTTTTTTATCTGATTTTACTTTGTCCTCTTGTTTAAATGTTTCCTTTGGTATTTCTTTATGATCAATTGGTTTTTTGGAAGAGTCAGTTTTCGGAATTTTAGATACAGTTTTAGGTTGAGTTTTAGCAACTAAACTATCATCATTATCTTCTTCGTCATCGTCATCCTCGTCATCGTCTTCATCATCATCATCTTTTTTGATTGCAGGTTTAGCCTGTTGTTTTTTTACTTCCTGGATCACTGGTTTGGGTTTTACATCAACTTTAGTTTTACTCTCAACCTTAGGTAAAGGTTCCGTATGAGGTTTAATTTTACTTTTATCAACGTTGTCCTCATCGTCATCGTCATCGTCGTCTTCATCATCATCATTCTTCGTCAATGGTTTTGTCTTAAATATTGGTTGCTTAGTAGTATCTGTACTTTTAAGGGCTGGTTTTAATGTTGGCAGACTTTTCTTTACATCAACAACTTTCATCTTCTCTTGAATAGTTTCCATCTTATCATTGACATCGCTATTAACTTTTTCCACGTGTTTTGTGGATTTAAATTTTGAATCAGATCCTTTAACGTCGGAGTTCTTTGCGCCTGGTTCTGTTTTCAACAGGTCCATGATTTTGCTTTTTTTAAAAACAAATATGTCATCATCATCTCCTTCATCATCGTCGTCATCACTATCATTCTCATCAGATTTATCTTTCGAAAAAAAACCTTTGACTTCCGAACTCTTAACAACTTGTTTTGGTTTCTTGTCAGTGTTCATAAATTTCTTTTTTATGCTTGATATTACACCGTCGTCATCGTCATCATCATCGTCGCTGTCATTGTCTTCATCAGAGCCAAAAATTAAAAATTTCTTACTTCCTTCTGATTTCATCTTATTAGCACCAGCATGTTCCTTACTAAAGCCTTTATTAACGCCCAAGAAATCCATTTCGTCGTCATCATTGCTTTCGTCACTTCTGACGTCATGCTTATTCGCAGATTTTTCGCCAACCTTTTGATTGATCAGCTGTTGTTTCTCACGCACTTTCGCCTTGAGCTCTTCACGCGTGTTTCCATCACTGTCTTTAACACTAGGTTTATTAGTCACATCACAACTCTCACACGTTTGTTTCTTCACACTGTCTTGAGGGGTTTTCGGTAAATCACGTACACGGAATGCGGTTATCACTGTGGCAAGGATAGGGAGGCAGATTAAAATTAGAGCTAGCGTCCATTTGTGCGCCATGGTCGCGGCGGCCGCTCACGTCGCCATTCTCACTGAAACTATCTCACCAGCCTTGAGACTTCGAGTGTGAGAGTAACGTTGATTCTCATTGATAGTTCTCGGCCGAGGTTATGGGTTTTGGTGAAATTTAGTGGGATCGGGTGCGTTAGTCAGCAAGGGTTAATGTGTACTGGCGAAGCTCAGATGGCAACCGTCCAAAATGAGTGTAAAAATAGTGTTGCAAAGTCAATCTTATCGCGAGCCGTGCGACCGTATAGTTCGCCCCTCACGATAATATTGACTGTGATAGATCATAGAATCAGTTAAATGTTAATAAATGTTGCTGGGGTTTAAATCGTGTTTTCAATAACAAATAATGTTATTTTTAAAATACGGTGCATTGACTTTATGGATCATAAATTTAGTTGATTTATTGATTGAGTACACATTTATTATTTAGTTACATTGAATCCATTTTTCATTGGGAAGCATAGTTTCAGAGGCCGAATCAATTTTCGGGCATCAGTGTTGGGCAAAATTTTATTGCAATTAATTAATTGCTAATTGCATGTGATGTCACAATTAACAATTAATTGTGATTTGTTCGAGATTGACGAACAAATCAAAATTAATTGTTAATTGTGACACCACATGAAATTAGCAATTAATTAATCGCAATTAAATTTTGCCCAACTCTGTCGGGCATGGAATAAGCTTCGCTAAAAAAACATTTTTTCGGAAACATGCTCTGAATCATAAAGTTACGTGATTATGATATCTGAAGTGTACAATATTGGTATTTCATACACGTGAAATACGTAGTAATAGATTCACAAGTTACCAAAATGATAAATTCGAGGTTTCGTTTACAACAAACTAGATAATAAAGATCCATATAAAACATTCATGACACGAATTTTCTCTATAATCCTACCATATTCTACGTAAATACACCATCACTAAAAAGTTTATATTAAAGCCAGGATCATGAAAGCCTATTCCAATTATCTTTAAACGCATAAAGTTTTTTATGAAACGCCTACCATATAATCCGCCGCTGTTATACTCCTGGCGAAGTTAAGTGAACACTACACGTTGCTATACATATTTTATCAGGCGTCCTAGTAAAATTCTTCGCTTAGTTTTACGGGGTACATTGTACATTTAACAAATACTAGGGATATGCATATTTAACTTGGTTTTATAGATTTACCTTAGTAATATAACAACTACTCTTATAATTTATTAACGTTATTGTTATATGTAACTGAGGTGGCAAACAAGATTACAGCCCGCCTGATGTTAAAATGTGACCGTAGCCTGTAGATGCTTATAATACCAAAGGCATCGCTCGCACATTCTCTGAAGGGAAGTGGGACAAAGGGAGGCGAACGGGGGTTGTGCTTCCGGCTCTCTCATTAATCGTACGAAACGCAGCTGTCATAGCTACTTTACGCAGATCTTCTGTGATAGGGTGGAACTACCCCGGTCGAGCCAGCTCATATATAAGCTGCAGTCAATTGGCTACAGCTTGGCTACCACCAAATGGTCTTAACACTATGTAGGTATATCGCCGTTTTATCGATCAATGATAAGTAGGTACCTTAAACATGTAACAGGTACGTACTTTAACGTAACGATAGATAGTTGGACTATTTAAATAGATCTGGCCGCATCTAATCCATCCACATATTACAGTATAAAAGGCAGCTGACCAACGATAAAGGTACGGTCACAAGACTCACTAGCACAGAGGAAAGACTAAAGAAAGAGGTGCCCTTATTAGATATATGTATGAAAACAAAACGTGGTCATTGTTTTTTCATTTTCATTGTTCTATCTACCGGTAAATAGTTGAACTACTCGCTTCGTTTTATGTCGATGTTAGTACTAGGCCGACCACTCGGCCGAGTTGCTTAGGGCCAGTCCCCTTAGTAATTGGTCCATGCTCACTAGTCACGAAACTCACGATTCCCCGAAAACCGGATGTGACTCTCGGCTAAGGGCCATAACACACCGGGCCGCCAGGCGCGTCGCCAGCCACCGTAGCCAACTATTCGTATTTAAATATTTTTAAATATGACAGGTAATACAAATTGTTTGGAGACGTGGCCGGCGACGTCGCCAGCCACCGTCGCCAACAAATTCGTATTGTATTATGTCAAAATATGACAGGTAATATAGGTACCTGGCGACCGACTGGCGAAGGTCGCCAGTCGGTCGCCAGGTGTGTTATCCTCTATGCTCTAAAGGCTCTAAGGGCCTCCGCAGACTAGCTACTTTTAGCATCGGCGACCGGCGATTTTGTGACGTATCGATGCTGCGTCGCGTTTCTTCGAGCGCCAACGAGCGAGACGTAGCATCAAAATCGCCGACCGCCGATGCTAAAAGTAGCTAGTCTGCGGAGGCCCTAAGGTAGTGCTGTTTGGGGCTTCAGATGCGTCTGGCAGGTTGCGCTGGCGCTCATATTCTTATTACAATCAATGTACACAGACAAGCCCGCGGAGTTTCTTGCCGGATCTTCTCAATGGAGGTTTCGTCGCGTCGCGGTCGCGCCATGAATTTGTCCTGGTCTGGGTGTCACTGGGATCTCCCCCAGTCCATTGTCCATTGTCACTCTCACAGAAGATCGGCGTAAAGCTATTACAGCTGCGTTTCGTACGAGTGAGAGAGCCGGAAGCTCAACACCCACCCCCCTTCCTCTCCCTCCGTCCCCTTCCCCTTCAAGTCGTCAAAGTGCGAGCAATGCCTTTGGTATTGCAAGCATCTATAGGCTACGGTAACTGCTTAACATCAGCCCCCTAGACAAGTGGCATGAACGCTAATCGAATAGAATAGACTACACAATGTATGGAAATGTCAAACGTCGCTATGTAATTCAACAACAAGTCGCTATGTAGATCACGTCGCTTATATCATTTCCATACATGAAGCGTAGCGATTTGAAGGAACGCTTGTAGACGTCAGCCAGTTGTCTAGCCCTTCAGGCGGGCCGTACGCTTGTCTGCCTCCTCAGTCCTATAAAAAAAAATTGTACGGCACTCACAGTACAAGCATTTCTTAGTTTGGGACCATGCAGTTGGTCCATACATCTTTATTTATTTATAAACCTAATGTTTAATTAGACACACGCATCAAATCGATGACCAATGTCAAACGTTCGATCGTATTATTGAAGACCACGGTTTACGCAACGCAGCCCTGAATCACAATTAACATTTGGCATTAGACAAACAGACATGCAATCACATTGTATTATAATTAGGTCCCGGTGTAGAATACAAACACAATCATTGAACTAGACCTTTGTTTTTTACTAATGATTGTCATTTTTGCTCATGTACGGGGTGGCTCGACCGGGGTAGTACCACACTCTCACAGAAGATCGGCGTAAAGCAGCTATTACAGCTGCGTTTCGTACGATGAGTGAGAGAGCCGAAAGCCCAATCCCCCTCCCCCTCCCCCTCCCTCCATCCCTCTCCCCTTCAGGTCGGCAATGTGCGAGAAATGCCTTTGGTATTGTAAGCATCTATAGGCTACGGTAACTGCTTAACATCAGGCGGGCCGTACGCTTTTTGCCACCGCAGTCCTATAAAAAAAAAACTAACACGCCCAATGGACGCCAGGTCTTAATTTATACTGGCTACATCTACAAGCGTTTCTACAAATCGCTACGCTTAAATGTATGGAAAGGACATTACAAGTCGATAAGTAGATCACGTGACTTTATGTCATTTCCATACATGAAGCGTAGCGATTTGTAGAAACGCTTGTTGACGAAGCCATTTGTCTAGAGAGGCTGTAAGCCCACCGTTAGTTATTATGTGCTATTTATTTATTTTATAAGGTTTACCAATAACATTAAAACATTCACAAATTACAAACAACAAACATGAACCAAACATAACATATAATTTTAGGTAAACAACAGGTTTTTTTTATATAACTGCGGTGGCAAGAAAGCGTACGACCCGCCTGATGTTAAGCAGTTACCGTAGCCTAAAGATGCTTGCAATACCAAAGGCATTGCTCGCACTTTGCCGACCTGAAGGGGAGTGGGAAGGAGAGAGGGGGAGATGGGGGTGTTGGGCTTCCGGCTCTCTCACTCATCGTACAAAACGCAGTTGTAATAGCTGCTTTACGCCGATATTCTGTGAGAGGGTGGTACTACCCCGGTCGAGCCAGCCCGTATAAGCTCCAGTCAATTAGGTACAGCTTGGCTCTACCATCTTCAAAATATTATAACATTCTCTATTCTAACGAACATAATAGCGTAGCAAAAATAAATGCGTAATTTCATGCAATTACATACAATACAAGAGTTCATTAAACTATGCAGGCAGTTATTTATGGTCTCCACTTTAGTTTTATCTTGCTGCACGGATGCGATGTGAGTTTGTTTTTTAATTCCGGAGACTAATTTGACAATGACAGTGTGGCTAGGTTATTGCAAATTTTAAATAGTGATGTCCAGCAATCGGAAATGATCGAAAAATATCGGAGCTAACCGTAAAATATTATTTTACTATTTATTTATAAGTTTTTCTGCAAAATCGCATAAACCTCAAGCAAACTTCTGGAATTCGATGAAATCATTAAAATGTATAACAGTAAACAACAAAATCATACAACAAAGTCATAGACGTTAAAGATGAATTATTTTATTATCGAATATGTCTATACGTACTTTCACTGTGTCTATACTCAGATTTTTCGGGTTCCGTACCCAAATGATGCCAACGGGACCCTATTACTATGTCTGTCTGTCAGCGGGCTGTATCTTACGAACCGGAATAGCTAGCGACTTGAAATTTTCACAGAATGTGTATATTTGTTGCCGCTACAACAAGTACTAAAAATAAAATAAAATTTACAAATAACGGGGTCCCCATACACCAAAAGTTTGATATTTTTGACGTTTTTATTTTAATCCACAAAATAAAAAATCAGAGTACATGTACTTTTATTTAGTCTGTATTGGCTTGAACAAAAATTTAAATCTTATTAGCAATACATACTATTTAAACAGTAACGCTATGTAAGCAATCAGGCATTAACACATTGTTTTATACATGTAAGCTAAATGTAGCATTTATGAATCGTTATTAACATAAACATTTAGCGTTACCACCGGTTCGTAATATTGCGTCCCTTGAGAAGAGCCGGCAAGAAACTCAATGGTTACTCTTTTCAATAGAAAAAGAAAAATAAAATTGTATACATTTCAAACAGCAACGCTAGGTGAGCAGGCAGGCATTTACACAATATTAAATAAAAAATAGCGAAATACAGAGCAAAGACATAAGAGTAAGCATGACCGATTCATGCCCGTAACAACACAGTTCAGCAAAGCTAAGTAAGCGTTTTATTTATTTACTCAGAATCAGATGAATCGGATTCCGAATTTGCGAATGTAACTCTATTACATTGGCTTTGCTGAAGGCCGAATGAGGTAAACAAAAGGCGTTGTCATGGCTCAAGGACAAACCTTGAAAAAATGGACGCGCAGTTTTTTTTTTACAAAATATATCAATTATGTAGGTAAAAAAGTAATTAGTTTATAAAGAAACAATAACATAAAAACAAAGAAACAATTATTATAATTCCTTTGAGTAAAATTTTCTATCTCGATTTTCTATCTCGAGTACCTATTTATAATACCTACTCCATGCTGTATAAGCACGACATTTTTTAATTTTACGGTTCAAATAATCGGTACCGGAAAAAAGCGGTAGGACAACACTACATAAATAAATGTGGCAGCATTATTTTCGAGTTTGACATTTGGGGTTAGCAATTTAGTCTCCGGAATTAAAAAATACACCATAGGTGGTGTGATACTCTGCAGCGGCGCCACCATGATAAATAGTGACCAATCATAGTAGAAAATGATGTACCCTTAATGCCCATAATGTACTTATATCGTTTATTGATGTACCTTCACGAGGTAACGAGATATTTGACATTTTAGGTGGCGCCGCTGGGTAGTACACTCCCTGGCGACGCCACGGTGTACTCGTACTTAGTAATGATATCGGCAACTATATTCTGTTGTAAATTAATGTACTAATGCTGTATGCTATGTACGTGTTAAAAAATATAATTTTAGGACAGTAGTTTTATTTATTTCAGTCCATTAAAGTTACCTTGAAAACGCCCGTACAGTACCTAGAGACGCCACATTGTACTCATACTTAGTACAGATATTGGCAACTATATTCTATTGGAAACTAATGTACGAGTGCTGTATGATAAGTACATGCTAAATAATATGATTAAAAGACAGTAGTTTTATTTATTTTAGTTAATTAAAGTTACCTTGAAAACGCCCGTACAGTTTGGGTTCATATACTTTTAGTACCGACATAGTAACTGTAATAAAAGATGTCTTCGAGTTATGCCATTGATGTTCTTTAATTTATTAATCTATTCTTTATTTAGTACATTCAATTATATAATTGAAACATCACTGTATACCTTTATCGAATTACACTTTCCATTTACGTAGGAAATGCGGTCAACAATATCAGCATCTTGGCGGGTTCGGTTCGTTCACGCGGAACCCTAAGCATTTTTTAAAATAAAAGTACCTTAAGTTACTCCTTATAACATCAGCTATCTGTTAGTGAAAGTCCTGTTAAAATCGCTCCAGCCGTTTCGGAGATTATTCGGAACAAACATCCAGACAGACAAACAAAAAATTTTAAAATTGTGTTTTTGTTAATAGTACCTACTTCCATGTATGCATTTAGTACAACAAACGATCACAATGTATAGTATTATAATTTATTTTTTACATTTTTCTTTATTAGGTAGTATTCAAAATTCAAAACGTTCATTTTGTTTAGGCCTACTGGGGCAGTTACAATTTGTCATTTTACATGTTTTCTTAAATTCTACGTATTCTTATAAGTACGTAGGTAGGTACTTTCACCCTATTATTATGTTTCTCAGCTCATCCTACAACACCTAGAATAGGATAAGTCGATTAGATTTAAACTCTAATTATGCTAATAAAATACACTGGACCGCAAAGAAAAAGGGTCGGTTAGAAAATCATCAATATCTTAACTACGCATTTTTTTTAGGTTACATTTATTAAAAATAAAATGCTTTAACATTTTTTTACATTAAAATATTAAGTACATTAAAATATTCTTTAATTTAATCTTTATTTCATGAAGCTAGGTCAGGTACTTGTGAAGATAGGGTAAGGTTGCTCAAGTCGTACCACCGCTTAAATCGTAACCCCTTAATATTTCGTCCGCTATTTACAAAACGTGCAAGCTACGACAGAGGCGACTAGACCCCTAAGTCGTACCAAAGTTTTTTTTTTAAAAAAAACGTAAATATACGTTTTTTGATAAGGGTGTTTGAATTTGTATCAATGCTGGTTGAAAGGCATTTGAATAAAGATTCCATCATCTATGTAAAAGATTTGGTTTCATTTTAATTACAGTAAGAAATACGTCATTATTCCCTTAGGGGGTACGACTTAAGCAACCTTACCCTATTGAAAATTTTCTAACCGACCCTTTTTCTTTGCGGTCTAGTTCTTTGCGGTCTAGTGTATTTAGTTTAAACTTTGTTTCTATTATTTTGGTAATGATAAAAATCTTCTATACAAATAAATAAAATTGAAGGGTCTGTTTTAGTGTCAAATTAACAGCTTAATACTAAATGCATACATGGAAGTATATAATATACGGTGCTATTAAAAAAAACACTACTTTCACTAACAGATAGCTGATGTTATAAGGAGTAACTTAAGGTACTTTTATTTTAAAAAATGCTTAGGGTTCCGCGTGAACGAACCGAACCCGCCAAGATGCTGATATTGTTGACCGCATTTCCTACGTAAATGGAAAGTGTAATTCGATAAAGGTATACAGTGATGTTTCAATTATATAATTGAATGTACTAAATAAAGAATAGATTAATAAATTAAAGAACATCAATGGCATAACTCGAAGACATCTTTTATTACAGTTACTATGTCGGTACTAAAAGTATATGAACCCAAACTGTACGGGCGTTTTCAAGGTAACTTTAAATAACTAAAATAATTAAAACTACTGTCTTTTAATCATATTATTTAGCATGTACTTATCATACAGCACTCGTACATTAGTTTCCAATAGAATATAGTTGCCAATATCTGTACTAAGTATGAGTACAATGTGGCGTCTCTAGGTACTGTACGGGCGTTTTCAAGGTAACTTTAATGGACTGAAATAAATAAAACTACTGTCCTAAAATTATATTTTTTAACACGTACATAGCATACAGCATTAGTACATTAATTTACAACAGAATATAGTTGCCGATATCATTACTAAGTACGAGTACACCGTGGCGTCGCCAGGGAGTATACTACCCAGCGGCGCCACCTAAAATGTCAAATATCTCGTTACCTCGTGAAGGTACATCAATAAACGATATAAGTACATTATGGGCATTAAGGGTACATCATTTTCTACTATGATTGGTCAGTATTTATCATGGTGGCGCCGCTGCAGAGTATCACACCATAGGTGTGTTTTGTTTTCCTCGCGTTCTGTCAGGGCCCTAAGAGCGCGGCTCCACTAGTGCGCTGCGCTGCGTCGTCGCAACGGATCAAATGGTCGACGGGCGAGAGACGAAGCGGGGGAAGGTGATGCGCCAGTACAAAATCTTGCGACG
Source organism: Drymonia ruficornis (assembly GCA_947859195.1). Classification (NCBI taxonomy): domain Eukaryota; kingdom Metazoa; phylum Arthropoda; class Insecta; order Lepidoptera; family Notodontidae; genus Drymonia; species Drymonia ruficornis. The sequence goes on along the minus strand of OX401910.1, from coordinate 2,843,506 downwards.
ACGCAACGCAACGCGCTAATGGAGACCGGCTCTAACGGCCGAATACTCGTACGCAACTTAAATTTGAGAGCTGCTTAACTTTGACGTGACATACAAAAAATGGCAGTTAACGACGTCTCAAACTGCTAAGTGGGACTTAAATATTTCAGAAGCCTTTAAGTGGTCGGCCGTAAGTCGCTTAGCCATTGCCATTGAGCTGCTATAGTGATCAACCCTCTGATTATGATCTAATGAAAACAAAAAACCTATTTTATTTTTTGCCTGTCTGTCAGCTGTTGTTCCGGCTTATCTCCAAAACGGCTGCACCAATTTTGACCGGACTTTCAGTGGCAGATAGCCTGATGATATAAATAGTTACTTGGACTACTTTTATTTTAGGAAACATTAACATAAACTTTTTATTAAATTCCAAGCGTACTGAGTCGCGGGCACACCTAGTAAAAAAGCATATTGGAACTGTATTGTAACTAAGCAACTACAGAGAAGGCTTCCAATACCTACTTGTTTGTACAAGAAGTACGGTAGCCCAAACACGTAGCGGCCCAAACAAACAGTCTCACGCATAGCTCAATATTTACTCAAACGCAATTATCGAGACCAAGACACAAATCTGTTTGTGATCCGGTGTGTTTGATGGGATATTGATAGGTTTGTTGTTCAAACGCTCTAGTACGCTTCGCACCGAGCAGAGCGCAGAGCGGGGCGGCAGATAAAAGTTGTCTGACGATTCTGAACAGACATATACGCTTACTACATCAACTCCGTAGCGTCACTGGACATATCGCTTGCAAGGTGTCCACGCGCGGACCACGAGTGGACCACGATTGGACCGCGCGCTGCCCGCGAGTTTCACGCGAGGACGATGCGTTAGCGATACGCCGGCGCCGTTCCCGATCGGAAATTAGTCTTCTTCTTATCGTATCGTTAGTGGCCAACCTAGTGTCAGAGTTGTTCAAGCCGCCCGAAGGCCTCTGACTAGGCTTAACGACTGCTGCCTACATGACAACAACCGGGACCGAATTTTTATATGCCTTCCGTAGCACGGAGACGCTCAGTTCAAATACCATTAAATGGTCACCCATCTCTGTCTGACCTTGCCAAGTATTGCTTAACCTCCGATCGTTTACCGATCACTGATTGCAACTAGCTATGAGCGCCTCCGGAAATTAGTGAACCACGCGATGTCCACTCGTTGACCTCGCGGCGTCGCCCCGTTGACCACATGTCGACAACGAGTGGACGCCGAGCGACGAGGTGGTGCTGGTCGGGTGCCGAGTGGCTCTAATAAGCTGTGACCTTAATTGACAATTCAAAAAAGTTCGGGATACACGACAACACTTGACACTAGTACACTCAGTGTATACATCGAGTGTGTACACCACCGCGACACCTTCAGTCATAATCATAATGTCGTGGTAGTAGTAGTACTGTCGTAGTAGTAGTGTCGTAGTCACAGTCATAATGGCGGTGTCGGTGTCGCGACAGTGAGATACTCTAAGTGTCGAGTGTCGCGTGTCGCGTGTCGCGTGTCGCGTGTCGCGTGTCGCGTGTCGCGTGTCGCGTGTCGCGTGTCGCCGTGCATCCCGAGCAAGTCTACCAATATTACCAACTGAATCGTCACTAGTGTCAGACAGCGGTCACCCCGATGGGTGAGGACGTTGAACGCATGTACCTTTTGTACATGTACCTTAGCCGATGCTAAGCACGGTAATAATCATACTCAGACGACATTATTATGATTCATGGACCATTTTTTGTAAACATCGCGTAAAAAGGTACATGCGTTCAACGTCCTCGATGGTACGGGGAAAACTTCCTAGTACTTCCACTACAAGTCTAGGACAGGTTTGTAGGGTTCAAAATACTTCACTCTTTGTTTTTTTATTGAATAATAAATGAAACAGGTAGATACAGCTAGATAATAATAATAATAATAATAATATCCTGGGACATTTTTGTACACACCATGTTACCTGATCCCAAACTAAGCTGAGCTTGTACTATGGAAACCAGATAACTGATATGACTACATATACTACTTTTTTATTTGTAAATACATACTTAATATACATATACACCCAGACTCCGGACATACAGACATGTTCATGCACACAAATGCATGTCCCGGGTAGGAATCGAACCTACGACCTGCAGCGTGAAAGGCGCCTCCGCGCCAACCACGTTAACGGGCCCCCCATTTTATTGATGTATTATTTTAGTAGATACTAGCTTTTCCCCGCGACTTCGTCCGCGCAGAATTTAAATTTAAAAAAAAAAAACAATATCTGATCCCGGATCCCTCACCCCGTATCTCGGATCCCGTTTCCCGTTCTTACCGGATCCCGTTTGCCTAATCCCGGATCCCAAATACACCCCGGATCACGTATCCCGGATATCTCTGATCCCGGATCCATCCAGGGGCCATAATTACGTATATTTTTAATTTCGAAATCGAATAATATATCGAATAAAACTTATATGCATATGTTACTTCGTGATCCCACAAGGGACTAAAAAGCTTACATATTTGATTCATAGCTAAACTTTAAAATCAAAGGCGTCTGTAAGTCGTAAGTTAGATTTATTTTATTTAACCCTATCGTAACTTTCTAATCTAATCCTGAATTTGACGCCTGGTTAGAGTAAGTGTTAAATTTCAGGTTTATGTGAATTTTACGAATCTCGATGTTGTAATATCTTATTTTTCTAAAATAAAAGTAGCCTTAGTTACTCTTTATAACATCAGCTATCTGCCAATGAAAGTCCCGTCAAAATCGGTCCTGCCGTTTCGGAGATTACCCAGAACAGACATCCAGACAGACAAACAAAAAAATTAGTTTTTATTATAAGTACCGTATATGTACTTTCAAATACATTTAGTGAAAAGCTGTTATTATGACATTACAAACAGACACTTCAATTTTATTTATTTGTATGTGTATACAGGGTGAATTTGAAATCATGGGCATCCTTTTAAATAACGACTTTACACATGATTCAGAATATTTTAGGAAATAAAATTAAAAAAAATATTGATAAAAAATATTGCTCGAGTAAGCAAATAAGCAAACCCGTTAAATGTTATACCTTACCTGGGCAATATTTTTTTGTCAATTGATTTGTTGATTAATATTCCCTAAATATCCTGAATCATGTGTAGAATCACCGTTTAAAAGGATACCCTTGATTTCAAATTCACCCTGTAGATTTAGTCGCCGGCACAGCTAGTTAATAATATTAGTGGTCAGTGACCTCACCGCGTCGCATCGAGAGCGCGAACAGCTGATAAGCCGGCGGGTGGCCATATTCTATCCCAACGCAGTGACCAACACCATTATTACCATTTCGTATCGCTTCCCATTGGCCATGGTATATGGCTGTGCTTATATGAGGATCTTCTCCAGAGCTAAATCCAAATTAATTTATCTGCTGAGTTCCATTCGGATTAACCAAAAACAAGTTTATCGGTGGTAAGAAGTCGTGATGAATGAGATTATACGGTTATAACGGCACTGATCGAAATTATGAATGAGGTATGTAGTTTATTATTAAATTATTCATAGTTATAATTGTTGTCATAAATTAGCATAACAATTTAGGTATAAGGAAATATATAAATAAATATGGGTTACAGACTCTAGCTTCCTAGTGTTTGTTGATGATAGCCTGCGACTTAATTTTCGTGGTATTTTGTATTTAGAACATCCCGTGTATTTAAAAGTGGAATTATCTGAAGGTAATAAATTCTGAAGGTGGTAGAGCCAAGCTGTAGCCAATTGACTGCAGCTCATAAACGGGCTGGCTCGACCGGGGTAGTACCTCCCTCTCACAGAAGATCGGCGTAAAGCAGCTATTACAGCTGCGTTTCGTACGATGAGTGAGAGAGCCGTAAGCCCACCCCCCCTCCCCCTCCCTCCATCCCACTCCCCTTCAGGTCGGCAATGTGCGAGCAATACCTTTGGTATTGTAAGCATCTATAGGCTACGGTAACTGCTTAACATCAGGCGGGCCGTACGCTTTTTTGCCACCGCAGTCCTATAAAAAAATAATAATAATAATAATCTACAGTTTCATCCAATTCCATGTAGTAAGTGGCCAATGACCAACGAGAGAGCATGGCCAGTAACTGAGAAGCACGGAGACTTGTGGGATCTCTTCCACGGCTCTGTTTCTTCATTGTGTAAAAAGTAGTCGATTTCCGCGTGCACAGATAGAAAAAATCTCCAATAATAGTTTGGTTTCTTTCTATATCGACATTGAGCCTTTATATTTTTTTATTAATACTATTTTTTTTTATTTTTGTCAATACGTCCAAAAGTATTGGCCAGAGATGGCCGAACACAATGGCCAATAATGAGACTAAAATTTATTGAAAAAAAAACGTCACTCATAGATAGAAACGACTACGACTCTACCTGACATATTTTATACAAAATCCTAATTAACGTATATCCTAAAATTCGTAGTAGAGTTAATAGACTAACGGCCGAATACTCAAAGGGTACTTAAATATTTAAGTTAAGCAGCTCTCAAATTTAAGTTGCGTACGAGTATTCGGCCGTTACAGACACGTTACAGATTCATTGTGTACACAAAAATTCTCATTGACTTTTAAATTAACGATAAATTATAATAGATATATAGGCTTACATTTTAGTAAACGTGACGTCACACTTCCTTATTACATTTCATGTTTAGGTTCCTTATTGAATTTCGAGTTTAGGAGATTCCAAATTTAAATAAAAGTACTCATGTTGATTTAAACTTAAACAAAAACATATCGTTTTAGGCAATGGTCCTTGGAATAGACAATTAATAGAACTTTTGCAACTGTTTACGGAAACATACGTTAAATTAGTCATAAGAGCTACAAAAAAAGTTAATATGAGCCAACTTTTCCAAACGTTCGTTTAATTGTACAGGTACACTACATATTATGTGTAATTATAGAATTTGGGTTTTTAATTACAGTGATCATCGCATGCGCGCCTAGATTCTGAGGTGTCGTTCGACATCATCACATGTATCTAGTATGGCCCCTAGGCATGGAAATGGTTGCTACTTTTACTCATTCTGATTAGATGAAACAATTTTGTATATTACTTCACTTTATTGTTTAATAATAATATAACATCACGACTTTTATCCCCATTCGGGGGGTAGTCAGAGGCTTGAGTGGCCATACACCACCACATTGTGGAGGTATTAAGCCAACTCAAAGCCCACGCTTCACCAGATAGTCAGAACCCAACGTGACAGGTGGTGAACCTTGTCGCCGTGTATACAGGAACTGACTACTACCTAATCCCGAGGGATAGGTAGGTTTCCTCACGATGTTTTCCCTCACCGTTAGCGAACTGTAAACTGTAACTGTAACTGTTATTGTTTATTGAATTAAAATCATAATAAACGTGTCACCGTACTAGGAGTATCATTATCCTTTCACGTCACTAACGCGGTCAGTGATGGGTCAGTGACTTGGTGCTAGGGATGAGCAAATATAAATTTGAAATATTTGATATTTTGTTTTCAATACCTATTGAAATGTCTTATAATTATGTTTGTAAAGTGTAGATATAGGATTTTTCATCACACCTATTCGATAAACGTCATTGCCTTTAAAGGCTAGCGGGAGCAAAATTCAATTTTGCTCCCTTGGGAGTTTTACTTTCTCCCTGCTGATTCATCCGCGAGCGTGCGTGCGTGAATTGAATGTGAAAAAAAAATCGAACACTTATTTTTGTATGAAGAAGTTACTGGCCGGTTAGGGTTATGCGGCAACCAAAGAGAACGTAATGGAAACGAGCGCTGAAAAAAAAACTGTCATGTAGGTACATTTTTCGTTTAATTATTTTTTTCTCAGATTAGTAAATTTAAGTTATAGCAATAATAATTAAAAATGAGTTCGAGTAGTAATAGCGATGTATATTATTTGTGTTATTTGTGTGAGTATAGGTACTTTCAATCCAATGTCTATACATATAAGATTTTCCAGTAGGTTGAGGTACATGTAGCTTTTTCTTTTTCTCATAGGTAGTGATGAAAAATAGTGTGTATCACTTGGGGCTAAAATATTTTCTCCTCGGGCGGGGTATATTGAATTTCTCGTAAAGCTCAGGATTCTACTTTAGAATCCTTCGCTTTGCTCTGAATTCAAAATAACGCGCTCGGGGAACAAAATATCACTTTGTCACCTTATGACACAAATAACTATTAAAACCCTAGCCGTCTAGTTATCTTCCAAAGAAGCCGTGCACTTCGCCCTTTCCGTTACACCCTATATAGCATATGTCATTCAGTGATGGCTTCCGGATTCGATAGAATCGTCGAAAAATATCCAAATCAGAGATCAGTGGTTCCAGGGATTACCTCCTACAGAAAACTTACAAACTTTACCTCCCCAGAATATTAGTTTGGATGTGTTGAAGACACACACTAACAGCAATCTATACTTCTATACTAATATTACCTATACTACCTCTGTATGTCTGTCTGTCTGTTAAGCTTTAACGACTAAACCGCCAAACCAATTTTAAGGAATTGATATGGAAATAGACAGAAACTTGTAGCTGAACATGGGCTACTTTTTATCCAGGAAAATGTCAGGTTTATGTGGCATTTTAAAATTAAGTAGCGACTGTAGCCTAGGGGTGAACAGGTTGGGCTAGCAATCAGAAGGTCGCAGGTTCGATCCCCGGTGGGGCATGTACCAATGGAAGAATTTTCATCAATGTGCATAATTTACAGTTCGCTGACGATGAGGGAAAACATCGTGAGGAAACCTGCCTATCCCTCGGGATTAGGTAATAGTCAGTTCCAGTATACACGGCGACAAGGTTCACCACCTGTCACGTTGGGTTCTGACTATCTGGTGAAACGTGGGCTTTGAGTTGGTTACCTCCACAAAGTTGTGGTGTATGGCCACTCAAGCCTCTGACTACCCCCGAATGGGGATAAAAGTCGTGACGTTACATTTAATTTAAAATTAACGCGAATAAAGACGCGGGCAGAAGCTAGTAAAATAGCATAATTTCTCGTCGCATCTCTGGGTAAAACCTGATGTTCTGATGACTCACGGGGCGATGGTATCAATAAGGATAGCCACAGTCCAGGTGGAATGAACTTTGAAAGGCCAGCTACCTCACGCTTGAAACTGTAATTTCATAGACCGGGTTTGGATCTACCAGTTTAGTTACCTTTACGCTGCATTCGTATTATAAAGACGACAACATTTATTCTATACATTTATAGTGTAGCAGGGCGCGCCCGAGCCAAATGTTCGCCCGAGCGCTGTCCTATGACGCGCCTAATTTGGCCTAGTCTTATGACAAAAAAAATAATTAAATTGGTTAAATTAAATTTAAAATTGGTTTAGGTGTCTTATGACAGAACGATAATGTTGATAATGTAAGGTAGTAGAGCCAGGCTGTAGCCAATTGACTGCAGCTCATATACGGGCTGGCTCGACCGGGGTAGTACCACCCTCTCACAGAAGATCGGCGTAAAGCAGCTATCACAGCTGCGTTTCGAACGATGAGCGAGAGAGCCGAAAGCCCAATCCCCCAAGGAGGGGTCCTTCCATCCCACTCCCCTTCAGGTCGGCAATGTGCGAGCAATGCCTTTGGTATTGCAAGCATCTATAGGCTATGGTAACTGCTTAACATCAGGCGGGCCATACGCTTTTTTGATACCGCAGTCCTATAAAAAAGTCGGCTATACCCGTCTATCTAGAGTGCAGTTTGGCTCGCCCGAACATAACTGACACTACTGAGGCTGCCGCGCGCGGCATGCGCCTGTTGTGGACGCAGCTATTCCTATAATCCGTGACGCGCGGAACATCTTTAGCAGAATGTGATTAAACACCACTTATTACGTGTTGGGAAATTATTTCGAAATCATACTCCATATCGGCGGTTCCATGTCCATACTTTGTAAATGTCAATATTGCTAATTAATCAATTAGTGGCCGCAATCTTCTTTTCTTAGTAAGTTTAATGACACGATCATCATTCACTCAATAAGGCCCGTGTGTCTGTAGGTCAATGGTAAATCACTTCATCTGTTTATGGGAGTGAGTAAAATCATCCTACAGATTGCCATAACTATAAATAGTTTACGTAGAAGCTACCGACTAGCGGGCGTAAATTACGCGTTAAACTGATATACCGTAGTTTTAAATAAGATAATGTTAAATAAACATACATTTATTTTTTGAATTGAAACAGCCAAAACTAAAAAAAAAAAAAAAAAATAATAATAAAAAATAATTAAATTAAATAAAGTCTATTTAACCATAGGTTAACAAGAAAACTGTATTTACTTAGGGCCTCCGCAGACTAGCTACTTTTAGCATCGGCGACCGGCGATTTTGTGACGTATCGATGCTGCGGCGCGTTTCTTCGAGCGCGAACGAGCGAGACGCAGCATAAAAATCGCCGATCGCCGATGCTAAAAGTAGCTAGTCTGCGGTGGCCCTTACCCAAAATATGTTTTTAATGTTCTGCTAGGCGATTCTGTAACGTCATACTCACTTTGCACGTGTGAATTTGTAGGTGATATGTCAAATTTTGTATTGAAATTTGACTAGAAAATTCACGTGTGCGAAGTGAGTATGACGTTAGAGAATTATAGCCTAGCTGAAGTCAATCAAAGTCAATTGTTTCGACATACCCCTCTGTCCGTTCGCCCTTTCCTGCGTCCGTCCGTCCGTCCCAAAGAATTTGTCTGACCATAAGTCACAACCATTTAAAGGTTCTCAATATGGACCGTATGCTTTTTTTATATACTAGGTACTACTTCAACATCTTACACACGCGCTTCCAGTTACATCCGGTGGGCTCATAAAATAAAGAAAACCATAAACAATATTTGATAAAAACGTGTAAGTTATTGAAAAAAACTGATTAAATATGATAAGTTATGCTGTCTCGGGGCATAATATGTGAAATGCGAGTATGCAACGAGTTGAAATCTGTAATTACGTTACAATTAACCTTCAAATCCATTGAATAAAATTATAATAATTATTTTAAATTATAATACATAAAAAATGATTACAAATTTTAAAGAAAATAATGATTTTAATGCATATATTTATGTTCAAGTCAAAATATTTTTATTCATGTAAGCTAGATGTAGCATTTATAAATAGTAAAAAAAAAACAATATTTTAGCGTTACCACCGGTTCGTAATGTTGCTTCCATTGGGAAGAGCCGAAAAGAAACTCAATGGTTACTCTTTTAAAAAAAAACAGCAATGCTATTGGAGATATTGAAGCCAACACCGGCTCGAAATATTTTCTTTTATTAATTCGTCAGAAAACGTAAACACCATATTTATTATCAATCAGTCATAGAATAGAGCCCGATCTTCGACAAACCAAACCATAATGAATCAAACATAGAATTTAAAAAAGGAAGAACCATAGGGTTCCTCTATCCAAGGAGTCCCGTGACCCAAATTTATATAAAAATATCATTATGTACACAAAAGTGCGCGTAGTGCTAAAGTGCGCGTAGTTTCAGGCAGACAACAAAATATACATAATATTTTTTTTAGTATTTTTCTAAATTCAAAATAAGGATGTGAAAATGTTAGTAGACCGTAAACGCCCGAAACCACGGATAATATCAGTACTTATGTGTCTATAACGTAGTAGTAAAAAACTAAATATATACTAGTAGTAGGCCCCAGGGATTTACCCAATACCCATGATTATGGAAACAACGTCTGACTTCATTCTACGCTGTTATTCAAGTCACATATTTACGGTTCTGTAGTCCATACGAGGAACCCTTAAGATCATCCTGTCCGTCCGTCCCAGTCACTATGCCGTAACTTCTACAGTTTTTCACGGAAGTCGATGAAATTTGGTAGAAAATTACAATAATAGTAGATCTCAATTTCAAAAATTTAAGATGATATACAATGTATTTTTTGAGATACATCCCCGTACATAGAAAGTGGGTATATTTTTTTAGCTATCCCATCATGCAGCATATCGCTAAGGTCTTTTCAAATCAAATAGTGTTTCCATACAACATTTTCTTATAAGCCGTACCCATTTACAAGATTATAACCTAGGTAATTTTTTTTTTTACATTTTAAATTAATCATCAATTAATAATTACAATAGTCAATTATAATTTAATTTTTATTATTACTTAATAATATTGTACGCCTTTGAGGCTGGTCGTAGCTGTACGTAAAGCATCACTAACCTAACCTAACCTAACCTATGTACCACAATAAATGATTATGATTTATGATTTAACATTTGAATCTAGCTGGCCAAAAATAAGTTTTCTTCATTGAAAAGGCTACGGAACCCTACATTGTGCGTGGAACTTGGCCGTTTTCTTTTTCAAACAAACTGACAATTCGGCCTTACTTTAGTCTCGTCCAAACATTATTTTCACAGATTAGCGTATACTCACTACGCGCTATGTTTACTTGTCTTACGAAACATCTGACGCCCAATGCCGAAGCAATTGTCATAAGATACTTGAACTTCGGCATTTGGGTGTTGCTGAAAACAATGAAAACATTGTTTGATCTAATTATGCGAAGTTTAAAGGGCGGAGGTGAATAACCTTAAGGTAAGGATACACTACGACACTAGAACTCACTCACTCACACACACTCAGTGTATCGAAATTTGACAGCTGCTTAACTTTGACGCGCCATACAAAAAATGACAGTTAACGACGTCTCAAACTGCTAAGTGGGACTTAAATATTTAAGTAGCCTTTGAGTATTCGGCCATAAGTGTCTATTCACTGATCGGTAAACGATCGGAGGTTAAGCAATGCTCGGCAAGGTCAGTCAGAGATGGGTGACCATTTAGTGGCATTTGAACTGAGCGTCTCCGTGCTTTGGAGGGTACGTTAAAAGTCGGTCCCGGTTGTTGTCATCTAGGCAGCAGTCGTTAAGCCTTGTCAGAGGCCTACGGGAGGCTTGAACGACTGACACTAGGTTGGCCACTAACCATACGATAAGAAGAAGAAGTGTCTAATGTCGTCGTATATACTTACCTTTAGAATACTGAATAGTACATACCAGCAGCAGGGGTAGCACACGCCAAGACAAGACTTTTGTCACTCATTGTATCGCATAGAGTCATTCTCTCTTACTTAATGCATACCAAGGAGACAAAATCGATTTATCTCGCGTTTTGTCTTGTCACGGCCGGCTGTGCTACAAGCACAGAGCTTCTGGGCTAGCACAGCGCAGGCGCAGGCCGACGGCTTTACAAACAAAACTATTATTATGGCAGAGGTTTACGGCTCAGAGGGCCTACTCTTTTACAAACGAAAACGAAATTTCGAACGAAATTCGAGTATTTCCTACTACGTTTCTCATTGATTCCGACATTTCTTATGAACGAAAATTGTTTGACCTCTTCGTTGTCGTCGAATCTAAACGTCAAACAATTTTCGTTAGTAAGAAATGTCTGAATCAATGAGAAACGTAGTAGGAAATATGGGAATTCGGTTCGAAATTTCGTTTTCGTTTGTAAAAGAGTAGGCCCTCTGAGCCGTAAACCTCTGCCATAATAATAGTTTTGTTTGTAAAGCCGTCGGCCTGCGCCTGCACTGTGCTAGCCCAGAAGCTAGCTAGCTAGTCCAGGAGTGGAATTCGCTCCCATCGTCTGTGTTTCCGGAAAGGTTCATTGGTGGAAGAGCCAAGCTGTAGTCAATCGACTGCAGCTCATATACGGGCTGGCTCAACCAGGGTAGTACCACCCTCTCACAGAAGATCGCCATGAAGTAGCTGTTACAGCTGCGTTTCGTACGATTTGCGAGTGAGCCCGAAGCCCAACTCCCCCCTTGTTCCCATCCCTCCTTCCACTCCCTTTCAGGTCGGTATTGCAAGCATCTATAGGCTACGGTAACTGCTTAATATCAGGCGGGCCGTACGCTTGGTTGCCACCTCAGTCCCAAAAAACGGCCAAGTGCGTATCGGACTCGCACATAGAGGGTTCCGTACCAAACACCGTATAAACTTTATTAACGGTTTCGACGGTGAGGGAAAACATCGTGAGGAAACCTACCTATCCCTCGGGATAAGGTAATAGTCAGTTCCTGTATACACGGCGTCAAGGTTCACCACCTGTCACGTTGGGTTCTGACTATCTGGTGAAACGTGGGCTTAGAGTTGGTTAATACCTCCACAATGTGGTGGTGCATAGCCACTCAAGCCTCTGACTACCCCCGCATGGGGATAAAAAGTCGTGACGTTATATATATATATATATATATATATAAACTTTATTAATTTTTATTGAAATTCATTCTGTGAAAATGTTAGTTTACACATATGCAACTAGATGGCGCCACTGTCGCCATATTTTTGTTCAACAATTTATGTAAAAGCTATTATAATGATGACTAATGGTTAAAATATAGGTTTCCCTTTATATATACTTTAATTTATGAGTTATAAATAAAAACGTCAAAAATATCGAGTTTGTTGTATGGGGACCCCCTTTATTTTTAAGTATTATTTTATTTTTAGTATTTGTTGTTGTAGCGGCAACAGAAATACACATTCTGTGAAAATTTCAAGTCTCTAGCTATTACCGTTCGTTAGATACAGCCCGCTGACAGACAGACGGACGGACAGACAGACAGACAGACGGACAGCGTAGGCTTAGTAATAGGGTCCCGTTGGCACCCTTTGGGTACGGAACCCTAAAAAAGGTATAACTTGGGTCTCCTCAATCTAGAGTAAACAGGTTGTTGCTAAGTCAGCGAGCCACACCCTCGGCTTCATCGACACTTTATCAGGTGAGATAGGTTCAGGGTCAATCGCTGACCAGTCCGTAAAAAAATCTAAACAATATTATTATTCGACGGGCCCGTTAGCGTGGTTGGCGCGGAGGCGACTTTCACGCTGCAGGTCGTAGGTTCGATTCCTACCCGTGACATGCATTTGTGTGCATGAACATGTCTGTATGTCCGGAGTCTGGGTGTATATGTATATCAAGTATGTATTTACAAATAAAAAAGTAGTATATGTAGTAATATCAGTTATCTGGTTTCCATAGTACAAGCTCTGCTTAGTTTGGGATCAGGTAGCCGTGTGTAAAAAATGTCCCAGGATATTATTATTATTATAAAGGAGAATGGGCAAAGTGGTCTACCCACTCAACACTAATGAAACATATGTCAATGAACAGCTTATTTTAGTACTTTATTTTATTCTATGGAAGCAAAACTGTAGATCATGGGGTTCTAAAGATTTTCGAGAAAAACATAATGCATCACCCCTATACCTTTCAATATTTTTTTTTTTGTTTTCATTTTTTTTTTGCTAAACCTTCCCTGCATTCAGCCGATCAAAACAAAAAAAGAATCATGCAAATCGGTCCAGCCGTTCTCGAGTTTTAGCGAGACTAACGCCCAGAAATTCATTTATATAGTATATAGAGATTTGATGCAAATTTTTGTAAAACTCCCACATTTTTTGGCATAAACGTTATACGTAATTTGAATAACTATATATTAGCTTCTTATTTCCATAGGGGACGTCGGTGTTGATCAGGTAGACCAACGTTCATACATTTTTGCCCATTTTCTTTTGCTATTTATTTCTCGTCATCGCCCAATCATAAACCCCAAAACACACAAAAACCACTACACGTGTTAAACCCTAATGACAAATAAACGAATCGATAAATTAAAACTCGATTCAATCGTAATCATGACTTAGAACTGCAATATAACTATTAATTAGCATCCATTACCAAAATACGTGGAATAACTATTAACAACGGATATGAACATATATTTTTATGGGCCACGATAATATCCACCCCTTTATATTTGTCGTCACAAAAGCCAAAAATATTAGGGTAGCTTCGTTTAGGGATGTAACTCTTCATACTTTTATATCGATAGAAATCGCCATTATTTACGGCTGGAGCCGCACTTTTTGGCTCGCCCTCAGACCGGTGAAGTTGTTAAGGCCACTCTGGCCAACAACATATAGACATACAAAAAAAAAATACGCCATTATATTTTATTGAACGTTTAGCGCAGTGGTTCGAGCTTAAGTGAGTTCGGCTCACTATATCGGGTGGTTGCAGGTTCGATCCCCGCCAGTGCCAAATTTCGTAAACGGCCTTTTGGTAATTTGCCCTGGTCTGGGTGTCACTGGGATCGCCCCCAGTCCATTGTATAGTAGCCATAGTACAAGCGTTGCTTAGTTTGGGACCATACAGTTGGTGCGTATATCTGGTGATATATATTTCTTTTAAATACGACGCATACTGATGCGTCGTTTATCGTGAATAGTTCAACACGGCCGAATCGTAAGCTGGTTTTCCCATCCACAAATATTTGGCCATATGCTAATATTTTATAGTTAATCAACGCGACATATACTGGTTCTATCAGCATAACATGTTTCTACATAATATGGCACAGCAATAAAAATCTTTGACTAGATTTCTCATTTATCGTAATTAATAGGATCCTTAGGTTCAGTATGTTACCCACATCTCTCCCCAGTTCAACGTCATTTAATTTTTTTATATGTGTGTGTGTGTGTAACGTCACGACTTTTATCCCCATTCGGGGGTAGTCAGAGGCTTGAGTGGCCATACACCACCACACTGCGGAGGTATTAACCAACTCAAAGCCCACGTTTCACCAGATAGTCAGAACCCAACGTGACAGGTGGTGAACCTTGTAGCCGTGTATACAGGAACTGACTATTACCTAATCCCGAGGGATAGGTAGGTTTCCTCACGATGTTTTCCCTCACCGTCAGCGAACTGTAATTTATACACATAGATGAAAATTCATCCATTGGTGCATGCCCCACCGGGGATTGAACCTGGGACATTCTGATTGCTAGCCCAACCTGTTCACCCCTAGGCTACAGTCGCTATCAGTCAGTTTTTTTATAATTATTTGATTAAGCTGGAATACGAGCGTACGGCCAGCTGATATTAAGCAGTTACCCTAGTCTTTAGACGCTTGCAATTCCAAAGGCATCGCTCGCATGTTACCGACCTGAAGGGGAGTGGGACAGAGGAGGGTCGAAAAAATTGAATGAAAAAAGCTATTAATTTTTGTATCACTTCTCGTCGTAGAATTCTTCAATAATCTATCTAAATATATAAGAATCAAAGTCCTGATTGACTGACTGACTGACTGACTGACTGACTGACTGACTGACTGACAGACAACGCACAGCCTAAACCGCTGATCGTAGAGACTTGAAATTTGGAGGGTGGGTTTGTCTTGATGTGTAGAGGTGTACTAAGAAAGGGTTTTTTGAAATTCAACCCCTAAGGGGGTAAAATAAGGGATGAATGTTTGTATGGAAGTTCGTCATTTTTGAAGTTAGAATTATGAAAATTGCTGATTAGGTGTCTTTTGAAAAATAAAAAAATATGGGTTTTAGGGTTTTTGAAAATTCGACCCCTAAGGGGGTAAAATAGGGGATAAAAGTTTGTATGGAAGTTACGTCATTTTTGAAGTTAGACTTACTTAAATTGGTGATTAGGTGTCTTTTCAAAAATAAAAAAAGAGTAATTTCAGGGTTTTTGAAAATTCAACCCCTAAGGGGGTAAAATAGGGGAATGAAAGTTTGTGTTTAGATTTCTTTCGTGTTTTTGGAAATTCAACCCCTAAGGGGTGAAATGTGGAGTGAAAGTTTGTATAGGGGTGGTCGAGTTTTGTTATTTTGACGGGAAAGGGGAAAACGGGGTCAAGGGATGTTTTAATAAGTCATCCATATCTCGATATTGGTTATGATTGCTTATTTGAATTGATCAGACTGGGGTTTCCGTATTTTTAATCATTTTGACGAGAAAGGGGAGAGCGGGGTCAGCGCATGTTTAGTCATCCATATCTCAAAATTGGTTATGATTGTTCATTTTAAATAATCAGACTGGGGTTTCAGCGTTTTTAATATTTTGAAGGAAAAGGGGAGAGCGGGGTCAGCGAATTTTTAGTCATCCATATCTCGAAATTGGTTATGATTGTTCATTTTAAATAATCAGACTGGGGTTTCAGCGTTTTTAATATTTTGAAGGAAAAGGGGAGAGCGGGGTCAGCGAATGTTTAGTCATCCATATCTCGAAATTGGTTATGATTGTTCATTTTAAATAATCAGACTGGGGTTTCAGCGTTTTTAATATTTTGAAGGAAAAGGGGAGAGCGGGGTGTGCGCATGTTTAGTCATCCATATCTCGAAATTGGTTATGATTGTTCATTTTAAATAATCAAACTGGGGTTTCGGCGTTTTTAATATTTTGAAGGAAAAGGGGAGAGCGGGGTCAGCGAATGTTTAGTCATCCATATCTCGAAATTGGTTATGATTGTTCATTTTAAATAATCAAACTGGGGTTTCGGCGTTTTTAATATTTTGAAGGAAAAGGGGAGAGCGGGGTCAGCGAATTTTTAGTCATCCATATCTCGAAATTGGTTATGATTGTTCATTTTAAATAATCAGACTGGGGTTTCAGCGTTTTTAATATTTTGAAGGAAAAGGGGAGAGCGGGGTCAGCGAATGTTTAGTCATCCATATCTCAAAATTGGTTATGATTGTTCATTTTAAATAATCAAACTGGGGTTTCGGCGTTTTCAATATTTTGAAGGAAAAGGGGAGAGCGGGGTCAGCGAATGTTTAGTCATCCATATCTCGAAATTGGTTATGATTGTTCATTTTAAATAATCAGACTGGGGTTTCAGCGTTTTTAATATTTTGAAGGAAAAGGGGAGAGCGGGGTCAGCGAATGTTTAGTCATCCATATCTCGAGATTGGTTATGATTATTCATTTTAAATAATTGGGGTATAAGCTGAGCTGAATATGGTAAGTACTACTTCAGTTTGATCCCATAAAAAATCATTTCGTAAATCAACACCCAAAAGGGGGAAACTAAAGGTAGAAAAGTACGGCAGAAAAATATGTTTGTACCCGATTGACTTGAAACTTAGTATGCATAGGGTAGGTGAGGGAGGAAGGGGAAGACGTAAGGTAGGGGGAAGTGGAAGGGGGAGGGGAAAGGGAAAGGGAAATGGAGGGGGAGGGAGCAGAAGGAAGAGAGGGGAGGAAAAGGGGTGGAGAAGGGGAGGGGGATTTGGGATTTTGGCTCTATATACCTACCTACCAAAACACGCATTCACCGAATTAGGTACCGTGATAAAGTTTGTATGGCTCCAATAAAAATCGTGAAATAAAATTATTTTTATAAAAAAGCAAATACTGACTTAAAAAACCCTGGCGCACTAAAAAGTACTAAAAAGTCTTAAGTCACTTGCCAGGTTTTTTTTTATTTTGTAGTCTACGCGGACGAAGTCGCGGGCAAAAGCTAGTTATACTATACTGCGTGAAATCGAAATCGTGGGCAATATTTTAAACGGTGATTCTACACATGATTCAGTATATTTAGGGAATATTAATCCACAAATCAATTGATAAAAATTCATTACCCAGGTAAGGTATAATTTAAATGTTAATTAATTATTTAATTTAAATGGTTTGCTTATTTGCTTACCCGAGCAATATTTTTTTATCAATCGATTTTTTTATTTAGTTTCCCAAAATATTCTGAATCATGTGTAGAGTAATATTTTAAAATATTGCCCACGATTTCGACTTCATTCTGTAGTTTCCCATCCCTAGCTCATAACCGCTAAGCTCTTTCTGGCCGTATCGTAACCGCGTCTATATAGATTCTATTCTCGGTCAAATGGCTATCTATAAAGGACACATTGCGTTGGCTTCGATTTGCTTTGACGTTGCTACGACCAGCCACAGTTTATACTTAAGAAATTGGATCAATCTGTTAAGGACTTTAACGTAGCCACCTTACAGCCGGTTCCAGACGGGTGTAACGTGTGATGTAAGATTACGTGTAATTTAGCGTCAACAGTGTGGACAGCACACGAACTCAACGCGAATCTTGTTCAAGAGCTATTCCAATTCGTGAGCACCTTTGTGGTCACGCAAAACACCGACAGCCGATGAATCAGCGCGAGCGGCGGCGCGAGCGTTCCATGTAATGTTAGTAGTGCCTTCCACTCACAATTCGCGTTACCTTACAAATTACATTACACTTTACACCCGTCTGGACCCGGCTTTACCTTTTTCTTATTCCTTTAAGGGTTGGCACTCATCTATCAACTTGGCACCCGACCAGCACCGCCTCGTCGTTCGGCGACTAACTGAACCGGGAATAAGTGAACCACGCGCTGACCACGCGCGTTCCACTAGTTGATCACGTGACGTTTATGGTGTAAAGTCAGCGTCCGCCCGCGGACCACCTGTCGACAACGAGTGGACGCCGAGCGGCGAGGCGGTGCTGGTCGGGTGCCGAGTTGATAAATAAGTGCCAACCTTTAGACGTCTTTTACGATAACCACAGAATGAATGGGAGTGGCGCGTCTAATCAGACACTAGACGAAGCTGTTTAAGTACCAGCTGACCCAGCTGTTGAGTTCATTCACCTGGGGGCTTACCACAAGCTCTTATTGCGATTCAATTATAGGAACGTTTTAACGACGTTTTAATGACGTTTCTTATTGTCATGACAATAAGGTACGTCATTGCACAAAAAGTCGCTGAAACGTTAATACGTTCCTGTAATTGAATCGCAATAAGAGCTTGTGGTAAGCCCCCTGGTTTTGTTTTACCAATAGGTGGGTCAGTTTTGACGTCAAACCGCATAGGCATAATATCATAAATCAATGTTTGAATTGACGTAACGACTGGGAAGATATTGATAAGAGTAACCATTGAGTTACTTGCCGGCTCTTCTCAATGGAAGCAGCATTACGAACCGGTGGTAACACTAAAATATTTATATTGACTTTTCATAAGTGCTTCCTTTAGGCTACCTGCATGAATGAAAATGTCTTGACTTTGACATTTTGATGAGACTCAAAATCCAACTCTCTTTCGTTACGTGAAGATGATATTTTATTAGATCCTACCATAACGACGTACATAATATGCGAATTCAAGTATCACGAATTTATCAAAAATATTTCGCAAAAATTAGTTACTGTTTGAAAATGTATACAATTATTCTTTTGAAAAGAGTAACCATTGAGTTTCTTGCCGGCTCTTCTCAATGGAAGCAACATTTCGAACCGGTGGTAACGCTAAAATATTGTTTATATTGACTATTTATAAGTGCTCTAATGAGCTTACATGAATAAAAACCTTTTGACTTTGACTTAGCACCTTATCGATCGGCGTTTAGCGTTGACTTCACGAAAGGCTGAACATGAAAGAGTATACCATTTCAAATCATTCAAGTTTTCAGAAAAAAAAAAATTGTCGCTACACGTCACATATAATTTTCATTGATATGTGAACCAGGGTTGCTCTGAACAACAGCATCAGTGTCCGCGGACCATAAGCATCGTTTTAAACATCAGCATCAACATCCGCATTGATAATGGGTTAGCGCACGTGCTGTTTTTACCCGACTACGGCGGAGGGTTATGATTTTGACCGGTATGTATGTATGTATGTATGTATGTATGTGCATCTGTTCCCACCTAACTTCCAAACTACTTGTCGTAATTTGACAAATGAGGTATCGTTAGAAGCGGCTTAATGGCGCGCTGGTTATAGGCTATGTGACGTCACATAAAATTGCATATGGCGCCCTCTAGAGGACATAATGTCATGAACTAAAAAAAAAACATTTTTTAATAAAACCATGTGGGGTATCAAATGAAAGAGCTTGATGAGCACATTTCAAAAATATATATATTGTTACCTATAACTCAAAAACATTTAAATAAAAAGTAAGTTTAAAAACTAAAACCCGACTACTGAAAAATCGCGCTCTAAAAAGTATGAAACAAGAAAATATTCTCATCTAGAGGATAGCCGTGGTCCGTGTTGATATGCCATTTGGCCCTAAAGAACCTACACGGACCACGGCTATCCTCTAGATGAGAATATTTTCTTGTTTCATACTTTTTAGAGCGCGATTTTTCAGTAGTCGGGTTTTAGTTTTTAAACTTACTTTTTGGTTGCGAGTTTATCAAAGTTTTTTATTCATAATAGCATTAGCATCAGATGATGAAAAAGTGTATCAGTGACAACCCTGGTCCGAAACAAAAAATAGTATTCTTTTTTTTCCAAAAAATGAAATACGTGCGCATTTTCTTATTTTGAATTAAAAATATATCAGGTGATCAACCAAGGTACCTGCTTACGTCAATCTAATGAGATATGGCGGCATTTTAACCCGCAAACTTATAACAATAAAGAAGAGGAATTTTGAGACATCGAAACCTGCATAAAATAGATTGTGTACAAAGTTTACTAATTTAACAATAATTTTAAGTCAACCTTGACATAAATACTTTCTGAGTAACATCCATTATTCGCCTTTATTACTTTTCCCGCTATCATTAGTGCTTAAACATTCCTAATCACCATAGTAGAAAGATAGTAAAGTAGTAGGTTATCTTCATACAAACGCACCGCGCGCGGCTTGTATGTGTGCGCCATGCGTATCTATGCGTCGCGCACGCACACTCAAACAAAATCTCGACCCGGTTCGCAGTGCGAAACAATGCATGTGATGTTTGAGTTTTTTTTTTTTTTTTTTTTTTTTTTTTATAGGACTGCGGTGGCAAAAAAGCGTACGGCCCGCCTGATGTTAAGCAGTTACCGTAGCCTATAGATGCTTACAATACCAAAGGTATTGCTCGCACATTGCCGACCTGAAGGGGAGTGGGATGGAGGGAGGGGGAGGGGGGGTGGGCTTGCGCGACGCATAGATAGATATGCATGGCGCACACATACAAGCCGGTACGTTTGTATGAAGATAACCTACTACCCATCTTTCTACTATGTAATCACGGACTGGACATTATCTGCGTCTTATTTCAATAATTAAGTTTCTTTTACGCCTATTCATATTAAAACAACGACACCTATGCCCAAAGATTAGTATTGTATTATAGCATAAATCGTACCTTCTAAGAATGCAATTAAGACATGCTCAGCGCATAACATGCAGCGAAATTCACACATCTGTTCTCGCACTCGCAATTCGACAATTAACTTGATACATAAGAAAGCATTATTCATTCTCTCTTCATCCAGAAGATGAGCCGCATTGGCAATACCGACATGTTTTCATCATTATATTCCGCGAGCGACTGAGTCGTACTGTGCCCATGGACTCCGTTTAGTAGGACATACTACACTGGATCGCAAAGAAAACGGGTCGGTTAGAAAATCTTCAATATCTTCAAAAGTACCTGACCTAGCTTTGTGAAATAAAGACTAAATGTAAATGTAAATGTAGCGTCACGACTTTATCCCCATTCGGGGGTAGTCAGAGGCTTGAGTGGCCATACACCACCACATTGTGGAGGTATTAACCAACTCAAAGCCCACGTTTCACCAGATAGTCAGAACCCAACGTGACAGGTGGTGAACCTTGTCGCCGTGTATACAGGAACTGACTATTACCTAATCCCGAGGGATAGGTAGGTTTCCTCACGATGTTTTCCCTCACCGTCAGCGAACTGTAAATTATGCACATAAACGAAAATTCATCCATTGGTGCATGCCCCACCGGGGATCGAACCTGGGACCATCTGATTGCTAGCCCAACTTGTTCACCCCTAGGCTACAGTCGCTGTTAGAGAACCGTAGAATCAAACCTTAGCGTCATACCATTCTCGGTACTGGCTTACAGGAATAACAGTGATGGGAAGTGATGTGATGTGAACAATGGTGGGTGGATGGGAATATTTTATCGTCCTCTCTGGAGTACCTAATTAATTTAATCGTAGCGAGGGCGCTAATAGTTCGAGGGACCAATAATAAGTTACTTTAACCCGAGATTAACACTGTGCTTTTCATCACGTATACAAGGAAAGTAATAATAAAATATTTTAGTAGCTAAAGAAAAAAAATAGTGAACATTTACACATACAAACACATGTATACTGACGTAGATTGCGTATTTTGCTTTTTGATATTTTGACGTTGTCACTTTGTTTTTTTTTTAGAGGCCAGTACTTTTTCAAACATTATAAAAGGTTTTAGTCTGTGATTATAGATTCGGAGCAGGAACGATTTGTGATTGATTTAGGGAAAAGTGGTAAATATTGTGCCCAAATGTATGTTATTTTAAAGAAATAGTTGAAAGTAAATTATAATAAAGTCATTTCAAAAAATATATTCTTTAATTAATACTTAACTTTATGTTATTTCAATTTTACATCGCGCTGTAATTGAGTGGATGTAAGAAGGTTGGAACTATTAAATTCTCTTTGGTTGGAACATAGTTCAATAGAAACTCGTATTTTTTTATAATTTGACAGAATCTTTGACAGAACGGGCCCAATCGTTTTCTGGATATACGATTGAGCCCGTTCTGTCAACGATTTTGCCCGATCAGAAAAGTATCACCTTCTGTCGGCTCTTCAGGCACCTTTCGACCTACTTTCCGCGTATCAGTGATGAAAAATTAATTTACATTGTAGGTAGGCAAATATTTTTTTTTATGGTAACGCCATAGACTTATCATTGAGCGCACGCGCTCGACCAATCATATATCGATGGGTAACGCCAGCACTACCGGGTTGTGACTTTTCTTTCCAGTTTGAAGGGCAAGGTTTTCTAGTCCTCCAACAATGCGCCCACGACCACTTTCTGCATTCTTCTGATCTTTTATTTTTCGTAATACAAAAGATGAATACCGGTGCGATAATTTCGAAACTGCTTGCTACAGGTTCGAAATACCACTCGTCAAGGTTACCTACCAGCAGATATCAGATACCTTCGGCTTCCCGGTTATACAGGATGCTAGGTAATTTGTAGGTTGTCGGTTGATCCCCAATACCTTTTATATCACAGGCTTTTGCCTAGTAGTGGACATCAGCCGGTAGATTTAGGTAGAAGGATTTAGGTAGGAGCCAAGCTGTAAAGCTATGGGTTCCTCCAATAGCGGCGCCGTCATATAACGGCCGCACTAGAACATCTGCTACGTAATCAACGGTGTCCAAAACCCAAATGACTGCAGTTCATTTGTTTGCCGCCTTAAGGTAGGAGTTCGATGAACGCGGCAGACGGCAGACGTCAGTCGATCTCATCCAAATTGTGGCGATGACATGTGCCGCGATGGCAGACGGCATTCAATTTCTATGGACCGACTGACGTCTGCCGTCTTGCAGCGTTGACCGAACTCCCACCTTTCGTCACATACAATAAATCTGATTTTTCTATATTTTTTCGCCTTTAGCAACAATCTATAAATTCATTGTGCTCGCCATCAAATAGTATCGGCGAAATGTAGGTGCATTTCTGCTTATACCTTCGAGGAATAGTCACGTGATGGTGTGTTTTTAAATTGCTGATCTAACCTTTAGTGAACCCAACAGGTGGATTTAGCTCACTGTCATTATTGTGAACACTGAGAACTGATACTAAAATTTTGAACAGTTCAGCAAGACAAAGAATTGACAAACACTTGCTTCATGAAAGTAACTTGCTTAAATGACAGCATCACGATACAAACTCCGGGATCTGTTTAACCTTTAGGTTGATTGAATTCCGAAAGCCCTTTCGATTTTTATATTCAACTAAAAAACGCATTT
This sequence comes from Drymonia ruficornis, assembly GCA_947859195.1. Lineage (NCBI taxonomy): Eukaryota > Metazoa > Arthropoda > Insecta > Lepidoptera > Notodontidae > Drymonia > Drymonia ruficornis. The sequence continues at coordinate 2,819,907 of OX401910.1, read as the reverse complement.
CAAACGCCCTTGAGATTCGTTCAAACACACTGTTGTCATTTTTTTTTTCTTATTTCATTCAAAATCGTAACAAACATTTATTTATTTAATAATAATAATATCCTGGGACATTTTTTACACACGGCTACCTGATCCCAAACTAAGCAGAGATTGTACTATGGCAACCAGATAACTGATATTACTAAATTTTTTTTTATTTGCAAAATCATACTTAATATACGTATACACCCAGACTCGGGACATACAGACAAATGCATGTCCCGGGTAGGAATCGAACCTACGACCTGCAGCGTCAAAGGCGCCATCACGCCAATCACGCTAACGGGCCCGTCAAATTTAAGTAAGTATTTAATATTAAGAAAAACCAACAGCTTTTTAAAATATACAATGGTAATAGATTGCATGAAGCCAATTAGAGGTTTCCATGGATAGCAATGGACTGGTTAACATAGTTTTTAGCGATCGCTAGGTAGCAAATAACAAAGCACATTTTAAATTTATGAATACAACACACAAAATTCAACGTTTATAAGGTACCTACTTAGTGAGAAAAGGAAATTTAACAAAAAAACACAACCTTACTAACCTTCCGATTAAAACAATTATCCAAATCGAATCCATTAAACCTAATGACCTATCTTTTGAAAATAAAACTATTTCCCAACACTATTGTATCTAGCGGCTAGGGTTGCGACGCAACTGCGTGTCACTTCAGAACAGATATACCCGCGGTGTGTCCGGCGGTCGTCATTGCGTGTAACATCATGGCGTCGCGCGCATGCGCCCTGTTGCTCCTCGCGTTGTCAACCGCCGCTGCGCGGGAGTGTATCGAGTTGACACTGCCCGACAAAAGTTTGTTAACGGACAGTATTTTAAATGGAACTATATTGAAATTGGCCGCGAAAAATGAATCTTTTGATGACAGTGGAAGGTTTAATATTGTGGAATTGTGGGGGCGGTTCCCGAAGGTTGTTGTGCCCAGGAATGGGACAAGCGAGCAGTGCAGACGGGACAGCCAGCTGTACCTGGACAGTTTGGACCGACTCGAGTTATGGGCGTTGAAAAGTAATTTGCTATATTTTTTATTATTATTTTTTTATTATAGGGTAGTTAATAAGTGTGTCCAATTTTTGTTCGAGTGATGTGTTAACTCTTGCCGGCCGGCTTCTTATCCACTATTTGATAAGGACAGTGAAGTCAAGAGTCAAGCAAGACCGCTTGGCGCGGTAGTTTGAACGTTTACCGCTCGGCTCTCTGCACCGGGTGGTTATGGGTTCGATTCCCGTCGGTGAAAATTATGGAAGTAATTGTGATAATATGTACAGAATAGTATAGAGTGTGGATAACAACACTTTCCCCGTACATTTTAGGCGGCCATTCAATGTATAGAAAAAATGTCATTAGTGTGAATGCAGCCTATAATTTATTTATGCAATTTTGCTAGACTTATATTTTTATGTACTATACGCATTTTAAAGGTACACGCATTTGTATTACTAGAAAATAACGTATAATTTATTATTTATTACATAACTAAAGCAAATTAGAAAAATAAAAAATATTTAACTCAAAAATAAAAAAATGTAACGTCACGACTTTTATCCCCATTCGGGGGTAGTCGGAGGCTTGAGTGGCCATACACCACCACATTGTGGAGGTATTAACCAACTCAAAGCCCACGTTTCACCAGACAGTCAGAACCCAACGTGACAGGTGGTGAACCTTGTCGCCGTGTATACAGGAACTGACTATTACCTAATCCCGAGGGATAGGTAGGTTTCCTCACGACAATACCAACTAACTCAATGTAACTCAATGTTATTATAATTTTCGTATAGATTTTGTGGTAAGCGTGATGCGTGCATTTGCTACTTAGTACTTAAGAACAACAACTTTTACCACAATTTTACTGCACACTTAAATTTCAAGGACCCTCAATTTAAATATGAAAGTTTTTTTTTTTCAATCTTTCGTAACAATGAACTGCTAAATATTTTCGTTAACACATTGAATGTCTAGGTCGACTGGTCACAAACGCCGGCAGGTTTAGGGGCTTTTTGATTTTTAGGGTTCCGTACCCAAAAGGTGCCTTCGGGACCCTATTATTAACCTACGCTGTCCGTCTGTCAGCGGGCTGTATCTCACGAACCATAATAGGTAGAGAGTTGAAATTTTCACAGAATATGTATTTTTATTGCCGCTACAACAACAAATACTAAAAATGAAATAAAATTATAAATATAGGGGTCCCCATACAAGAAACTTGATATTTGTGACGTTATTATTCTACGGTGGTACGGAACCCTTTATGTGCGAGTCCGACACGCACTTGGCCGGTTTTAATTATGTATACTATATGGCATATGGTATGATGAGATTTTATACAACAGGTTTGTAAGAAACCATAATAGGTATCAGCGGTGTTATTCCGTAACGATAAAACCATATCACACGTGTGAGCCCGCGAGTGAAATGTCAAATTTTGTATTGAAAAGACACTTTTTTTCATGGGACTCGTACTGTAATATATTACACTTTAAAATTAATATGGAAGCAAAGCTCTGTGGGGTTAATACCGTCGCAAAGATGAATTGCGGCAATTCTGCTAAAGCAATTCATTTTTCCAACCCTCCAGCAGAATCCCCTAATTTTCCGTGAAACTGTCACGAATGGCGTAAAATGTGTCGCTATTCTACAGAAATTTAGCGTAATTGCTAAGGATTCCTCGGAAAATCAGAAAAATGAATTGCAATGCAATTCATTAGCAATATTTCATGAGGACCGTATTAGGTCCGCTAGTCCATGGAGTCTCTTACCATACGATAAGAAGAAGTTACAGAATAACACTACAGGTATATAAAACACTACAGGTATATAAAACACTACAGGTATATAAAACACTACAGGTATATAAAACAAAGACTTCCGCAATCAGTTAACGATTTCCAAAACCTCGCAATTCCTGATATTAAGTATCTATACCACAGAGTAAAGACTAAAGAAACAGGTGCCCTTATTAGATATATGTATGAAAAAAAACGTGGTCATTGTTTTTTCATTTTCATTGTTCTATCTACCGGTAAATAGTTGAACTACTCGCTTCGTTTTATGTCGATGTTAGTACTAGGCCGACCACTCGGCCGAGTTGCTTAGGGCCAGTCCCCTTAGTAATTGGTCCATGATCTATACCCATTATTTAAATAAAGTCAAATTAGTACGCAAAAACATTCCAATTAAAGTACCTATTTATTTAAATGGAGCTATTTATCTTAAAATATATCTTTTATGCAAATCGCGAATTGAATAGGTATTCACTCGAAAACAATTAAATTGTAAATTAATAGGAGGTCGTATACCCATACCAGACTCCTGTTCTTTATACATGTGATGTTATTATCGACACAAATAATTATAATATTAGCCCTTTTAACGTCCCACGCCTGGGCATGGGCCTCCCCTCAATGCGTGGGGGATACATGCCATAATCCACCACGCTGGCCCAATGGTTGATGGATTTCACATATCCAGAAAATTTGTTAGAATTATACAAGTTTCTTCACGAGGTTTTGCCTTCACCGTAAGCAAGTTACGGTGAAGTTACAATTCGCACATAGATTTCGAAAAATACAGAGGTGCGGGCCAGGGTTTGAACTTTGGACCGTAAGCCCGCAAGACGCATGGTTAACTAATCAGCTATCATTACTGTTTTTGTATCTTTTTACACAGAAAATATATTTAATATCCCTATTTAGACATTATTATGGCACTTAATATTCTAGTTTATTATTTATGTAGATAAGAAAATCTATTTAATCTCTGTCCTGGATAGATACCAGTTTTTAGGGTTCCGTACCCAAAGGGTGCCAACGGTACCCTATTACTAAGCCTACGCTGTCCGACTGTCCGTCTGTCAGCGGGCTGTATTTCACGAACCGTCATAAATATAATATGTGTATTGTGTGAATGTGTATTTCTGTTGCCGCTACAACAACAAATACTAAAAATAAAATACAATTTAAAATTTGTTTCCCCTTACGAGAAACTTAAGATTTTTAACGTTTTTATTTTACGGTGGTACGGAACCGTTCATGTGCGAGTACGACACGCACTTGGCCGGTTTTTAAAAGGCGGTTTTTACAGAGCACAAATGACCGTGGAATTTTTAAAAAGATCGAACGAGAATGAAGTATCTATGCTACAAACAACAAAAACATGTGATGAACATAAGCTAGTCAAGTTATAGATAAAGCAAATGTGGCTAGACCAAGCAATTTATAAGCTAGACAGAATGATGTCACTAAATTGGACGGGCCCGTTAGCGTGGTTGGCGCGGAGGCGACTTTCACGCTGCAGGTCGTAGGTTCGATTCCTACCCGGGACATGCATTTGTGTGCGTGAACATGTCTGTATGTCCCGAGTCTGGGTGTATATGTATATTAAGTATGTTTTTACAAATAAAAAAGTAGTATATGTAGTAATATCAGTTATCTGGTTTCCATAGTACAAGCTCTGCTTAGTTTGGGATCAGGTAGCCGTGTGTAAAAAATGTCCCAGGATATTATTATTATATTATTATTAAATGGTAGATTCGACTTATTTCAAACAAAAAAAGGCGTGAATACTACTGTCTTTTTGTTGTCACTGGGGGATTAACACGGGTCGATTTTCGCTCTGCGGCTAGGAACGAAATCCTGGAATTAATTCGTTTTTGTGCCTAGCCGTGCGGCGGAAATCGACCCGTGTAAATCCCACATAAAGTGGCAAACAAACGTACGGCCCGCCTGATGTGAAGCCCATAGGTGTCATACCATAGGCATCGCTTGTATGTTGCTGACCTGAAGGGGAATGGGACAGAGGGGAGGGGGGGGTGGCCTTCCGATTATCTTATTATCGTACGAAACGCAGCTGTAATAAATACTTTACCGATGTGCTTTATTCCGATCTTCTGTGAGAGGGTGGTACTACCCCGGTCGAGCCAGCCCGTAAATGAACTGCAGTCAGTTGCCTAGGAACTACCACCTATAAAATGAATGTATACCTTAGCTTTAGTCTAGCTGTAAATAATTTTCAATAGGGCAATGAACTGCGAAGAAACCGGCCCTATTATTTTTCATGTCGTATACTATCAAAATTTAAATATCATGGTCATTATTACTTTCATTAGCAAATTGCTTACCTGTCTGATTAGTCAGACGATATGAGGTCAGTGTGACTGCACCATTCTCCCTTCGAATTGAAAACTTCGATAAATAAATTAACTAGCTGTGACTTCATACGCGAGGAATTTAACAATTATTGTTATTAATTTAATAAAATAAAAGTGCCTACGTTTTCAAACACATGCTAGTACAAGCTGGGTGGCTCGGGTCATAATCTACAGGTTACTCTAAATGTAAACATTTTTAGTTTAATATTGTAAGCAGTGGTAGCTGATTGGTTAAGCACGCGTCTTGCGGGCTTAAGGTCTTGGGTTCAAACCTTGGCTCACACCTCTGGATTTTTCGAAATCTATGTGTGAATCATAACTTTAATATGATTATCACTTGCTTACGGTGAAGGAAAACATCGTGAGGAAACCTGCATGTCTTTAGATATGTGAAATCCACCAACCCGCACTGGGCCAGCGTGGTGGATTATGGCCTAAATCCCCCTCGCATTGAGGGCAGGCCCGTGCCCATCAGTGGGACGTTAAAAGGGCTAAATTATTATATTATATAAATTATTATTGAATTCCAACACGAAGTACAGAATTAAAGTATTCTTTACAATTCTTCTAAAGTCGATCTGTCATGAGGAGTATTAAACAGCTTTCTTCCGCCAATAGGTGCCTCTATGCGCCTGCGCCAGCAGGACCTAGACGCACCTAGGCATTCGACAAGCCCGCTGAGTTTCTTGCCGGATCTTCTCAGTGAGGTCGCGTTACGATCCGGTGGTAGTTTTTACCTCCGTTCTCTCTCTAGAGACAGCAGCCAAGCCGAGGCCGAGCCCTATGTGGCGCCCTTGAGCGTGCTGTCCCCTACCCTTCTGGTTGGAGCGCACTTTGCACTCACCAAAGTCCGGGTGAAGTTGTAGAGGCCACTCTGGCCAACAACGTATTGTCAATTCAAAAAAAAAAAAAAAAAATAAAAAAAAAATAAAAAAAAAAAAATAAAAAAATAAACAGCTTTCTTTGATTGAGTAGTTACAATACTTGCATGATTCACACAACGGCATGCAAGGTTAATGATTATTGACCGTCATTATTATTAATTCTCATATTATTAATCGGAATACAAGTTTGTTCCGGTTGCTGCCCATACAATTCACGTATTTTCTCTCACATTAGTACTTAGCATTTGTACTTCGAGTAGACAATTTTTTTCTCTTTTTTAACCGACTTCAAAAAGGAGGAGGTTCTATGTTCGGCTGTATGTATGTTTTTTTTTTTGTTGTTTTTTTTTTTTTTTTATGTATGTACATCGATTTCTCCGTCATTTATGAACCGATTTGAAAAATAATTTTGCTGTTCGGTAGATCGTAGCTCCAAGTTGATCCCATAAAAAAATAATTCCTAGAATCAACCCCTAAGGGGGTAATTTTGGGGGGTGAAGGTCGTCTCAAAAATTTTTTTTTGTCCGATTGACTTGAAACTTAATATGTATATTTTGCATAAGAAATAATGAAACTCATGTTTCAGGATTTTAGAAAAATCCCCCCCCAAAGGGGTAAAACGAGGTGTTGAAGTTTGTATGGAGAGTTACCGTTTATCTCTAACGTTTATGATCCAATTTTTCTTTTTTTTAAACTGTTATTTGGTAGGTGACTAAGTTGTTTTGGTCCCATAAAAAAATCATTTCGGAAATCAACCCCCAAAGGGGGAAACTAGGGGTAGAAGTACGGTAGAAAAATATATTTGTGTCCGATTGACTTGAAACTTAGTATGTATACTCCATATAATAAACTAAGAAACTTTTGTTTTGGAATCTTGGAAAAGTCACCCCCCAAAGGGGTAATTTGGGGTGATAAAGTTTGTATGGCGCCACTAAAAATCATGAAATAAAATTATTTTTATAAAAAAATAAAAACCGACTTCAAAAAAACCTGGAGCACTAAAAAGCCTGAAATAATATTTCTATTACCACCACTGCCTACCCCTTCGGGAAAATCAGGCGTGATGATGTGTTATAGAGTATTTGGAGTCGGAGCCAATCTTGGTATGCCGAGTCTACCTACTATAAAAGTAAGAAGATAGATTGGCACCGACCCCAAATACTCTATAACACATCATCACGCCTGATTTTCCCGAAGGGGTAGGCAGTGGTGGTAATAGAAATATTATTTCAGGCTTTTTAGTGCTCCAGGTTTTTTTGAAGTCGGTTTTTATTTTTCTTTTCATCTATCGATAATAATTAACCATTTGAATGCTGCAGTCGAAATAATGACTTCTTTTTAATTAAATAAACGTGGTTTTAGACTGGTTTAGTATATCGGTCATTGGCATATTATTTTTTGTCATTCTAATCCTGGGGCCTATTGCGTACCGGACCATTCGTTTTGTTCGTTCACATTGTTCGTTCGTTCGTAATTTTGACACTAATTGTCTACGGAAATGTGTCAAAATTCAACATTGGAAGCCCATACGAAACGGATTATTGCTGTCGTACCGAATTTGTAATGATTCCTAATATGATATACAGAGATGAGTATTTAATTATTGTTAGTGAATACTTTTAAAAGGTAAATTCGTCGATTTTGTGTTTTTTTTTCGGTTTACCTTTGTTTAGGACATCGTCCAAAGTTTAAAAAAAATGTCCTGAAGTCAACCTTAACCGTTTTAAAAGTCGAAAACAACATGACTTAAGTAAGTATTAGATCACATGTCATTGACACACCGTAGCACTGATCAGTAGTCTACGACATCGACTCATGCGCATCCTGCCTACAAACTATTGTATAAGGTAAACCGCGATATAAACCGCCCAAAATACTTGTCTCAAACTAAATATCTGTGGTCTTCTCATGAAATAATGTCAGTGTGATCATACTTCTTACTTCAAAGTAGTAAGTGACGATGTAATAGTGTAGACTCTGGAATAAGACATAGGCTTATGTTACATATCAATTTCCACGCGGGCGAAGCAGCGGGGCACAGCTAGTTACATATACATTACACATATCATGGATGGATACAATATCTTTCTCGGTGTTGTATGTATAAGAGCAACAGCAGACATGCTACTTTTTGCATCGGCGATTAGCGATTTTGCGACTGTAGAACGAGAGAGAGAGACAGTAGAGAGTCGCCAAAACGCGACGCAGCATCAATACAGTCGCAAAATCGCCGAACGCCGATGCTAAAAGTAGCATGTCTGCGGTGGCCCTAAAGGCTGAAAGAAAATACTAAAGACTATGAGCAACCTAATATACATATTATGTTCTGGTGATGACACCACGCAAAAATGTCACGTAAAAATAATAAACTAGCTACGCCCACGACTTTGTACGCTTGGAATTTAACAAAAAATGTTTGATGTTCGCTTAAATAAAAGTAGCCTATGTTACTCATTATAACATCAGCAACCTACCAGTGTAAGTCCCGTCAATATTAATCCAGACATTTCGGAGATTAGTCCGAAAAAAGAGACAGGCAGAAAGACAAAAAAAATGTATTTTTTTTTTGTTATTTATACTTTCGTTATTCTTCGTTCGTTCTTTAGTAATTTTTTTGTCATTCATTGTCATTTCAATGCTATTTATTTGTATAGATGTGGAAGTAATATAAGGTTTAATTATCTTTTAATTGCTACAAACCATGTGGTTAGAGTCCTCAATTAAATTGATTTTTCTATTTAAAACGTATCGTTTTTACGATAAACGTTTATTATTTAAATAAGCACTGAGCAGTTTGATTTTAATCTCGTTATTGTTGTAGGAATGCGTTATCCTATGCGCATTAACTTGACATTGTAAATAAAATAATTATATTTTCATCGTACATAAGGTTCTCATGTCGTGACCAAAAAAAGAGATAAGAATAATATAAATATTAAGCAAAAATAAATAGGAACTAAAAAAATAAAACATGAGATCATACATTACAGCAGAAAACATAAAACATCTTAGCCTGTATTCTGCAGATTTGTGCATGATCAAAAATGAACCCTATTACAACCTACGTAGCGGCAATTCATGTTTCTCTTATTTGACCTGTTTATACTTAGTGGCTTTTAAATATTATTCACAAAATATATTCAAATAAATCACGAATTCAAATCCTCCAAAAAATCTCCGAATCTCGAACAATCGTCCGCCAGATTACCGTGACGTATTTCTTCTCTGGGCCTGCACGTGCACATTCATGTCACGCCAATGTCATCCTTGAATGTCCGCTGGTTGGTTACATTGGTATTCACTGGCCACATACATTTCACCGGTGACATTTGACACACAAGGTTCAACGGACCAGTGGCTACTCCGAAATACGAAACGTTTCGGCTAACGATTGGTATATTTACCTATTCAGAGGGCCTACTCTGTTTCAAACGAAAACGAAATTTCGGACGAAATACGCGTATTTCCTACTACGATTCTCATTGATTCCGACATTTCTTACGAACGAAAATTGTTTGTCGTTTAGATTCGACGACGACGAAGACGTCAAACAATTTTCGTTCGTAAGAAATGTCGTTTTCGTTTGAAACAGAGTAGGCCCTCTGAAATTGTTTCGGAACTTCTCGGATTCTTTCGGAATAGGGGTTCGGGTAGGGTAGGGGGTAGGGGTTAGGGGGGGTAGGGTTTAGGGTTTCTACGAAAGAAAAAACGTCAAATCACTGCTATCGAATCCGAACTTAGGATCCGAAACACTTTCCGAGTGTAAGAAAACGTTTCGTTACGTATTTCGGAGTAGCCCCACAGTTTGTCGTTTCGTTAGAATCGAACCCCGTTTGAGAACGAAGAAAAACCCGCGGCGATCGAAGGGTTGGATAGTTTTATGCAATCAAAGTTTTGAATTTGTTTTACTTGACGAAAATAAAGTTGTGTATAGTTACTAATCGTAAGGCAGTGTTTTCACTTTACTGTGATACTTTAGGTAGACATAAGATATTTATAACTTCCTTTCCTTTCCTTTCCAACACAGTAGGCACGCCTTAAAGGTGATTAAAGGAACTGCATGTTTGCGGCAATAGACAACTAGGGGTTTAATAGCGACACTATGCAACATTGCAGCAATTCTGCAAAAGCAATTCATTTTCCCAACCCTCCAGCAGAAAACCCTCCACCAGAATCCGCAAAATGTATGTGTAACGATTACGAATGGCGTAACATGTGTGACTATTTTACATACATTTTGCGGAATTGCCTAGGATTCTGCACGCAAATCAGAAAAAATAATTGCATTGGCAATGTTACATAGCCCCGCTATTAGCCTCCCTGTTTGATGTATCTCATCTTTTCGGGGATGACGATTGCTGGTGAATTTATGCACTTATCTCTTTTTTTTCAGTGTTCGACGCAACGGCTAAACCGCCGTCCGGTATTCTGAGCGGCAACGGCAACCAGTTTGGGGACTTTGACGAATGCCTCAGCATAGATGGCGCGGTCCGAGGGAAGTACTGCTTGGCGTCGCTGCAGGTGACGCTCAATGGAGACGAAACGTTCAAAGACATCGATTATTTGGTACACAGTGGCCATTACATAAGGAGCAATGTTACTGATGTAAGTACGCTTAATAAAATTATAATATTGTGGTAATGATGGTATTATGTGAGAGACACGTGTGGTGTCAGGATAGCCCTTAATTGAGATTAATTCATTAATAAATTCTAACTACAGAAATATCATACCTACTTACGATTCACCTCTTACCTGTCATGACAGTAGTAGGTACATCGCTTAAACTTTGGCTGCACCGGCTTACACGATACTATGTGAAACCATGGACCAGTTACTCAGGGGACTGGCCCTAAGCAAGTCGGCCGAGTGGTCGGCCTAGTACTAACATCGACATAAAACGAAGCGAGTTTTACCGGTAAATAGTACTAACTATTTACCGGTAAATAGTAAAATGAAAATGAAAAACAATGACCACTTTTTTTTTTCATACAAATATCTAATAAGGGCACCTCTTTCTTTAGTCTTTACTCTGTGTGTGAAACATATACCAAAATAATGCTTCTTGTCATTTTTGTAATTTTTGTCATTGTTGTTTTTATTTGTCATTTCTTGTCATTTTTGTAATTTCTTGCCATTTTTAAGGCCTTTTTAACTGTGTGAAATTGATAAATTTGGACATAAGTCATTCAATTAAAAAGTTTTCGATACAAACGTCATCGCCTGGCCAGTACATGGCCTGGCAAGTAGCTGTAGTCAATAGCATATATCCCCTTAATGTATTTGCTACGCAGCTCTAGACCGGAAGAGTGAGTGGCAATCTCAAACGAGTCACAAATGACAAATGACCAAGGTTTCGAGCTACAATAAAACTCACCTTTTGTAAACTAAAACCTGCTAAAACTAGATGTGTGAGCTTGAATTACTGCTTTAGTCATGCAATACCATTTGTCACACTTGACGTTATTAAGTATATTACAAAAAATATATAAAACAAATAGATTTTTTGTATTTTTACAATTCACTTTTTTTTTAATATGATCATTATTGGCTTTTGCATGTTCCATCGGTAAAATGTTCCACAACTTTTAACTACCTGTCATAGTTATTTATAGATTTTTTTCCCCCTAATCTGATTGGGATGCATAGCATAGCGTTGATCGATCCATCATTACATCATTCGCTGTCCATAACCGTCCTCTTGCAACATAAGATGCATCACATAAAATAACGAAACTCTCAAATACCTAACACTTCATTATTTGAGTCAGTTGAGTATTCAGGGGAGGCCTATGTCTAGCAGTGGACAGCAATAGGCTGATGATGATGATGATGATGAGTATTCAGCCGTACGATGAAAACTGATGAATATTGCAGAAAACTGAAACGCTTAGAGTTACCAGACGATAGGAGTTCCCTGAAATATCCTGAATGACCTTCTGGCGGGGAATAAGGCAGGAACTGTAGTTATTCTGGTAACAAAACATAATTAAACTTCATAAAAAAATCATAAAAAAAATTAAGGAAAAGTTAAGGAGTTTGCCAGAAAAGCTTATTATTTGATCTGGTAACCCAACTCATAGAACCCAACTTAGCTATTTGAATGAGGAACACTTCTATGAGACGTCGTTATATCATTTTGTTTTTCTATACCAAAATTGAGTTCTTCGCATGGACCAATTACTAAGGGGACTGGCCCTAAGCAACTCGGCCGAGTGGTCGGCCTAGTACTAACATCGACATAAAACGAAGCGAGTAGTTCAACTATTTACCGGTAGATAGAACAATGAAAATGAAAAAACAATGACCACGTTTTTTTTCATACATATATCTAATAAGGGCACCTCTTTCTTTAGTCTTTACTCTGTGGTTCTTCGATTAGAGTTGCGTTTAAAACAAATAAAAACAGGTACACAACAGTCGCCGACTCCACATTACCGCGATCGGTAACGTGCATACAAAACATACATTCGCCGATCACTGACCACCACCCCGAATGTATTGAATGCATTTTTCGCCTCTCGTAGGCCGCGTTTCGAAACGTCTGATGCAATTTGAATGCACTCGAAATGGGTACCAGCCGTGACCTTGTCATAAAAGGTGGTTTTTCTGCAACGGAGCCTTGGCCGGTTGCGCTATAGACAGGTTTGGGCCTGTCAGTATCCCGTTAATTGGTGGCCCAATTGTGTTGGCCACATGGTGTACCTAGCTAATGACCAATCGAAACATCTAACTTCGACCTATTACGAACCCGGACCATCTGTTTCGTTCGAGATTTAACACTAATTTACAACCGAAATGTGTCAAATTTCAAAATTCGAACGAACGAAACGGTTTACTTATTGCTTGCGTATCGTGTTTTTAATAGCAGGCCAGACACTATAATTAAAACAAATGATTGGGATTCTATTTTCAAATTAAGATGCTTGTGGTAATTCAGTGGAAGACAGGACAGTAGGTGTGTGTGTTATGCGACTGATATAGACGCAGCTATTGGTTGAATCAGGCATTACTTTGCGGAAATCCATTTTTAAACAATTTAGGAGACAGGCACACACACCGCCACTCACCGTTGGTGTGTCGACCTTCAAAATTATATACAAACAAGTTGATAATTTCCGCGAAAAGTTGTATATTGTGGTCCTTGAGACTCTTTTAAGGCTCGAGGACCATAGGAAATACTGATCTATAAATCGACATTTTAAATGTCGACAAGCCGAGGGTTGTGGACATTCTCCTTAAATGTTTTACAGTTGTTGACACGTTCTCCCAAATTGTTTTACTATGTTATAAATCATTCCCGCTTTGTTCTTCAAAACCAATAAGCAAACCAAATACCGAGCCATTTCTTGAATACAAACGGACGGACAAGTGCGAAAGGTATGCTTTTTATTTGTTAAGAGCTGCCTCAATACAAATTTTCATGTCTCCAACTTCAGAGAAATTCGGACCATGATACAAATTTTCACCCCCTATTTTACGCCCTTGGGGGTTGAATTTTCTATAATTTTTCCTTGCGTATATCTACGCTTTACCTAAAGGGTGTCTCAAAATTACGAAATAATACTTGGGGTTTGGATGAGTATCGGGAATAGAATTGCATGGTATAAAAAAAATATAGAAAATAGAACACATTTTTTGGTCTTCACTAAGCATGTACATATCAGCTACCGTATACGTGGTTTTATTTAATTATTATTTAGTACTTTTGAGACATTTGGTAAATACACCAGCGGTTTATGCTGTGCATGTCTTGACAGACTGACAACAAAGTGATCCTATAAGGGATCCGTTTTCTCCTTTCGAGGTATGGAACCGTATACACAATAAAATGGGCGTGCCACATAATGAATATCATTACATACCCATGATTTGGTTAGAATGACGTCATAGTACCATTTGTCAGTAACTAAACTGCGAACGGATCTCGAATTTCAAGGACGTCTCGCCATTCCTTATTCTACCCGCGTCGCCAAAAATGTTTTTGGGTGTCGTTAGGAGAATTGTAATTTTACGACTGCATTATTATAATTTAGTTTTGTAGAGTTTTTTTTTTGGGAATGGGTTTAGACTAGTCATAAAGACGGCCTGGTAGGTTTTAAAAGGGTTCCTCGTAGGGTCTAAGGAACCCTAAAACAAGTAAAGACAGGTGAAGTATGGTTATAACAAAACATAGCATATCATAAAATCTAGTAGATAACGTTTAGATTTGTTTGAATTTGGATTTTATGTAATTAATTTATTAAGTAATTCTTCATTTCTTCTTAATTCTGGATGAATTTTCATCAATGTGCATAATTTACAGTTCGCTGACGGTGAGGGAAAACATCGTGAGGAAACCTACCTATCCCCCGGGATTAGGTAATAGTCAGTTCCTGTATACACGGCGACAAGGTTCACCACCTGTCACGTTGGGTTCTGACTATCTGGTGAAACGTGGGCTTTGAGTTGGCTTAATACCTCCACAATGTGGTGGTGTATGGCCACTCAAACCTCTGACTACCCCTGAATGGGGATAAAAGTCGTGACGTTATATTTTATTTTTTTATTTTAAGTAATTCTTTGTTTACAACAAGATAAAGAAGATAGAATCTCAACTCTGAATAAAGAAGTCACATTTTCTATTTATAAAATACATTCAAGTAAGTAAATAACGCACGTTCCTACCAACAGAAAAACAAAAGGAAGATTAAGCAATGATAGTTACGTGTACCTAAGTAGGTAGTTAGGTATCGTGAAACAATGGAATATAGTATAGACTAGCTGAGCCCGCGACTTCGTCCGCGTAAATTTTAGAAAAATGATTACCCGCGTTCACTCCCGCGTGGAATTTCCCACGGTTTTTTGATTTTTTTACGCTGAACACTAATTAATTTTCGAGAATAAAAGTAGCCTATTACTCCTTATAAAATTCGCTATCTGTCAGTGAAAGCCCAGTCAAAATCGGTCCAGCTGTTTCGGATATTACCCGGAACTAACAGACAGACAGACAAAGATTTTAAAGATTATGTTTTTGTTATTAGTCCCTGTATAGTAAAAAGCTATTATTTTGATATTACAACCAGACACTTCAATTTTATTTATTTGTATAGATGCGCTCGCGCAGGTCGCAAGTTCAAGGTCATTAACATTTCTCAACTCCATTCAGTATTGTTGTATTCTACTTATTTTACTTTGTATTACGTTTCACATTATTTCGATTATTTGGATAAATAATTGTGTATATATTAAAATGTCTACATTGGGTGCATGTCGTGCCCAAGCACTCGGTAATGACGCCAGAACGCATAGAAATAATGTCATAACATGAGTGCAAGTGCGAGGCATGCGAGGCATCTGGACGCACCTAATACCTATTTGGAGACCAGGCTTTATTTATGTAGTTTAGTAACATATTCTTGAAAGATAAATCCAGGGTGGTTACTTTGAAATGCGAAACGAACGCTTCGGCTGACGGATCCGAAGTACGGATTTGATAACCGTGATTTGACGTTTCTTCTTTCGTGGATCCTACTCCCGTTTTCACATGTTCATGACGCATGACGTATTTTAAAGTAACTCATAGACAAGATCGTATGAATATGTGAAAACCGGAGTAGAATCCACGAAAGAAGAAACGTCAAATCACGGTTATCAAATCCGTACTTCGGATCCGTCAGCCGAAGCGTTCGTTTCGCATTTCAAAGTAACCACCCTGCTGGCCTACTTCGAAATACGAAACGAAACATTTCGGCTGACGGATCGTCGTGATTTGACATTTCTTCTTTCGTCTCTTCTTTACGATTTCAGCGTTTGACATGGTTTTGATCGTAAATCGAATCCGTACTTCGGACGATCCGTCAGCGTTCGTTTTTCAAAGTAACCACCCTGGACCCCAAGATCGACGGAATTGAGAAAATATAGCTGTCTCAATCATAATGTCTTGCAATAAGAAGGACCGCGATATATTTACTAAAGTTAGTATTGTCCTCGGAAAATACCTGGCTCGTTTATTGTTATGACATTCAGATAATCATTAAATAACGTCCATACATTCCCAATTTCATACCACCTTACCCAAGTAACAATATCGCGTAAATAGAAAATGATATTCATCATTATATCATTAGGTAACACCCACAAAACATCGTGTAGGAGTCGGCGTGAATTTCAAGTTCAGGGCCGCTATCATTTCTCGATCCCTTTTGATTAATTGTTTCCAGGCAATCATTAATTATACCATCTTGTAAACCGTTAAAATTAACATTATGTAAATCATTTGTTTTACATATAAACACAAAGAGTTTGTATTGCAAATTAATTACAACATTTTGTAATTATTACCATACAATAAATAAATGACAGCTTGTGAGTATTGTCGCATAAAGTCATCGAAATATTACTTTTTTTTACGAAATCTCTGATGTGAACGGGGTGGCTACTCGTTTTCGTAGTGGTCATATTATTATTTTTTAAAACGTTCTGCTGCTTACGCGTCAGAGTTTTTAAAATATTTACGTCCTCCTTCTTTATCAGCACAGTCTGCCTTAACTTTTACTATTATATCCTTTTCTCTCATTAATCTCTGTTTTCTGGCATACTCACGTCCGCTTTATTCATCTCCCCTATCAACGCAGACTAGCTACTTTTAGCATCGGCGACCGGCGATTTTGTGACGTGTCGATGCTGCGTCGCGTTTCTTCGAGCGCGAACGAGCGAGACGCAGCATCAAAATCGCCGATCGCCGATGCTAAAAGTAGCTAGTCTGCGGAGGCCCTAAGTTGCGCGGATGTTTTATAGTGATTTGATATTTTATAAAGGGTTCCTCGTAGGGACTGCAGAACTTTAAAAATCTCGCAAACTTGCGATGGTTCTGTAGTCGCGCTCTATTGGGACAACGCCATAGAGATAATTACTTACTTTTAAAGGTGGTAGGGCCAAGCTGTAGCCAATTGACTGCAGCTCATAAACGGGCTGGCTCGACCGGGGTAGTACCACCCTCTCACAGAAGATCGGCGTAAAGCAGCTATTACAGCTGCGTTTCGTACGATGAGTGAGAGAGCCGTAAGCCCACCCCCCCTCCCCCTCCCTCCATCCCACTCCCCTTCAGGCTGGCAATGTGCGAGCAATGCCTTTGGTATTGTAAGCATCTATAGGCTACGGTAACTGCTTAACATCAGGCGAGCCGTACGCTTTTTTGCCACCGCAGTCCAATAAAAAAAAACTTTTATTTATAAAATAGATATAAACTCCTAATACTAAAGAACTAAACTTCATAAATCTGTGTCTATTGATCTAATTAAATCTAGTGAACTAAACGTAGTTTCCTACTATAATTACATTTCCAAGTCGGCTTATTTATTTGCCGTGGTACCATTCGATAGTACCATTGATAGTACTATTAGGTACAATTACAATTACGTTCTCTTCTTATCCCATACTCAAACCATCCCAATCTTCTGCGTCTTACTTTCTTGTTTTAATCATGACACAAATACTATTAACACATCACTATGATCATCTAGATCACGAACGCGCAAACGAGCCAAGGTCCAACTTAGTTAATATTCCGAGAGCAACCATCCACCGTCTACTTTGTCAGTCCTATTTGGTACCAGGTTTATTTTGAATCGCAATTGATTGGGCAACAATAGCCCTGGACCAAGACCGGGTATAAACTCATGAATTGATATCAGCCCTATAGAAACAATGGCATCCAATTTCGGTATTGTATTGTTTCGATTCAAGTTATCGCGATGTGACAATGCATTGTATGCGAAAATGTGGATACTTGTCTGTTGTTTGTTCCAATGTTTGGGATTGGAATATTTGTTGGAAAATTACCATTCCATGTGGTCAAAGTGGTCATGAGGTGTCTTATTTTTCTAAGATGTTTATTATTGACTGCTTTTTACTCTCTATACATAGAAGTGTATCAGAGGTATTTTTAGTGTTCCGTACCCAAAAGGTGCCAACGGGACCCTATTACTAAGCCTACGCTGTCCGTCCGTCTGTCTGTCTGTCTGTCAGCGGGCTGTATCTTCCGAACCGTAATAGCTAGGCACTTGAATTTTTCACAGAATGTATATTTCTATTGCCGCTACAACAACAAATATTAAAAATAAAATAAAATTTAAAAAGAAAGGGGTCCCCATACAAGAAACTTGATATTTTTGACGTTTTTATTCTACGGTGGTACGGAACCCTTTATGTGCGAGACCGACACGCACTTGGCCGGTTCTTTATTTAGACACTTGCCGGCACTTTTCAGTGAAAGAACTTTGGACTGGAAGATTACTGACTATCCCTAATTTGTAATTGTTTTTTTAAATAGGTGCCACAAGCCCCCATTAGCCTCGTCCGTGCAATAATTATGACGTTATATGGTGGTGGTACGTGGTGAGCCGTCAAACTGGCGTGGGCGCGCCGTCAGCACTCGTTGACGCTACCTCGCCTAATGACTCTGAAACTTTCAATTAAACTAGAATGATTCACATCTCTCTTCTCCACAGATGGGTCACCGAGTCCCTAGATACTCAAGCCTGATGTGGGGAGTCTGCATCCCGAGTTCCTGCAGCAGCTTTGACCTTGAAGAGGAGCTGGCCCAGAGGCTGTCAGGCTTGGGCATATCGGTCAGGGTACACAATAACATGTGCTCCGTAAAGAACCTGAAGAGGCCGTATTCTTTTGGGAAGTCACTTTCTATGTAAGTAATTCTTACTTACCCTTACTTCAATGACTAGTAAGGTTAAATTACAAGACATAAGTACCATACTCATAAGTGCCATTTAACCAAAACTTAAGCATGTGTGTCACAGTTAAATAATTGAGTGACAGTTTACGTTGATAATAATTAAGTAAGATTTGCATACGTAATGCAGTTTCCGTACATAATTCCACTTAATCTTAATATAATGAATGATTCGATTATGTCATAATTACACTATAATCATAATATATAGTGGGTTAAAGATATATCAAACGGATTGTAGACAGATATGGAAGCTTTAAGAATAGTAATGCGTAGATTTTATCTGGCACGTCATAACACGCATCGCATAACAACCACAGTTTAAATAAATGCACTCTGCATTGTCGATCCACTGACCACCTCAGAGATAAGCCGGCGATTGTTTCTTCAGATTTGTTTACCCTGTGACTTCGCTGCCTCGTGTATCGTTTGAAGTCCAGAAGATGTGTTCGTAGCCTTTAGTAAAAATGTCCTATAGATCGTCGAGTTTAGATACGTTTGGGTCCGTCGGAATTTGGACGGGTGACCAAGTTATATCTGACCTCCTAGGTGCTTCAGAGGGCACGTTAAGCTGGCGCTTCTGGCTGTCATTCAGCAGTCAGAACCCTGAAGAATTGTCTCACTCTTAGGGTGCTGATAGTCCCACTATTTAGGTCTCGTAGGGTAGGTATATGGCAATCGCTCCTTGTAACCATCGGACGACCAAATCAGGGTAGACTGAAAACCGACTCAACCAATTGGGATAAGGCTAGGCAGAAGATTTTCGAAGTCCAGAATATAATTAACCTAATTTATTATTTGTTACAGCACATTTTTCCTTGCGATACTCCTTCTGCTCAGTCTAGGCACGATGCTAGACGACGGGAAAGATGGCAACACGAACTTCGAAAAGCTCCTGAACGCTTTCTCTCTCAAGAGGAACTTAAAGAAGGTGTTTGACTTGTCGGACTCAGGGTCGAACATCAAAGGGGTGGATGCGTATAGAGGGATGAACGCTCTGGCTCTTCTGGTGGCGCATAAGTCTATGGCAATGGCGCACAGCCCGTACATCAACAAAGTCAGTTTTTCTGCTGTAAGTACATACCTATACATCTACACAAATATGTAAAATATAAGTATCTGTTTTGTATATGAAAGTGTATACGTTTCTTATAACATGACTGCAGCTCATATACGGGCTGGCTCGACTCGGTTGGTACCACCCTCTCACAGAAGATCGGCGTAAAGCAGCTATTACAGCTGCGTTTCGTACGATAAGTGAGAGAGCCGAAAGCCCAACCCCCCCTCCCCCTCCCTCCATCCCTCTGCCTTTCAGGTCGGCAATGTGCGAGCAATGCCTTTGGTATTGTAAGCATCTATAGGCTACGGTAACTGCTTAATATCAGGCGGGCCGTACGCTTTTTTGCCACCGCAGTCCTATAAAGAAAAATAACAAAAAAGATTACTCGCGACTACGTCCGCGTGGAATTTAAATGGTGTTTTTGTGCGCGGAATCCTCATTGTTTTTCTAAGTCTAAGTTACTCCTTATAATATCAGCTATCTTCCAGTGAAAGTCCCGTTAAAATCGGTCCAGGCGTTTCGGTGATTAGCTGGAACAAACAGACAGAGACATAATTTATAAAAAATCTTATAAAAAAATAAATAAACAGACACTTAAATTTTTATTTATATGTATAGATACGATCTAAAATATAAACAACAATCATGCTATGTTGATTGATCATCAAAATTGTGTCGAACCATCGCAAATTATACTAACGATTGCACAAACGAAATTCATTTCGCAGCATTTTTTTCGTTTAAAAGAATTGTATCGAAATTTCGTTATGTCAACTAAATGTACGAGTTCACACCTACAGCCGAGGTCTTTTTGATAATGTGTAAATGTAATGTAAATTCACGACTTTTATCCCCATTCGGGGGTAGTCAGAGGCTTGAGTGGCCATACACCACCACATTGTGGATGTATTAACCAACTCAAAGCCCACGTTTCACCAGATAGTCAGAACCCAACGTGACAGGTGGTGAACCTTGTCGCCGTGTATACAGGAACTGACTATTACCTAATCCCCAGTGATAGGTAGGTTTCCTCACGATGTTTTCCCTCAACGTCAGCGAACTGTAAATTATGCACATAGATGAAAATTCATCCATTGGTGCATGCCCCACCGGGGATTGAACCTGGGACCTTCTGTTTGCTAGCCCAACCTCTTCACCCCTAGGCTACAGTCGCGTTTTTGATAATAAAGTCATAAGTAATTGCAATACACCAATCTTTGAGACAAGTGGATGCAATGTTCTTTGGATTCTTTTATTACTATTTTTCTTCTCAAATATAGTCAGAGTTTCGAGCCAATTTAGCTTTCCAAGGGGCTAATACGCTTTTGTCAGGCACTTTTTACTACTCTTGCTCAAAAGAGCGAGTGTTGTGTGGTGGACCAAGATCATCTTTTATTGGGTCTGGTAATACCACAATTCTGTTCCCTAGACTTTTAAATCATGATTCATCATACTATACCTACTTAGATTATATGTACTTATATAATACGGGCTCGTTGGCGTAGTTGACGTGGAGGCGCCTTTCACGCTGCAGGTCGTAGGTTCGATTCCTACCCGGGACATGAACATGTTGTGTGCATGAACATGTCTGTATGTCCCGAGTCTGGGTTTATATGTATATTAAGTATGTATTTACAAACAGAAAAGTAGTATATGTCGTAATATCAGTTATCTGGTTTCCATAGTACAAGCTCTGCTTAGTTTGGGATGAGGTGGCCGTGTGTAAAAATGTCCCAGGATATTATTATTATTATTCATATACCACTCAAAAAGAAACTGGTTACTTTTTTATTGGACTTGTACTTTTAAGAAAGCAATAAACGATCAAATTGTATTGGACTTTGAAAAAAAACCTTGTGTCACTTGTGGACTCAAATGTGAGTTAAACCAATTTGGCTATCACTATGAATAATTATTGGTTCAGTAAAAAGTGGCAAATGTCGAATGAATGTGTGTAAGGGTGTATATTCACTAATCGGTAACTTGTGTTCTGGGTTTGCCAACGTTGCCAATGTGTTCCAACATTTGATGTCGCATTTTGTTATTAGTTTAAGGGGTTTGACAGTATTAAAAGTTTACAAGCTGTTATTTTTGGCAAAATAGGGGCCGGCACCATTACATGGAAAACTTTTGTTGACTTAAAACTAAGTAAAATTACTTCCAGGGATTAATGACTAATAAATGTTGCCCAACATTTCGGGCAACAGTTGAACTGTGAATACACAGCTTTACAATAACCTTCCAAATTTGAATTGACAAACGTCAAGTCGATCAAAACAGTTCAACTAAAGTAGAACTTTCGCAAGCATTGAAATGTCAACCCTACCTTTAATAATTGCAGTTAGTCATTTAAACTCTAAAGGTTAATTGCAGCGTCATAAACATTTATTAATTTATCACTATCAGTAATTAGTGCAATCAAAATCATGATAACGTCATCAAATCGCACTCAAAGCATGCCAAGAAGTTACTACTCACGAATCTCACGATAGACAATTCAGGTTGGACTAGCAATCAGAAGGTCCCTGGTTCGATCCCCGGTGGGGTGGGGTGGGGGTGGGGTACCAATGGATGAATTTTCATCTATGTGCATAATTTACAGTTCGCTGACGGTGAGGGAAAACATCGTGAGGAAACCTACCTATCCCTCGAGATTAGGTAATAGTCAGTTCCTGTATACACGGCGACAAGATTCACCACCTGTCACGTTGGGTTCTGACTGTCTGGTGAAACGTGGGCTTTGAGTTGGTTAATACCTCCACAATGTGGTGGTGTATGGCCACTCAAGTCTCTGACTACCCCCGAATGGGGATAAAAGTCGTGACGTTACAATTCATTTTTCATTTTTTACAATTCAGGAAGATAAATAATGACAACTGGTTTTCAATTGGCTGGAAATTAGTTTTATTATAATTTGTCTTCACCAGCTTTCTACATATCAGGGATGTAATAGCGCTACAACATTGCCAATGCAATTAATTTTTCTGATTTTCTAATAGAATTCTTAGCAATTCGATAAATTTCTGTAAAATAGTCTCACATATTGTCTACCCATTTCACGGAGATTTAGCGGATTCTACTATAAAATCAGAAAAATGAATTGCTTTTGCAGAATTGCTGTTGTTGCAAAGTGGCGCAGTTAGCCTTTGAAACATGGATTTTTGAAACAGCCTGTATATCGGTTATAATTCCACAGGTATTCGGAATGCCGTGGGCCGTCATCGGTCGCTCTGCCATCCTATACACCGACAGTTTCCTGTACCTCAGCGGGTTCCTGAACGCACGCCATCTGCTACAGGATCTTGAGCGGAAGGGCACCATCGACTTCAAGGACAGGCTTATTGCGAGGTGGTTTAGGTAAGTCTTTCTATATACAGGATATATTTATAACCAGTGCGAAAATGTTTATATGGTGTTCTATATCGGTAACAGAACACGTTTTCATTAGAACATTTGATTTAAGTAGGTACAAATTCAATTATTTTGCTGTTAATTCAAAATTTGGCTCAAGCGAAAGTGTACCCAAGATGTTGGCCGCATTTCGTCGAGGGAAATTAAAAAAACTACCTACTTTATCTGAGTTAGTGAGTTAGTAGTTATAAGTAAATAATGAAAAAAAAAAGTGCTGTAATTTTGCATTTAAACAATATTAATAAAATTAGCGGTCAGTGACCTCGCTGCGTCGTGTCGAGCGTACAAACAGCTGACAAGTGGGCGGTGATTCTTATCTTTCACCGTTCAGCAAGTGATAAGTGAAAATCTAAAGTTGCGAGCAAAAACTTTATGGTCCTAAGACAAAGACATTACCAAGGAAGAGGGAGACGTGATTGTTCAAACTACTACTAACGTCACGACTCAGTCCTTCGCAGAAAATAATGTTGAAAACATTTCGCTATTTCCAATACGGCTCATCTTTTGCTGAATAATACGCATCAAGATCTAATCGAGAATGCGATAACAGATGTGTGAATTTCGCTGCATGTAGTGGTGCGCTGAGCACAAGTCTAATGATTGCAATGTTAGGAGGTAGGTACCAGCGGGGCGATTGCGTAACTTTTTCGTCAATGTTTCAATTGGTTTCGTTCATCCCTCATTGCATTTTCAGTTGAAATTAATTGAAATCCGGATGAGTCTGGAGTTCATTCTTCCCGATTTCAATAAATTTCAATTGATAAAACAACACAGGATGAACGAAACCAATTGAAACATTGACGAAAAAGTTACGCAATCGCACCGCAGATCTCTAATATAATAATATTCAGTGTCCTAAGCATTCCAATTAATCAAAACAACATAAATAACAAACTCTACAAATTATGGAATTGTTTCGATGTCATGTTTCGAATCTCTATCGATCTTAAACAAAGATTAATGACAATTTAAAGTGCACAAAATACATCTTTTATCTCAAACGGCCTATTGAAATCCCCTCAGATTTCCATTAATCTGAATTTGGAGGAAACAGATGTTAATTATTTAATCAATTAATATGTTTTGTGAACACGTGGCTGCTTGCACGTACTCAGAATAAATGTTAGGGGATTTTTATTATGAATCATTACAGATTAGTGATTCATAATTAATGATCTCGTTACTTGAGTTTTAGGAATTATATAATGATGATTACAATGATGGTTGCATTTTAGGAAGGTACTTAGGGTATGTTAAGTTTGCCATAAAAAATAGGATGACGCAAAAGTAGACAAATATATCCATCTTCAAGTCCTTCTATTTTATACTGTCGAATTCCTAAACTTCGGCGCAACACAACATAATTATACAGGTTTATTGGTAAAACACTAACAACCTTGCAGGGGCGTATTACTGACATCAAAAACTACAACTTTTGTTCTATGACTTTTGATAAACAAAAAAAAGTTAACAAACAATCACACTCTAACATGTATGTAACAAGAAAATATGCTCATCTAAAGAATAGCCGTGGTACGTTTAGGTACTTTAGGGCAAAGTGGAATTAAAGCACGTATCATGGCTTTCCTCTAAGAAAAAAAAAAACATACATTTTAGAAAGTGATTTTTTGTTAATTTTTTTTTGTTATGTAAAAAGTCATAGAACTAAAGTTGTTGTTTTTGGTGTCAGTAATACGCCCTTGCAAGGTTGTTAGTGTTTTACCAAAAACCCTGTATAAGTTGTTCTAAGGGATGATATGTCTCTGTATCTGCCTGTCCGTCTGGATCTCCCAAATGGATGGACTGATTTTTATGTAATATATTGAGGTTGCATATTTTCGGTTCCAGATTGTCTAAATAGAACGTGGCATACAAACAATGCCATTATGAATTCATTTCCACGAAAATATTGCAATCAGATTCATCTTAAAACACATCACCAGGAACTACAATCACACCAAAATCACGCACGAATAACAGTCAATTCACGAATGCGGAACACTATGTATACGTCCCAAGGTTCAATTCCCTCTCAAATATTTGACC
Source organism: Drymonia ruficornis (assembly GCA_947859195.1). Taxonomy (NCBI): domain Eukaryota; kingdom Metazoa; phylum Arthropoda; class Insecta; order Lepidoptera; family Notodontidae; genus Drymonia; species Drymonia ruficornis. The sequence continues at coordinate 2,794,570 of OX401910.1, read as the reverse complement.
CCTAAAGTCAATTTTCTTTTACTTGATTAACGGCCGAATACTCAAAGGCCACTCAAATGTTTAAGTCCCACTTAGGGTGAGGTCCCATTAGCGCGTTGCGTTGCGTCGTCGCAAGATTTTGTACATGCGCATCGCCCTCCCCCGCTTCGTCTCTCAACCGTCTATTCTTTGACCCGTTGCGACGACGCAACGCAATGCGCTAATGGGGCCTCGCCCTTACCAGTTTGAGACGTCGTTATCTGTCATTTTTGTATGGCGCGTCAAAGTTAAGCAGCTCTCAAATTTAAGTTGCGTACGAGTATACACATCACAAAAAATATATGACTATACAATTTTCTAATTACAGCAGTGATATCAAACTTTTTTCGCCTATACTATCCTCTCTATACCTATATTCTCTGATCGTCTATTCTAGGCTGTTCCCTCTGTTCCTGAGCCTGATGTTGTTCTGCACGTACATCCTGCCTGATATAAGCAGCGGACCGCAGTGGAGCCTCGTGGTGGAAGAACACAGCAGAGTATGCGAGAAGAACATGTGGAAGAGTTTCCTCTTCATCCATAATTACTTCGGCTTTGAGGAGATGGTGAGTGGAAAGCTATTTAAGAGTCTGTTTTATAGTAGTAAGTACAAAGGTCAATGACCTTCGATTGTACTGTAGGGATCACCAGCCTTTTTGCATTGCTCACTCACCCCGTATTATGATAAGCGATAAGAAACGTAAACGATAGAAAAGTGTATGGAGAACGATAAGTATAGTTTATTTACGGTTACATAATAAATTAAATATGAATACGCTTCTCTCATTTAATTATTTTCAGGTTTTTCTTCTAACTTTTACTCACCAAATAAATATGGCGTCAAAACGCCATATTTATTTGGTGGATAATAGTTATATGACGATTCTGAAACAGGGCCTTACAAAAATACTCTGTAGAACATACTGATCGTGACCATCTAAACATCTGTTTTTTTTAAATTACCCACTAAGACCATATCAAAATTGCAAGCGTGTAATCCAGCCAGTTTCAATTTTCTTTTACTGCATCTTAGCTCATTCCATTACCTATGTTCTTATATATTATCTGTAAGGTTCTCTATGGATTTTTGCTGAAACTAGCCGCCGTGTTTCATTTAAACAAAATATTATTTCGACTCTGGTTATGAGCGAAAAAAGTAAAATTGGAAACTATGCGATACACAAAAGTTGATTAAATAATAAAAATGTATGTGTATCGTCTGAGACTTCTGAATTACAATTCTTTTTGCTTATGGCAGCTTCTACTTGTTCATAAAATAATAAATATCGCCAGACAAACACACCAACTGTATGGTCCCATACTAAGCAATGCTTGTGCTATGGGTACCGTACAAGTGACTGGGCGATCCCAGTTACACCCAGACCAGGGAAAAACACGAAAAGGCCGTTTTCAAAATTTGCCTATGTCGGGAATCGAACCTGCAACCACCCGATGCTGTGAACCAAGCGGCCTACGCTCGAAACTCTACGCCAAGCGGTCGTCAGAGCAAATATTGAGCATAGTTTACAGAAAGACTAATAATGATATCGTATGAACTACTGTGGTAAAGAAGCGGGTTACGAGAATTCCCATGACTGTTATATAACATCAGTGTCACCTAGATACTTGTTATATTTCTTTATTTCTCTCACAAATAAAGGCCAAGACATCAATGTACTTTGAACTATTTTATGATGAGTTTATACCCCTTTTTACACGACTGCCCAAAAAAGGAGTGTATATGTGTTTAGGGTTCATGTATGTTTGTTTGTATGTATGTGAGATTCTTTATTCGACCATTCCACCATAAGTTATAAATGCCTGAACGGATTTGGATGTATGGGGTATCGTTAGAATCCTTACATCATTCCGGATAACACTGGGTATATTATTTTTGAAAAAATCAATATTGTGCTGGCATTATGGCTCAATTTTCAAATGTAAAAAAAAAATGTTTTTATTCCATTATTACAAAATGGGTATCAAATTGAAGGCCTTGATGAGCACATTCCAAAACTGAAGAATTTATAGGCATCATTTGACATAGGTAGGGTGAACATGCAAAACAAGCATTTCATTTTTTTGGCCGCTGTCACAAAAATGTACACCATAAAAATTTATAATTTAAAAAAAAAACAAAACATGACTCCCTGCCAAAAAACGAACTAAAAAGTATAAAACAAGTGTAGTGTCATTGCAGTCGGGGGACCGTTCTGTGGGACATATTTTATCTAAGAGGGCCCCCGACTATCTATGCGTCGCGCACGCACACTCAAACATCACATGCATTGTTTCGCACTGATAACCGGGTTTGGTTTTGGTTTGAGTGTACGTGCGCGACGCATAGATACGCATGGCGCACACATACAAGCCGCGCGCGGTGCGTTTCTATGAAGATAACTTACTACCCATTTTTCTACTATGGTTTTTGTCCGGCACCCATAACATAACTTTACTACAATTAATGTAGGTACCTGCTTAAGTATGGTATATTAATTAAAATATGTTTAAATTAAATAGTGGCCATGATATTTAAGATTCGGAGGTTTTTAAAATGCACAATATGACCTATGCACCTAACAGAAGTCATAAAGCCAACGATTGTTATAAATCATTGACCAGAGGCGAAATATCTTTACAACGTCGCACCTTTACCACTTTGATTTTTACCGAAATATTACTTTAGGTACATAACTAATTTAAAAAAAAAGGTAGGTAGTTGATACGATATTTTTAAGTTACTAAGGTGGAAGTGGGACAGAGGGAGGGGAAGGGGGGTCAGGCTTCCGTCTTTCTCACTCATCATACGAAAAGCAGTTATAATAGCTACTTTACGCAGATCTTCTGCGAGAGGGTGGTTCTAACCCGGTCATTTTTAGGGTTCCGTATGTTAATTATGTGCGGATTTTTTATTTATTTTGCTATTTCATCCGCTTTTTGCGGACTCCTAAAGGTTGGCACTCATCTATCAACTCGACACCCGACCAGCTCCGCCTCGTCGGTCGGCATCCACTAACTGAACCGGAAATAAGTGGACCACGCGCTGACCACGCGGCGTTCACTCGTTGGCCACACGCGGCCCACTGGTTGATCACGTGACGTTTATGGTATAAAAGCAGCGTCCGCCCGCGGACCACCTGTTGACAACGAGTGGACGCCGAGCGGCGAGGCGGTGCTGGTCGGGTGCCGAGTTGATAGATGAGTGCCAACCTTAATACATCCAGTGGAACACCGTGCATATCTCGTACTCCTGAAACACCCTGTATATGTTGCAATGTTCTTGTATACCCAGTGCCTGACCCACACCCATCAAATCGGCATGGACATGCAGCTCTACGTGGCCACGCTGCCGCTCATGCTGGTGCTGTGGAAGAACAAGTCCCTCGGCTGGACACTCGTGTCCCTCATCGCGCTCGGGTCCACCGTGCTGCGGTACCTCGCCATCTACTGGCATGACATCAGCATGATCGTGTATTATGGAATATCGTGAGTAAATTGAAGAAATTTGTTTGCTCCACCATTCTATGTTCGCTTCGTTAGCATCTGCGTAAAATATTTGTATGGCAAATTGACATGACACTAGACGTGTGTCGTTACATTATTTTCCCGAAACGTAACGTAACCGGTTACTTCGAGGCCGTCACCGGTTATTTAATAGGTGATTTTTGTAACTAGTTATTTTTGTAACCCTATGGTTTTCGTCACTACTAGCTTCTTGTATACAAAAAATACAAACATTGTTATTTGTTACTTTTAGATGTCTATGGGTGACCGGTGACATAATACCTATGATGTAGTTCGGGCTACAGCTAAATAACCTGTTTCAAAAATCACCAGTTACTCGTTCGTCGCGTAAACAGTGATTCGGTGAATTAGCTCGTAACCAGTTAATGTAACCGGTGACGTGAAATAACGCTCACGCCTACATGATACTAATATTTTTATTGCATAATCATCTAAAGTATGTGTTACGATTACTAACAGTGAAATAATATTCGAAATAACTAAAATTATTAATATTAAGCCCAACACCCTCCCCCTTCCCTCCTTGCCACTCCCCTTCAGGTAGGCAAAGTGCGAGCAATGCTTTTGGTATTGCGAGCATCTTTAGGCTATGGTAACTGCTTAAAATCAGACGGGCCGTACGCTTGTTTGTCATCTCAGTGCTATAATTTTTTATTTTTTTTAAGTTTCGAAAAAATTACTAGCCACTTTTAGCAAACTTTTATAGCGAATATCTTTGGATTTTTTTTATTCATTTACAATATTGCGAAAGAATTGGTACCCATCATTTAATTATAAAAATATACTGAATCCAACAATAATAATAATAATTTAGCCCTTTTAACGTACCACTGCTGGGCACGGGCCTCCCCTCAATGCGAGGGGGATTCAGGCCATAATCCACCACGCTGGCCCAGTGCGGGTTGGTGGATTTCACATGTCTAAAGACAATGCAGGTTTCCTCACGATGTTTTCCTTCACCGCAAGCAAGTGATAATCATATTAAAGTTATGATTCACACATAGATTTCGAAAAATTCAGAGGTCCAACCAACAAGGACCAACAAATTTTTTATACAAACATTTTATGTAGCAACTTCCATTGAACGAAAAAGTCACGTCTAGACAATTTTCGCTTAGATATAATATTCATGAAATTTGATATTGGTATTTTGTAGGTAGGTATCTATTATTACCTATGTAGTACGTATGATGCTAATGTCAATGCACTTGTAACAATTTGCTGAATAGAAATAAATAAGTGCATACATAACAGTTTACCTATAAGTGCATTATTTAAAATCGTTAACAATATTTTTAACTATGGCTCTACATTTGATTTGGGGCCTATTTCAGAATCTTCAGATGACTTTTATCCACCAAATAAATGGGATGCTTTGACAGATATTCTGTGGAAAATCTGTCAAAATATCAAATTTATTTCGTAGATAACATTTATCCGACGATTCTAAAAGAGGGCTTCAATATATAAGAAGCTTTTAAGGACCTGTTTCAAAGTGTTCAGATAACTTTTATCCACCAAATAAATATGGTGCTCATACCAAATAAGTACGGCGGCGTTAATTCTAAAACAGTCCCCAAATATTAGATTATTTAAAGACTATTATTTTTTGACGGACCCGTTGGCGTGGTTGGCGTGATGGCGCCTTTCACGCTGCAGGTCGTAGGTTCGATTCCTACCCGGGACATACATTTGTGTGCATGAACATGTCTGTATGTCCCGAGTCTGTGTGTATATGTATATTAAGTATATATTTACAAACAAAAAAGTAGTATATGTAGTAATTATCAGTTACCTGGTTTCTATAGTACAAGCTCTGGTTAGTTTGGGATCAGGTAACCGTGTGTAAAAAATGTCCCAGGATATTATATTATTATTTAATCTTACAAATCTACTTAATAATAAAAACCTACAACATTAAAATTTACTGCTGGCTCAGGTGCCAAAAGGCATACGTTTACTTACCTTTATTTGGTAATATTCCATTATGTGTATGTACATACACGTGTATCTAAGTTATTTTCGCCAATTTAGGTAATACTAATACTAGGCATTCAACCGAATAATGAAAAGCTACTGAAATGTTTAAGGCCCATATTAATAAATCGATCTCAAAATTGAGATCGAACTTGAGACGCTGTTTTTGACAGTTGCACCATACATAAAACTGCATCTTGAGATCGATTTCAACTTTGAGATGCATTTAGTCGCACTTAGCACTTTGAGACTTCGTTATCTGTTATTGTTATATGACGCGTTTAATAAGCTTAGTTAAGTAGCCCTCAAATTTGAGTTGCATTCAAGTATTCAGCTGATAATATTTTTATTACATTAGGCAAATAGGTTCCGTTTCTAAAGCGTCCGAACGCCCGATTGATGTGCCAACGTTGTCTACCTGTCAATCCGTCCGAACGTCCGTCCGGTCGGTCCATCCGTCCATACGTCCACCTGTCCGCTGTCTAGCTAATAGGTGCGTCCAAAAACGGCGAGCGGAATGCCCCAATCAAAAGTTTTGACGTCTTACCACGTAGACAGAATGTGATACAATGATTGCTCTGGCGCGCTGGTCGTCTCTTTTGGACTCACTCAATAAGGATACGTAAATAAAAAAACACGCAAGGAGTTTCAGTATAGAAATTGCTATTAAAATTCTTATAGGAGCTTTTATACAAGTAAAAAAAATGTAAATGTAAAGTCACGACTTTTATCCCCATTCGGGGGTAGTCAGAGGCTTGAGTGACCATACACCACCACATTGTGGAGGTATTAACCAACTCAAAGCCCACGTTTCACCAGATAGTCAGAACCCAACGTGGCAGGTGGTGAACCTTGTCGCCGTGTATACAGGAACTGACTATTACCTAATCCCGAGGGATAGGTAGGTTTCCTCACGATGTTTTCCCTAACCGTCAGTGAACTGTAAATGTTATACAAGTATTTTCACTAACTAAAGAAAGATGTCTTTATGTACAAGTGCAGTAGCAAATTTCAAAGGATACCGTGCTGTATAATGGGTCTATTGAATTTGCATGAGGTTTGGAAGGACTGGGGATTGGGCTATGGGAAGAGTTGAGAGTATTTATTACTCTCATAATGTTTCAGAGTACAAAAGCTCCTGGACGCGGCTCGGTATTCATACATCCTGCCCACCCATCGCGCCACCATCTACCTCATCGGAGTCATCATGGCGTATCTAATGAAGACAAACAAACTCAACTTTACTTTAAGCAATGTAAGTACGATATTTTACATGCATACTAGACCAAACATCCTAACAACTCTGGGTTCAACTTTGATACATCCGTGAGATGTCACTTTTGCTTAGATTTTTGATCGGCAACGATCGGAGGCTTAGCAACACTTGGAGGTCAGTCAGAGATGGGTGACCATTTAGTGGCATTTGAACTGAGCGTCTCTGTGCTTCGGAGGACACGTAAAAAGTCGGTCCCGGTCATGTACCAATTACTAAGGGGACTGGCCTTAAGCAACTCGGCCGAGTGGTCTGGCAACTAACATCGACATAAAACGAAGCCAGTAGTTCAACTATTTACCGGTAGATAGAACAATGAAAATGAAAAAACAATGACCACGTTTTTTTTTCATACATACAGGGTGTCCCAAATCTTTGCCACATGGAGGGGAAGTACCTTAAATATTGTAGATAGAGAATTTTACTGAATGAAGACTTCATTTTTATTTTAAAAACAATACGAACTGCATTCAAAGATTTTTGTAAAGTCGCTTTCCACACTCGGGAATCGAACCGGCTAAAATCCAAAAAAATAACATTCTGTTCTTTTATGGCATCAATCGATAGGATCAATGATAAGAACCAAATCTATTTAACAAACATGGTAAATTAAATGATCTACGAGCTTGTATTAACCCTCTCTTCTGTGATATCCAGACTCAAGTGAGAGTGTTCTGGGCGGCGTGCTTCGCCCTAGCCGCCGCGACCTTGGTGAGCCCTTACAAGATGGGGCTGGAGGGCTACGAGTACCAGCACTTCCCCGCCGCCCTCTTCGCCGCCCTTTCGCCTATCCTGTGGGGCGGTTTCATGTGCACCTCGCATTGGGCGATATGTAACGATTACGCTGGTAAGTCAGATTAAATAAATATCGCCCGACAATTACACCAACCCGGGGCATGCACCAATGGATGAATTTTCCTCTATGTGCATAATATACAGTTCGCTGACCGTGAGGGAAAACATCGTGAGGAATCTACCTATCCCTCGGGATTAGGTAGTAGTCAGTTCCTGTATACACGGCGACATGGTTCACCACCTGTCACGTTGGGTTCTGACTATCTAGTGAAACGTGGGCTTTGAGTTGGTTAATACCTCCACAATGTGGTAGTGTATGGCCACTCAAGCCTCTGACTACCCCCGAACGGGGATAAAAAAGTCGTGACGTTACGTTACAATACACCAACTGTATGATCCCAAACTTAACAAAGCTTTTACTATGGGTACCGTAAGGGCCATAACACACCGGGTAGCCATAGCGACGTCGCCAGCCACCGTAGCCAACTATTCGTATTGAAATGTATGGGAGGTAACATACCTGGCGACGGACTGGCGACGTCGCCGGTCAATACAAATTGTTTTGATTCGTGGCCGGCGACGTCGCCTGGCGTTCCGGTATGTTATGGCTCTAAAAAGGACTGGGGCGATCCCAGTGACTCATACCAGGGCAAATTGTGAAAAGGCCGTTTCCGAAATTTGCCTCTGGGCTTCCGGGCCTTTTAGCTCTCTTACTCATCGTACGAAACGTAGCTGTAATAGCGACTTCAGGCCGATATTCTCGGTGAGGGTGGTACTGCCCTGGTCGAGCCAGACCATAGGTTTTTTAATTTTTTTATAGGACTGCGGTGGCAAAAAGCTTACGGCCCGACTGATCTTAAGCAGTTACCGTAGTAGCCTATAGATGCTTACAATACCAAAGGCATTCTCGCACATTGCCGACCTGATGGGGAGTGGGATGGAGGGAGGGGGAGGGGGGCTTTCGGCTCTCACACTCATCGTGCGAAACGCAGCTTTACGCCGATCTTCTGTGAGAGGGTGGTACTACCCCGGTCGAGCCAGCCCGTTTATGAGCTGCAGTCAATTGGCTACAGCTTGGCTCTATCACCAATCTACTACTAATACTATGGTATTGCCCCTTCGTAATGAGAATCTATGTTCTTCCAGGTATTGGCACCGCGTTTGTTGAGTCGCGTGTGTTCAAATTCTTCAACAAGATCGCGTACAGTGTGTACCTCACACAGTTCCCGATATTCTTCTACAACGTCGGAGTACAGAGGCACGCGGAGTACTACTCGCCTTTGCTACTTGTGAGTACTCTACTAGTAAGAAGAACGCTAGTGTTTATAAAAGCGAAGTCTAGCTATCAACAAAATTTAATTTCAAAGAGTTTAACATAAGTTAAACTCGAGTCATGTCACAATTTTACAAAAAATAATAATATAGGGTAACGGTACCCAATATTGGCACCCTCCCAATTATTGGCAAATTGAAGTTATCTTTAAAAAATAAGAAAACTAAACATGGAAATAGTGTTCTTTTGTTAAAAGTCATAAATTTCACAGTTTTTCACACCTACTTAATTATTCTATCCGCTGAACTAAGAAATCCCATAGAAATATGTATGGACAATAATTGGTGCAAGGTGCCAATAATTGGGGGTTTTACCCTATTAGACAAAAAAAAAAAAAATTGACAGCAAAGGAAATCTTTCGGCTGATATGATGATGATCATCATAGGTACTATTACGTATAGTTTGACACTATACTTCAGTGTACTACACACTACACTATAGTGTATACAGACTATAGTATATAGTGTGTACACTATAGTGTAGGTAGTGGGTATAGTGCACTATAGTATGTTCTTACTTAAGGTGATTTCATTGGACATGTCACGACGCAAGCGCAGACATTGGTTCTGAAAATCATTAAATATAATAAATAGGTTTACAACAGCTATTTATATTTCAGCTGTACCTGCCAGAGATGTTGACTGTAGTGTTAATATCAATCATGGCGACGGTCGCCATCGAGATGCCGTTCACCAAAGTCTACAGGATATATTTTGGTAAGTAATACGTACCATCACATTACTTGCCAATAATACTTAAATTAAATAGTAATAATATATGCTCGGAGTTTCCCTGCGAGATCAAATCAGGAATGAGGAGATACGCAGAAGGACCAAGGTAACTGACATAGCCCGTAGGATTGCAAATCTTAAGTGGCAGTGGGCAGGGCACATTGCTCGTAGAACGGATGGCCGATGGGGCCGAAAAGTTCTCGAGTGACGGCCGCGCACCGGTGCGCTAGGCGTGGGTAGGCCTCCCACAAGGTGGACCGACGACCTGGTGAAGGTCGCGGGAATCCGCTGGATGCGGGCAGCGCAAGACCGGTCATTGTGGCGAACCTTGGGGGAGGCCTATGTCCAGCAGTGGACGTCTTTCGGCTGAGATGGCTGTCACGAATATATCGCCAGACTTACACACCAACTGTATGGTCCCAAACTAAGCAACGCTTGTACTATGGCTACTATACAATGGTCTGGGAGCGATCCCAGTGACACCAGGTCCCCTAGAAAAGTGGCATTAACGCTAATCGAATAGAATAGACTTCACAATGTATGGAAATGTCTAACGTCGCTATGTAGATCAACAACAAGTTGCTATGTAGATCACGTGACTTATGTCATTCCCATACATGAAGCGTAGCGATTTGAAGGAACGCTTGTACACGTCAGCCACTTGTCTAGCCCTTCTGACTAGGGAAATTACGAAAAGGCCGTTTTTCAGCCTCAGTTAAGCCAAGTTTAATAGAAAATTATTTTGCTTTTTCAGGAAATTCACAGACGAAGTTAAAAGACAAATGAATGGAATCAAAGATTAATTAATGCTGTGCTATTAGTGTGTATAATATTATTTTAGTTTTAGTCAAACATCACGTATTTTACTTAGTTGATTAAGGTTTTGACTATTTTTTTACTATTACGACCGACGATATAACATTGTAAGGAAGTGTAAACGATAAGTTATTAAAATAAAATAAAACGAGAAACAGAGTGTATATAAATATCGAATTTTATTTCAAAATCCTTTTATATTAATTCTTTATTAATATTCTTTATTGAAATTAATTTTACATGATATACTAAATCAACTAAAAATATATATTCTACTACAAGTTTATTTAAATGCAGAAAATGTTTAACGAAAATGCTAAAATTCCTTAGTTTCTAATTTGAATTTACTTCTAAATTCAATTAAATATTCTTAAGTAATAGTACTTAACTTGGTCACAAAACTTATAAAATATTGACCTTTATTTATTCGGCTATATCGATCTATAGACTTCCCTACAAATGAAAATATTTACAAATGTGTATTTAAAATAAACGCTAGACAAATCAATCCTCTTCCACACCTCATTGATCCTACTAAGCACTATAAAAAAGTGCCTACAAGCTATGCTTCCGAAAAAAATCCCCATGAAATTGGACATAATGCCATAAACCTACCATATTTCTATCTTGCTCAAAAGTTACAACCATGCCAAAAACGGCAAATAGTCGTGTCCACTTTATTTCAACCATCGACCACAAAAGCATTAGACGCCTAATACCTCTTCGCAATGCAAATTTTTCATTCAACCGAGGTGCACGGACGGGCGTTACTGAGAGCTCATTGGTCCGTAAAAAATCACGACAAATCCTGACACACACGCACACAGACGCAGATCGATCGTTACTGGCCGAACATTTGGGCGCGTGGACTTATATCACATCTGTCTTTCTAATGTGGTATCTGCAAACGTTCGCCCTAGACTACTATTTATCGCTATTTTGCCTACTGGGTATAAAGTCGATGAGTTGAACAGAATCGGCACCATTGCGAAACCTTACAAAGTCCCTTTAGGCAGATAACCGTCAACTGCTTCCCTCGAGCTCCTTACAATCTCCAGCCCTGCACATGCATCTGACAAAGCCCTTTTGGTCTCTGCTGAGCCACGAGCCTTCTGGACAAGGGCCTTGTGTGTTGAGGATATGGCAGGCGCCGTTGTAAGATGCTGTGCCTCTTCGAGTTACACACGCTTCCACCTGAAATGGAGAGATAGTGTTTTTAGCAACAAATGGATGAGGTAAGACTAGCCTGTGGAGGCGAGTATGAGACTATGAGCGTAGCTTTTGGTCTAAAGGCAAATAAGTGCTTTTAGGGCCCCGGGGAATCAATTATTTCTATTAGAAAGTCATTTGTAAATAAAAGAAAATGAGTTTAGAATGGAAAAGGTTGGGTCTATAAAGGTTGGGTTTGATTGTTCAGCATAGAAGAATTGGAGATATGTCGGTGTCAGCTGCGTATGAAAGTGCTTGCATTCTCTTCGTTTGAGTACTTCGAATCTATTCCTTTAGGATAGGGAGGTGGTCATCAAGGATGGTCGTCAACAAAGTGAGGGTTATACAACGCAGCTACGTTATTTTATATGGGTGCTGCTTGACACCTTTTTAGGGTTCCGTACCCAAAGGGTGCCAACGGGACCCTATTACTAAGCCTACGCTGTCCGTCTGTCTGTCTGTCCGTCCGTCTGTCTGTCAGCGGGCTGTATCTCACGAACCGTAATAGCTAGAGGCTTGAAATTTTCACAGAAAGTGTATTTCTGTTGCCGCTACAACAACAAATACTAAAATTTAAAAAAAGTTTAAATATAAAGGGGGTCCCCATACAATTAACTCGATATTTTGACGTTTTTATTTATAACTCATAAATTAAACTATATATACAGGGAAAACTAATATTTTAACCATTAGTGATCATTATAATAGCATTTACATAAATTGTTGAAAAAAAAGATCGTAAAACTACATTTTTTTACCAATTATTTAACTTTTAAGCGACAGTGGCGCCATCTGTGTAAACTAACATTTTCACAGAATGAATTTCAATAAAATTTAATAAAATATATACGGTGTTTGGTACGGAACCCTCTATGTGCGAGTCCGACATGCACTTGGCCGGTTTTTTTCAAGTCTCAAAGGTTCATATGGTTTCTCCAGAACTAAAGTGACCAACAGCAGCCATGTTAAAAGAGACGTACTATGCGATTAAAATAAAAATAGGACCGGCCTAGCGCCATGTTGTGACGTCACAACTGGACTTTAGTACGGCTCTCGGCTAACTTCACTCATAAGTACAATACTTATACTGCGTGAAATCGAAATCGTGGGCAATATTTTAAACGGTGATTCTACACATGATTCCGAATATTTAGGGAATATTAATCAACAAATCAATTGATAAAAATGTATTACCCAGGTAAGGTATAACAGTAAAATGGATTGCTTATTTGCTTACCCGAGCAATATTTTTTTATCAATAGATTTTTAGGGTTCCGTACCCAAAGGGTCCCAACGGAACTCTATTACTAACCCTACGCTGTCCGTATGTCTGTCTGTCTGTCTGTCTGTCAGCGGGCTATATCTCACGAACCGTAATAGCTAGAGACTTGAAATTTTCACAGAATGTGTATTTCTGTTGCCGCTACAACAACAAATACTAAAAATAAAAAAAAGTTTAAAAATAAAGGGGTCCCCATACAATAAACTCGATATTTTTGATGTTTTTATTTATAACTCATAAATTAAACTATATATAAAGCGAAAACTAACATTTTAACCATTAGTGATCATTATAATAGCTTTTACAACAATTGTTGATAAAAAAATTGTTAAACTACATTTTTTTAACAATAATTTAAGTTTTGAAATATATACCAGTGACAGGACTGTAGCGCCATCTAGTAGGCGAAAGTTATTTTTTTCACATAATTAATTTCAACAACTAATAATTAAATAAAATTTATACGGTGGTACGGAACCCTCTATGTGCGAGTCGGACACGCACTTGGCCGGTTTTTTTTATTTGTTTTCCCAAAATATTCTGAATCCCGTGGTGAGTCATATTTTAAAATATTGCCCGCGATTTCGATTAAACCCTGTATGTCCGTCCTATTCTTAATTTAGTCGCATTGTATTGTTGAGCTTACCTCTCGTCGTGCGCAGGCGCCGCTGCCGCAGACGGGCACGCACACCCCGTTGTGGCTGAGCCCGTCCACCGCGGGCCGCGCCTCGAAGTCGAAGGCCAGCACCTCGCCCTGTGCGCACGGCGCGCCCGCGCCCGCGCGGTAGCAGCGCCGCCGCGCCGGCACGTACAGCCGCCCGCGACCGCACGGCACCTGCCGGATCGGTAGAGCCGAGCTGTAGCCAATTGACTACAACCCTCTCACAAAAGCGACTGAAGGTCCCAGGTTCGATCCCCGGTGGGGCATGCACCAATGGATGAATTTTCATCTATGTGCATAATTTACAGTTCGCTGACGGTGAGGGAAAACATCGTGAGGAAACCCACCTATCCCTCGGGATTAGGTAGTAGTCAGTTCCTGTATACACGGCGACACGGTTCACCACCTGTCACGTTGGGTTCTGACTATCTAGTGAAACGTGGGCTTTGAGTTGGTTAATACCTCCACAATGTGGTGGTGTATGGCCACTCAAGCCTCTGACTACCCCCGAACGGGGATAAAAGTCGTGACGTTACATTACATTTTACATTACATTTCTCTCACAAAAGATCGGCATAAAGTAGCGTACAACTGCGTTCCGTACGATGAGTGAGAGAGTCGGAGATCGGCGTCAAGTAACTATTACAGCCGCGTTTCGTACCATGAGTGAGAGAATCGGAAGCCCAACATTTTTTTATAGCTTCGGTCTGATGGTAAGTGGTAACCGTCGCCCAAGACATCTTAGGGCCTCCGCAGACTTGCTACTTTTAGCATCGGCGACCGGCGATTTTGTGACGCATCGATGCTGCGTCGCGTTTCTTCGAGCGCGAACGAGCGAGATGCAGCATCAAAATCGCCGATCACCGATGCTAAAAGTAGCAAGTCTGCGGAGGCCCCTAAACTTAAGAGCAGATGGGGTGCCAACCTTTTAGGAACCTATACACATGACCTTTGAGAAATCCCATGTTGTAGTACAAAGGACCGATTTGCCGATCAGTTGATATTCCCATTCAGTGAGTCTTGGATTGTAGTTTGTTCTTATCGTACCGTATCTTGCCAACCTGATGTCAGAGTTGTTCAAGCCGCCCGAAGGCGTCTGACAAGGCTTAACGACTGCTGCCTAGATGACAACAACCGGAACCGACTTTTTACGTGCTTTCCGAAGAACGGTGTAACTCAGTTCAAATGCCACTAACTGGTCACCCATCCCTTATTGACCTTACCAAGCGTTGCTTAACCTCCGATCATTTATCGATCAGTGATTGCAGCGGGCTATGAACGCCTCGAACAGATGTATCGGTACTACATGCAAATTCGGATAGTCTGGAAGCCATTGACTGACTCCTCACCTGAGTACACCTGCCACCCCTAGTGATCATCTCGTCCTGTGCGCAGGGTCCTCTCGTGTAGAGCCGGTAGCAGGCGCCATCAGCAGCGCGCGCGTGGAACGACTTGCACCGACACTCTGCACGGGACCCGTGCGGGGCCACCTCGGTGATGCTGAACGTGTGCCCTTTGGGACATGGGCCTAGGGACTCTGAAAAGAGAAAAAGGGATCATATTAAATATATCCTCAAACGATTCAGTTGAAAGTTTCCACGCCCGTATGCCTAAAAGGGGTAGGCGAAGATGAACTGCATTTCAGCCACCCTACCCTCATAGTATTTGTCTCTGATACCCATGAACCTAGTACTAAAAGGACTGGGTCTAAGCAGCTCGGCCGCGTTGCTTAAACATCGCACAACTCGGCCGGTGCCGTCATCACAGTAGGCGTGGCTTAAGTCAGTGTGCTGTTGGCGTTCGTCCTGTGCAGACGTCTTGCCAACGTTCGCATCCCAAATATAATTATATTCGACACTAGATGGCGTCCCTTTGTACGTAATTTTTCATGATCATACACTTAGTGACATATAGTACAAAAACTACGTACTAACATCGACATAAAACGAAGCGAGTAGTTCAGCTATTTCCCGGTAGAAGATGCCACGCATTTCTTAAACCCCACCACCCGCGCCATCCCGCGTAAATTACCACGCGTTTTTACCCGACTACGGCGGAGGGTTATGATTTTGACCGGTATGTATGTATGTATGTATGTATGCATGTATGTATGTATGTATGTATGTATGTATGTATGTATGTATGTGCATCTGTTCCCACCTAACTTCCAAACGACTTGTCGTAATTTGACAAATGAGGTATCGTTAGAAGCGGCTTAATGGCGCGCTGGTTATAGGCTATGTGACGTCACATAAAATTGCATGAGAGGACATAATATCATAAACTAAAAAAAAAAACATGTTTTAATGAAACCGTGTGGGGTATCAAATGAAAGAGCTTGATGAGCACATTTCAAAAAAATATATATATTGTTACCTATAAATCCAAAATAATTAAATAAAAAGTAAGTTTAAAAACTAAAACCCGACTACTGAAAAATCGCGCGCTAAAAAGTATGAAACAAGAAAATATTCTCATCTAGAGGATAGCCGTGGTCCGTGTTCATATGCCATTTGGCCCTAAAGGACCTACACGGACCACGGCTATCCTCTAGATGAGAATATTTTCTTGTTTCATACTTTTTAGCGCGCGATTTATCAGTAGTCGGGTTTTAGTTTTTATTTCCTGCCCTGAGACCTGAGCCCTGATTCGGGCTCTAGTCAACCGAAAGATATAATTGAATTGAGATTGACGAATATAAGGATCACCGATCAAGTAAGCTCTCTTTTGGTTTGCTTCAAATAATGTTAGGATACGTAGTTATAGTATAGGAAATTCTCTTCTGCATTATATCGGGAAAAAGTGCAGGATAATTCTAAATGTTTTCTGATTTATTTATAGGTTCAACGAGGTTTATAATGAAGAAATGATGATTATAGAGTAGGTATGCGCACACGCACTCTAAATACCATTCAACTGTTGAATATAATTACGTTTTCACACTTCAATCATAATTTTCTAAACCTAAATACTGTTAGAGCGTAAATTTTGTAACTAAATACTAGTGCAAGTTACTGCTAACTGATCGCACAGTTCACTAAGCAAAAGGTCCAATAGCTCATACTTATGCATCCCAATAGCCAATAACATCATACCTATGAAGCGGAAAACTGAGCTAAACTGATGTCATGCATCGATATTTCATCTCTTATATATTCTTTATGGACCAATTTCGGATCGACACTTTCGGACACAGGACTTTATATATGAATTTCTTAAAAAAAACAGATGCATTTCGTCTCACTGGCTTGGCTGGGGATTCTCATCCAGACAAAATTACAGGTAGATCTTTTGGTATTTTGCCTTGCAGGTGTGCGTATTACAGAACCACCCCAGTCCATTATACATTTACAATAATACAAGTCGCGTTGCTTAGTTTGAAACTATCCGGTATTTTTCTGGAGACATAAAAAATCCTATTAATTTGTGCAACTAGAAAGAAGTAGTAGTTACCTAATTCATAACAAGACGTCGTATCGTTATGGTAATGAGGTAGATGAGGGTCACACCCGCACTTGGCCCCCGGCAGGAACAGCTGGCCCTTCTCGCAGGGTCCACGGGTGTAGTGAGGGTAGCAGCTTCCGTCCACGCTCCAATAGTGAGGACTGTTTGGATCGCACTGCAAAAACGAAAAGATTATGAGAATTTAAACATCATTTTCCTCAAGTCTCTCCATAACTGGCTCGCGATCTATATCAGTCCACATTTCAATTTACACTGAGTAAGATTATTAAAGCGATAATAAGGAATGTATTTTTCATGATCTAAGTACACCCGAGTCCAACCTTAGCTTCATCTTGGGACAGCATTGTCGATTCTGGCTAACAGGACTAATATTAAAAGTGTGTGGCAGGCCTAGCCCCAAATAATAAAATAATTAGTAATTACCAGAATATTTTTATATTTTGGTGCCCATACCACACATAACCCGGTCATAAGTTCCTGTGGGTCACACAGAAGCAAGTAGGTTTTACTAATCGGTGATTGGGTGCAGTGTTTCACTTTCTAAAAATGAGGCCGCTATGGAATGTCGTCCTCAATAGATTAATACGCTGCCGTCATCTATTGTGTACTTCTAATACCCTGTGGAATCCTTTATACTCGGAATAAAATCCTAAAAAAGGTCTTAGGATTGACCCTTATCGGGATCTTCACATACCTTACCTCCTTGGAGACAGAATTTAAACAAATTTCGGTTTTGGTTCCTCTAGTTGAATCTTATTATAGACGTTGACAAGCCATACTTCCAGGCCATCCTCTGTAGAGTCCAATATGGTCCCAGAATAATAAATCTGGTTAAATCTACAGCAAAATTTGAAATGTCTTTTGAACTCGCACTGTACAGTCAAGCCCAAGTCCAATATGTTGCCAGGATGACAACCTCTGGCTTAGTCTATAGCGTTTGAGTCAATTTTCAAACACTTACCGTGCAGTTAGCAATGCCATCCTCTCCCAAGTCTAATATGGTCCCAGGGTAGCAAGGGCCCTGGCTAAGTCTGTAGTAGCACTTGCCATCCGCCGGCCAGTAGATCAAGGTTTCGTCAGCACATTGCTGAGGCCGCACGCACATGCCTTGGCGTTCGCTGGAATAACAAATATGGGTAAATACAGTCATGGTTCGAATTTCTAGATTACACAATGTGATTTAAGTGTTAAGTGTTACGATATCGAAAGATCCGGCATCCTTGATGATATTTGAAGTACTTTGCATGACAATGCCTTATTTTTATTATAATGAATACATTTTGCAATGTACGTAAGTAAATAATTTTTCATACTTCATACATATCACCAGAGCCAGAGGCACATTTCGGAAATGACCTTTCTTTAATTTGCAATAGTCTGGGTGTCACGGCGAACGTCTTCATCCCATTATACGGTACCCATCGTACAAGCACTGCTTGGTTTGGGACCATACAGTATTTATTTATTTACTATAGTGCCAACGAAATTATGATTAATTCAGAAATCATTATGTAAAGTAGTGAGATTCGGAATATCGGGGTTATAACACCATTTGTATAGAAAATTAGGTATGCTCGTGACACTGTCCTGGTTACTTGTTGCATAACGCGGTCACAAATGCATTCGAAAGATGCGTGTAGTAGAACATTTCCTGACGGCGACACTATGGTCATTCCATAATGGTAATAGCCATCAGGAAGTAATTTTTAGTTTTTTTTTAATCTAATTTTATGCCTCTAGAAGTATAATAATCTACGCATAATAATTTAGATCGCCGCATTTGGCAATTTCGGACTGGTTTGCTTTTAAATAAATAAATTAAAATGGTAATTAGAGTCATAAACTTCATTTTATTAATCTTACCGAATCACACACTACTTTAAAAAATATATTCATCTCAAAATAGCACAGCAACTCCAAGCAGACTACAGCAACAACTGCAGCAACTGCATACCGACTGCGATCGGACTGCAGTCGGCGTGCAGTCCACTTGGATATAGCAAGCTGCACACAAACAACCGTGTACATGTGGGACTTGCAGTAGGTTCGGCAAGTCGCAGAAGTCCACTTGCGTGAGTGTTTAGACATTGGAAGTCGCTTGCGCAAGTAAACTTGTGCAAGTTTTCTTGCCAGTGGACACACGGCATGAGGCCATATTTTTTAAAGAAAGAACTAAGAGTATATCCAAAGATGCTCACCTACCCTCTCTTGTTGAAAGACTCTTCGACTGGTGCGAAGTACTCCCCGGTCCTGCAGGGTCCCCGCTCGAAGAGCTTGTGGCAGGTGTTGGTGTGCGGCAGCTGGGCGGTGCCCGGCGGGCACTTGCACTCAGCCACGGTCCGCCCGCCCCACCTGCCCGGGCTCAGCTCTTGCGTATCCGGGCATGGGTGGCCTTTCTGGAATAATGTTTTTTAAATTCAATTAAGTGCTTAACGAGCCTCGAAATCCGTTGGGCCATTTGCTATACAGGGTGGAAAATACCGAGTTTGGAAGGAAAGTACCTTAAACACATTTCACTGAACGAAAATGTTCCTTTGTTTTTAAAATTAAGTATCAAGTATCAAGGATTTTTGGAACTTAACAATTATATTAAAATATGGAAAAAAAAACCACCTGTATTTTTATGATACCAATCGAAAGGGTTAATCATAAGGATCAATTACTTCTCAGCAACATTTGATAATATTAAATTAATTAATCAGCTCAGTACCTTGGTGCTCGCCATCAAGCATCAATTCAAAACGTCAGCACATTCTTAGCACGGAAACAAATAGTTACATAAACATGTTTTATAAAACACTCGCAAACGGGAACAGAACAATTAACACGATTAAAAAACGTTAAAAACATTGTTACAACGACGTTATCACGATCGCCGTATAAACAGCTTGTTTATTATCATTTATCACGAAACATTATTGTTTTACGGACAATTTGCTGGTAATTAATTGAAAAATGTATAATAGAGGAATTTGCATAGATGTTATCTGCAAGGTTAATTTAAATGAATTTGTTAGAAAAACGGGACTATTGTTCGGAGTTTTTTTTAAGCAACGTAACTTGTTAGTAAAATATAATAGTTACAATGTCATAAACTAACCGCCAAATTTATAGTTAGTTTTATCCAGTTACAATAATAGTTTTACAGCGAATTTCTAGGAACAAAAGTGATTTGTAATGCCAATGTAAGTCGATCATAACTTTCTATAAATTTTGTGGCTAGTATACAAAGTGTATCGCTTATAAAAAATGATTGATGACGCCTCGTCATAATAATGTACCTATATCAGATTCAGTCCTTCACTGTTATTTGCTTTAGTTTTAATATAAGACCCCGCTTCCCGGCCGAGCGTTTTCGTTGTCTGGATTGGTAGAGAGCGCACTAACCCCGCACACTTTTATTGCGGAAATATCGAAAATCATTAATTGTGACGTGAAAAACTATTGCATCACCAAAATCAAACTTATTTTTTTAGGTAGAATTTTTCTCCATCTTTTGGTGATAAAAACATTTAGAAATTCCGAGCCGTTTGGAAGAAGATACAAATTTAAATTTGAAAACTGCTACATTTTGGTATTTTTTTTCACATAATAAATGAATATGTAGCACATTTTCCTGCTTAAAATTTGAAGATGAGGGTTCTATAAATACGATGATGTTTTTTTCAAAATTTTTACTCCACTTATCTAAGAGGAGATAGCCTCCAAACATGCCTCGTTAGGTGCCTGTACAGTCTTAAAGACTGTGAGATAGACTAAGAGATCTAAGCAGAGTGCTATATTTTTATTTTTCTAAACCGTCCCATTTTGGATTACATGATTAGTGTAACAAATTTAGTCCATAGTTACGTATTCATGTATGCGACTGTACCACATGCGATAAAATATTTTAATGGTACTTAATAAGAATAATTAAAATTAAACTAGCGTAGTACCTACCTATAGCATAGTAATAGGGTGGTTTTCCTAAATAATATTTCTAAAAATATTTTAGAAACAAAAAAAAAACCATTACTCGTTATCTTCATTATATGTAGTTATTTTAGTTGTCATTCATAACTTCAGTAATTATTTAAGATTCCTACGAGAAGACTCCTGTGTATAACCTTGACCAATTAAAACAATACCGTTATGATAATGATACGGAGAATCTTTCACAAGTGATTCCATACATTGCATAAGTAGGAGATTTCGATTGCATCTGCGGGTGCGTCATTATTTCTGATGTGTGGCCTCAATGTTACGGCTAAACGGAACTTGTTTGCATCCAAATGTCAGTATTTAATTTAATTAACCGACAGTAGGTAACAATCTAGTAAGTAGAGTTTAAAGTTTAAAGAATGACGACCGCTTGCGGACCTGCACTTATACCACCACCTCTCATAGCAGTATTATTTTAACCACAGAGTAAAGACTAAAGAAAGCGGTGCCCTTATTAGATATATGTATGAAAAAAAACCTGGTCATTGTTTTTTCATTTTCATTGTTCTATCTACCAGTAAATAGTTGAACCACTTATTAAGCCCTAAGCAACTCGGCCGAGTGGTTGGCCTAGTACTAACATCGACATAAAACGAAGCGAGTATCGTTTTATGTCGATGTTAGTACTAGGCCGACCACTCGGCCGAGTTGCTTAGGGCCAGTCCCCTTAGTAATTGGTCCATGATTTTTACCTTACAGCGACTTTTTGTATTTTGACATCCCTTATTGTCATGACAATAAGGTAGACATATTACAACGACAGACATATAACTCGAGGACGCAGCTGTAAAAGCTACTTTACGCTGATCTCCTGTGAAAGGGTGGTACTACCCCAGTCAAGACAACCCAGCTGCAGTCAATTAGCTACAGCTTGGGACTACCACCAGTACTAGATACTTTCTTACCACTTTATACAGTTTAAAAATTCTTTGGAAGCTATTTACATAAACTTGGATATCAAAATTCCGAGTCATAGTCCCACAGCATGCAGGAAGTCACGTTCGTCAGTCATGTGTCGTATTTATGTCATTACTTCACATTGGATGAACCGTGAATAATCCGTGACAGTGATGATACGTGTGCGGGTCAAAGATGCATTAAACCTATAGATATGCCTTACCCCGCTTATTTTAGCGACATGAATGCAAGGTAACTACCCGAGATCCACTTAGTACCGACTGCACCACCCAGCGTCGCGGACCGCTGCTGCACGGCTGCACGCACGCGCGCATCATATATTGTGTATGTTCTACACCACCAAGCCAACTAGGCACTCGGATGAAATACGGCTTCCCCGCCCGCATACCGCCCGCACACCCGCCACCGCCTAAAATCTGACGCACTCATCATGATAGCTATTACCTCCAAAACTATAAGATTTTGCGGACTTATGAGATGCGTCTTCCTCTTGGCCTCTAGAATTAATTTCTGATGCATTTATTAATACGAGCCTAGGAAAGGATTTTAAACGCACCCATTGGGGTTTTTACCGCTATTTCGAAGTAAACAGACATTATGCAAACCTGAGCTTTTCTTCCGTACGAACATTATACCTCCCTAGAGTCACACAGAGCACGACTACCACACCGCTCTGTTGGATAACTCGACCCTTGAACTGCTGGGAACCACGTAACACCACCACAATCCACTTTCAACTATTAACCAAATACAACAAGTCTCATAAAACATTCAAACATAACGTTGTAGTTTGTAGTGATTTTAATATTGTGTTGAATTTGTAATTCCGGGTTAAGAATTATACAGCGTCCGACCGATGATGGTACTATTGGGTATCGAGATTCGATTCTATTTATGTAAAAAAATAACAAATTCCAAGTAAAAAAATTACTCCGTATTAAATTTAAAAGTATTTCATAAAATGACGCCGTTACGTACTTTGTGGTCCATGGTGCCGCCACACGATCAAACATATGCGCCGGTGACGGTGTTGTCATATTTTAAAAAATTGCTACATTTTGGGGGAAAAGAACACAAACAATTGGGATTTTAAATGTTCATTAATAATATGTTCACTATCATGAATATTTAATGTTTCTTATTTTATTTGGTCATGGGATTGGGAAACCTATACACCGTGTTCATGTTCATTTGCTTTAACTTTAAGGGTAAATTCCTTAAGTCTTATTGAGTTAATTTCTCAAAGAAACTAAGTGCCTAACTCGTACCGTCTTCAAATTATTTAAAATCTAAATTTAATCATTAGTCTAAGTTAAACCAGTGTAAAATCTTCTTAATTCATAACCATAAACTATTTTCGTCTCGTTCGTAAGTAAAGAGTTTTCAATATTCCTTATGTACGACAAGGTTTAAAAAATGAGTTCGTTTTGATGTTGTTTTTACTTTTCTCGCATGTATCACGTCAAAGTGACAATACTAATTTAATAAGGACCTTTTACAATAGCCATCAATTAAATATTTAATTATTTTGTATGGAATACCGATTTATTTTTTTTCGAATATCGTAAAACGGTTTAAGGGATAAGTTTATGTTAATGTTCCAAGCCCTATGTCGAAGTTAAAGCAAATGAATATAAACACAGTGTATACTGGTTTCGGATCGGTCAGGGTTTTCTTAACACACTGTATAGTGTGTACAATTTTTAACTTATTAACGATTGGTATTTGTGATAGACGTTACTACGATTGGTGTTAAAATACGCTAAAGTAGCCAATGACGTTTAATAAAATAGACCCGACATGCACAAACATTAGCCACCAAAATAGTAAGTTATAATGGACTTACACTGGTATTACAAATCACATTTTTTCTTAGAAACGCTATATAAAAACACTGTTCACTAGCTAAAAATCTCTATAAATTAAATACCGCTAGTATTACATATAGACATAGACATAGACGTCACGACTTTTATCCCCAATGGGGGTAGTCAGAAGCTTGGCCAACACAACCACATTGTGGAGGTTTTAAGGCAACTCGAAGCCCACGTTTGACCAGATAGTCAGAACCCAACGTGACAGGTGGTGAACCTTGTCGCCATGTATACAGGAACACCAGTATTGGTCTAAAAAATAGCATATTTAAACTATACCTACATATCAATAAACGTCAGACCTTGCATTATGTTGTAGATAAGCGCAGAAAGACTCATCGAGAGATTCAATGCATCTTTAAAAGTGGCAATCTAGTAATTTTACCACTAATTAGAAACACCTATATTTTACGTTAAAGTTTCAGGGTTTTTAAGGCAGAGAGATTTCCTACTATTAGAGATACATTTTAGTTATTATCTAGTAGAACAGATTGTTTACCTAAATAATTACGTCCTATGTAATTAATCTTAATGCAATTATACAAAACTTGTACATAAACCAATAGCCGTCAAGTTAATTACACGTGCAAGACGGATGTGGAACAAGTGATTGCGGAAACATTACTACTATCACACGTGTCAGTGCGCAAGAGTGGATATGGTTGCAATTAATGTGATATCACTGATATCACGAATGTCGGCGCTACACAGTCCTTATCTGGAATTCATTGGTGATGGTTTAGTGATTGACGGCCAAGCTGTAGCCAATTGACTGCAGCTCATATACAGGCTGGCTCGACCGGGGTAGTACCGCCCTCTCACGGAAGATCGGCGTAAAGTAGCTATTACAGCTCCGTCTCGTACGATGAGTGAGAGAGCCGGAATTAACTAAAATGGTAATTCTATTCTACTTTTTGGAATCTTTACTTTCCTTACCACGACCGCAGGTAGTCGAACCCACAACGACCGATTCCGGTCCGACCAGTTACGATCAGTACTTGTGAAAGACCATGACCGATCGATCGTTATGATACACACTGACCTACTCACTATTTTATTTATATTAACTTTCGTAGGTATGCAATTGTTTGGTGTTGATTAAAGAATGAGTGCTGAAGAACGGTAATTGTCCCTCTTGAGCACGGTAATCCTAAGAATAGCCGGTGGCAACACTGGGGACTTCAATGTCAATCAGTATACCTTTCATAACGATGGGAGCTGTCAGCGTCGATTTGCAACTTGGTACAATATCTCACGATCTATATATAACCGGACACGAGCCGTCACTAGACGAGCACGCTATGCAATGTCGTGGGAACATTGCCGCAAGTCATTGAAATATTACGTTAAAGGCGGAAACCCACCGCGGCGCACGGAGAGGCCACGCACACGGGCCACGCTTCGCTTTGCAAGAAAATGTATGTAAGCCGGAAACCCACCGCGGCGCACGGAGAGGCCACGCACACGCTACGCACGTGGGTCAAGCTTCGCTTTGCACGAAAATGTATGTCACCGTGTCCACCGTGGCGCACGGAGAGGCTACGCACGAAATGACGTCATCCATAAATTTTCTTGCAAAACGTAGCCGTGGCCGTGTACGTGGCCTCTCCGTGCGCCGCGGTGGGTTTCCGGCGTAAGACGTCATTTCGTGCGTAGCCTCTCCGTGCGCCGCGCCGCGGTGGACACTTTTACATAGGTACATTTTCTTGCAAAACTAAGCTTGACCCACGTGCGTGGGCTCTCCGTGCGCCGCGGTGGGTTTCCGCCTTATCAGATATGGTGCCTTCTGACATCGCAAGCACTAATGTTGCTCAACGCACCACTAAATTCAGCAAATTTCACACATCTTTTATCGCATTCACAATTCGACCGTGTTATTCACCAGAAGATGAATCGTATTGGCAATACTGTTAGAGTTTAAACTCTTTAGTAAACCAATAACTTTATAAGAAGAACACATGTCAATGTTTTTCAAATGTAGATTTACGGTTACCTTAGTTACTCCGTATTAACTGCCATTGTAACTACACACAATATAATTTTACTCTGCTTATTAACTAATTTCTATAGTTTTATTTATGCCCATAACCCATCAAATACCGACATGTTATCAACATTATTTTCCGCGAACGACTGAGTCGTACCGTGTCCATAGACTCCGTTTAGTAGGACATACTATTTTGGACATCACATGTCTAAAGAAAAGCAGTGATTCTAAATTTAAAAAAAAACGGCAAAACTTTGTTCAACAAAAAAATACACAAACAGGCTCAAAAAAACAAAACAATGGCGCTAGTCGCCTTCATTCTAAATTTAAAAGCATGGTACACAAAATGTCGTAACACTCCTATTACATAATTTTTCCCAAAATCTTTTAAATGTTGGAAGTGCGCCGAGGTCATAGTCCCGGCTTGCGCAATACGTGACGGATGGTAATGATTTCCATGGTATGCGCTCTATGGTTTTAAGCTCATCTCTATTCACTATGGGCTCTTTCACACTTTAGTAAGTTGGCGTGTCAGGAATAAACGCCGGTTATGTGAATCACTTAGTTTTGTTATAAAGGTAGTAAAAAAAAATTGCTAACAAGAAGCTAGTCTAACCTTGTAAATAGTATAGCACTTTCCATCTTCAGGCCAGTACAGCATCAGCCAGCCCCTCGGCAGCGCAGCACACGGGTTCCTCTTCACGTCTGCCCACGGTGGCGGCAGTACCGCGGCCTGTGAACCGCATATCAATGCCGCCAACCAAAACCAAGCGGCCATCTTCGAACACAATTCAAATTCAGAACTGTTTAATTTTTTTCATTTTTAAATTTCGAATCAGACGTCACTGTTCCAGTTTTGTTACACTCGCTTCCATTTTTGAACCGAAAGTCTTATTAACACTGTCACTATAAAACACTTATTTATTTGAGTTCGTGTCTTTTATCCATATCTACTACTTCTACAAAGATGAATCCCAAAAGATTATAAATAAAAAATCGCAGTCGCTTTTTACTCCGCGAACCAACATTAAGCTCTATCCGCGATGCCTAGGTACGTAGATGATACATCGAGTAAAAATAAGATCTCTGGCAAAAGCTACCAGATAAGCCTCAGAGCTAAAACTCAAAAATACAATAGGTAGTTCCGTTTTACAAAAAAAAATATAACAATTATATAATTCAATACTTTCAGTGTGACACACATTTTTCGCTTCATTCCATTGATTCAAGTCAAAAGATTGCGATAAAATATTTTTCGCACAATAATTCAATTTTCTGAGCGCTCAGTCGTGCGTGATACTGGGCCGCATTCAGAGGCTACGTACCGAGTGCAGCTATTCACTTTGACTCTG
Organism: Drymonia ruficornis; assembly: GCA_947859195.1. Taxonomy (NCBI): domain Eukaryota; kingdom Metazoa; phylum Arthropoda; class Insecta; order Lepidoptera; family Notodontidae; genus Drymonia; species Drymonia ruficornis. The sequence goes on along the minus strand of OX401910.1, from coordinate 2,767,372 downwards.
CTACTGAACACGTAAATGCGAAGTTCGGAACGGGGTCAGAGTGAATAGTTGCACTCGGAGCCTCTGAACGTGGCACTGCACACGTAATTTTAGTAATTTTATAACTAGCCTTCGCGCGCGGCGGTGTCTGGAAAGTTCAAACTATCAATCGCTTTTCCTGACAATTCACACCCTTCGCCCGAGGTTGTTCTTTGGACGGACAGTTGTAAGTCTCTTGTACATAGGTACAAGTTAAGAGTTTAAGGAAGAGGTCAGCTGCTTCGGGTCACATAACAGACACAACAACTGTTACCACAACTCCTTGGCCTCATGATACAGGTTCACGCCTATTTTGAGGACCACCAGCAATTTATGATATGTCTGTCTTTTTATGATAAATAATTTTTTATGTTTTTTTTATGCCTTTATGTCTTATTTCTTGGCTAGATGTAGGCAGTATTATAATTAGTACAACCACCTATCACTCCTTATAGAAATACGAATGAACTAGATAAACTAAAACACTAAAAAATATACCGTTATGGAGCATAAAATACATAATAAGCACGTAAGTCATTGGTATATTATATTAGCAGATATGGAACCTCCTAACATTGCAATCACTAGACTTGTACTCAGCGCACCACTACATGCAGCGAAATTCACACTTCTGTTAGCGCACTCGCAATTCGTCAATAAACTTAAAGGCATTTTGGTGCGTATTATTTTCCGCGAACGACTCATTTGTACGGTGTCCATGGCCTCAGTTTAGTTGGATAATTCTTGCGATTTTGTAATAAATTATTATGTAGTGTGGCATATTAGATGCCGCACATGCCTCGCCCGAGCACTCATGATATGCCATTATGTATTATGTATGTATTATGCGTTCCGACGTCAAAACTGAGTGCTCGGGCGCGGCATGCACCTATACGCAACCATTACATGGCATGCATTATGCCATTACGTCTTATACATAAATAATAGATTTCAAAATAGAAGCTCCAAAATTATTACAAATTCATTCCCCTCACATTTCCTTATCAACCCACATACTCGAGATTAACTGAGTCCAACTTCCTCGTAAGTATTTCCAATTCGAAAAGCCATTTAGATAAAATACAAGCACTATAACATTCGGATCGACACGTTAAATGTTTTAAATGAGTTTCATATGCAAATAAGAGGTTTTAATTAAGATCCAAAGACATTACTAAGAAAGAGGAAACGTGACTGTCTAACATATTTTGTCCTAATAAACACAGTCAATGGACACAGTACTTCTCGATCGTTCGCTGAAAATAATGTTGAAATCATGTCAACTTCTTAGTTAATTGTCGAATTGCGAGTACGCTAATATGTGTGAATTTCACTGCGTACCGATGCGTGCGTGCTGATGGTGCGCTGAGCACAAGTTGCGATGTTGGTAGGTACCATATCCGATAAAATGTAACATCTTAGCAACAAATTTATTGAGGAATTGTATTCGGTCGGCATTGGTCAAGCATTTTTTATAATTAGGGCTGCGTCTACATCAGGCGCATGCCGCTCCTGAGCACTCATGTTTTGACATTAGGGGCCATCCATTAACTACGTCACACGTAAAGGGGGGGAGGGGGACGACCAAACGTGACATTGTGTGACAAGGGGGTGGGAGGGGTCCTAAGTTTTGTGACGTCACATTTAATCTAATCTAATATATCCAAGTATTAAAACCGAAATTTGAATTTTAAACGAAAAATTTTGTTAAATTTCTGAAAATTTTAAAAAATATGTGACCTCACACAGGGAGGGGGGGAGTCTCACAAATGTGACCAGCTGTGACAAGGGGGAGCGGTCTAAAAATCATGAAATTCGTGTGACGTAATTAATGGATGGCCCCTTATATCTATGCGTTCCGACCTCAAACATGAGTGCTCGCGAGTGGCATGTGCTTGATGTAGATACAGCCATTGAGTAATCGCAAGAATTTGGAGTCCGGAGATCAATCAACCGAAAACATTTTGTTAATCAACTTTTCTATTACAAAGATCACAATCGTATCACGATAATCACGATACAAACCAATTCCATTCCGTCTCTATAATCTAACGATTGCTGTAAGCTGTGGTGCATCGTTATCGTTAACCGCGAATAGTAACGGTATCCGTTACCGTTGATTGTGTCTTGACTCTCGACCGCGCTGCGCCGAAATGACGAAACGTTACAATTGTTATAACCCAGTTTGAGATTACGTAGAGTGCTGTGTGGTACAAGGTTGGACGGGAAGCGAGTTCCTTTTGTAAGCTTTTGAGGTTAGATTAATTACCTTTGAGTATGTTTTGAGTAATTAATAAACTAAGTACTAATAGCGAACTATGTACTATGTATGACAAAAGTTAAGTCGTAAGTAAAAAGAGAGTAAGATCATAGATGAGTAATAGTTATAGAAGCACCATCACGTTGTACCCTTATTAGATTCATCCGTTGTACATATACTATTCTACTGATAGATAGAGTTTTTTTTTATAGGACTGCGGTGGCAAAAAAGCCTACGGCCCGCCTGATGATAAGCAGTTACCGTAGCCTATAGATGCTTACAATACCAAAGGCATTGCTCGCACATTGCCGACCTGAAGGGGACTGGGATGGATGGAGGGGGAGGGGGGGTGGGCTTACGGCTCTCTCACTCATCAAACGAAACGCAGCTGTAATAGCTGCTTTACGCCGATCTTCTGTGAGAGGGTACTACCCCGGTCGAGCCAGCCCGTTTATGAGCTGCAGTCAATTGGCTACAGCTCTGCTATTTACCCACTAGTATATCAGCCATATTTCTAATCTATAGGCAAGCAGGAATTCCTTCAAAAAATCTAAATAACAGATTGCACGAATCAGAATTTCGCTCATCGTACTAACGCATACCTACATCACAAACACTATATCTGGTAATAAGGTACTATAAAAAGTGTAATCCAACCGCACTAGATTGTGTGTAATACAATTGATACAAAATGCTGTTACGTCAACCGTTACTCGGGAGACGGATCGCAAAAACATTTACAACTCTAGCGATGGGAAAAAACGGGGCAGGTTGACTCGTGCGGAACACTCGGGTTCCGCAGCGAACCAATGCCACCAATACCACGTACGTAATATTGATTTAAATTAATATCGAGACAATCAATAAGGCTTAGTAACATATACCTACTTTGATAGACAATTAAATTCTGATGTCTTAAAATCACTACTAAAAATAATTACTTAATTAAACACAATTTAAAAGTGTTTCTATCTTGGTCATGTGTGTAGTACCATGAGAAGGATAACAATACAGAAAATTTAGTAAAGTATGTTTATTTTGTAAACCAACATATGAATAGGAAACATCAAATGACGAGTTGTGTGCATAAAAATACAAAGGTAGTTACCAATTTTAATATACTACTTATAGTTTTTGTAGGACCTTTAGGTTTAGGTCCATTTAAAATCATACGATGCAGAATTTTTAAAAAATATACTTTGTTGTGACATTTTAAATGGATAACGATTTTTCTTGGGGTTTACTATTTTACGGTACCCTAGTAAACACACTAGATTTAATGTTTCCCATAATTTTCTGAGCCAATAACCAGATTGCAGTATCTCACGTGAATGATAATTCGTTATTTACGTAATTCCAGTAAGCAATATTAAATTATCAACTACATACTAACTAGTAGAGTGCGAAGTTACCGTAACGGGAAATCTGATGTACCAATGTAATGTAAAATTCCGCTAAAATTCCTTTTAATTTTCATGATATAAACTCTACATCGTAAATTATCTCTGTTTCTTCAAAACGTGACTCTACACTTCTATTTATTTATTTATTTATATTGTTGGAAAACTTACAGCTAAAAACAAGTACATAATAAAGTGAAATATTTGAAGGCCATCTAAAAGTTTCCGCAGCTAGAGGTTCTTTTTACGATTCAATCGTAGACCTAAAATAAATAGCTGCCATAGATATATTAGGGTGCCCATTGTGGCCAATCATTTTAGGTCTGCTACTTAGTTGCTTAGTGATGGTAAGGGGATCCCCCTTATAACAACGGATAAAAGTTATCTGGCAATTCTGCAACAGTGCCTTAGTCAAGTTTAGTTTAGTTCTAACAGCATATACACAGAAAGCAATGTACACCATTCGTGACCATTTCACGGAAATTTAGCGGAATAGCTAAAGAATAGAAGAATAGGATTCTACTAGAAAATCGGAAAATTTTATTGCGTTTGAAGAATTTCTTTATGGCGTTTTTATCCTCCCTGTTTAAAAAGAGAACCCCAAATTATTCGCAACACTATCTAACTACGACACAAGGCATTACAATTTCCATTGTAAGAAGTAACCGGTAAATTCGAACACATTACTAACTCTGTTCTTGTAACTATAAGTCCAGAGTACTGACCCAGTTAGGAGACAGTATAGCGAAGATATTGGCACGGTATTGTGCAATAGACACAACGGGACTATTGTGTGCGTTTTGGCTTAACAATGAATGCGATAGATCTAAGTTGCTGTGCTGTACCTACCTTTACTTTTAACACCACAAATTATTGTATTACCACAATTAACGCCATAAAGTTATTTGAATTTGAATTTGCGAGTGTAATAAAATATCACCAGAATAACACACCAACTTTAAGCCGGGACCCCACCGCGGCGCACGGAGAGGCCATGCACGTGGGTCAAGCTTCGCTTTGTAAGAAAATTTATGTAATCGTGTCCACCGCGGCGCACGGAGACGCTACGCACGAAATGACGTCATGCATACATTTTCTTGCAAAGCGAGGCTTGGCCCGTGTGCGTGGCCTCTCCGTGCGCCGCGGTGGGGTCCCGGCTTTATGGTCCCAAACTAACCAACACTTGTACTAAGGCTACTGGCTGCGATCCCAGTGACACCCAAACCGGGGCAAATTACGAAAAGGACGTTCAAAAATTTACCTCTGGTGGGAATCGAACCGCAACCTCCCGATGCAGTGAGCTGTCCGGCTTACGCTCGAACCACTGCACCAGAGGTCATCAAATAGCTCAGTTTGATGGCATAATAAATAAATATCGCCAGACGAACACACCAACTGTATGGTCCCAAACTAAGCAATGAATGATCAGTCCAGTGTCACAGACCAGCGGGGCTGAAAAGGCCACAAATCAATTCTGCATATGCAATTATTTTTTTCTGGATTTATATATTAAACCAATATGATAATGATATAATAACCATATGTATACTATAGGTATTATATGATGACCATAATGATAATTAGCAAATCCGCTAAATTCCTGTCAAATGGCCACGAATGGCGCAAAATGTGTGATCATTGTACGCCCATTTTACGACAAGTGACACTCGGAAATGGACTTCCCATCTCGAAACCTCAAACATACAGAGATCGTCGTTATCGACGATATTTCGATGTCAATTTCGATTCCAATTAGCATATCGAAACATGTCAAGTTCACTCGTTACCGTCAACTTGACAACTCGAATTTATTGATTCTGGCTCCCAAGATACAAGCTTTTGCTTAGTTTGGGATCCATAGTAAAACCTCTTGAATAATTGTAATTAGTTACTTGCATACTATATGTAATACTGTTATTGTTTCACATTTTACGTGTTAATAAATACTGCTGATTATGGCGAAATATGGCGATTTAAAAAATTAAATTAAATTAAAACAATGTAAAAAAAGACAAGCCCGCTGAGTTTCTTGTCGGATCTTCTCAGTCGAGGTCGCGTTTCCGATCCGGCAGTACAATTTAAGAAAAAATGTAAAATGACAGTTTGTAAGTGCCCCCGTAGGCCTAAACAAAATAAACGTTTTGTTTTTTTTTTTTTTTTGCTATTAAATAATTTATTCTTAATCTTGTTCTTATTGAACATCAATATTAAGGAACACTTTAGGGCCGTATTCATAAATCGATCTCAAAGTTGAGACTGATCTTAAGATGCACTTTTGACGTTAAATGTATGGAATATCTGTCAAAAACAACATCTTACGTTCGATCTCAGTTTTGAGATCGATTTATTAATGCGGGCCTAAGTCACACAGACACGTCATTAAGGTAATCAGTGTCGTAAGTATTTAGTTTGTTAAAGCTCTTGTAACAACGATATATCACTATACCCACATTAACCAAACCACACTCATACCACTTGATAATTATACTTTTACTTTTAAAGCTTTTCAAATTAACAAAAGCCTCCAAAGGCCTTTTTAAAATCTTTTGTATGCCATTTTTGCGCTGGTTTAATTACCTAAAGTGACCAAAAGAACATTAAACAAACCTCAAAAGCTTTCAAATTACGACTTTGTGCTACAAATTATACAATTTAAAGTTGTACAGAGTGGGAAGTTAGGATGATAGTTTATTGCATAATTTCAGAATTAGACCTTTTCACATGGAGTACATTAAATAATACCCTCGTGGACTAACAATTGCAAAACAAATGTTGGATAATCGCTCTTGTCGTCCGAATTTTTTGTGTTAATGACTTTTGTGTTGGGGCCACGGAAAAAGCGGACTCATAGCGAACTTTAATGGACCCAAAGTACAAGCGTTGCTTAGTTTAGGACAGTTACCTCGTTATCTAACAAGTCATTACTTAGTCTTGAGTCCATGGTCTTGAGTAAATTCTAAGCAAAAAAGGTATCTCACAATCTCGTTGCAACAGGTTTCCGTAGAATATGATAATATTCTATACAATGATTGTACTATAGAGAATCTGTCTAAACGGGATTGTCAAACAGGTTTTTTGTTTCTTAGGGTTCCCTACCCGAAGGGTGCCATCGGGACCCTTTTACTAAGCCAAAGCTGTCCGTCTGTCAGCGGGCTGTATCTCACGAACCGTAATAGGTAGAGAGTTGAAATTTTCACGGAATATGATGTATATCTGTAACCGCTACAGAATAAATACTAAAAATAAAGAGGGTCCCCATACAAGAAACTTGAAATTTATGACATTTTTATTCTACGGTGGTATGGAACCCTTTATGTGCGAGTCCGACACGCACTTGGCCGGTTATACACATGTATCTGTTTATCGCTAGTTTTAAGGCCAAATCTGATACCTTGCGCTTGAGATATAAAACAATGCTTTATTATATAATTCGCGAACTCTACCAAATGTGGGTAAGTAGAGTCTGTTACCAAGTTATCCGTCACACTTTTCTACTGTTAAATGAATACAGTTCTAACTGCGATCGTCTTAGATTATATTTATACCTATGGTGTATTTTTTAATTCCGGAGACTAAATTGCTAACCCCAACTGTCAAACTCGAAAATAATGCTGCCACATTTATTTATGTAGTGTTGTCCTACCGCTTTTTTCCGGTACCGATTATTTGAACCGTAAAATTAAAAAATGTCGTGCTTATACAGCATGGAGTAGGTATTATAAATAGGTACTCGAGATAGAAAATCGAGATAGAAAATTTTACTCAAAGGAATTATAATAATTGTTTCTTTGTTTTTATGTTATTGTTTCTTTATAAACTAATTACTTTTTTACCTACATAATTGATATATTTTGTAAAAAAAAACTGCGCGTCCATTTTTTCAAGGTTTGTCCTTGAGCCATGACAACGCCTTTTGTTTACCTCATTCGGCCTTCAGCAAAGCCAATGTAATAGAGTTACATTCGCAAATTCGGAATCCGATTCATCTGATTCTGAGTAAATAAATAAAACGCTTACTTAGCTTTGCTGAACTGTGTTGTTACGGGCATGAATCGGTCATGCTTACTCTTATGTCTTTGCTCTGTATTTCGCTATTTTTTATTTAATATTGTGTAAATGCCTGCCTGCTCACCTAGCGTTGCTGTTTGAAATGTATACAATTTTATTTTTCTTTTTCTATTGAAAAGAGTAACCATTGAGTTTCTTGCCGGCTCTTCTCAAGGGACGCAATATTACGAACCGGTGGTAACGCTAAATGTTTATGTTAATAACGATTCATAAATGCTACATTTAGCTTACATGTATAAAACAATGTGTTAATGCCTGATTGCTTACATAGCGTTACTGTTTAAATAGTATGTATTGCTAATAAGATTTAAATTTTTGTTCAAGCCAATACAGACTAAATAAAAGTACATGTACTCTGATTTTTTATTTTGTGGATTAAAATAAAAACGTCAAAAATATCAAACTTTTGGTGTATGGGGACCCCGTTATTTGTAAATTTTATTTTATTTTTAGTACTTGTTGTAGCGGCAACAAATATACACATTCTGTGAAAATTTCAAGTCGCTAGCTATTCCGGTTCGTAAGATACAGCCCGCTGACAGACAGACATAGTAATAGGGTCCCGTTGGCATCATTTGGGTACGGAACCCGAAAAATCTGAGTATAGACACAGTGAAAGTACGTATAGACATATTCGATAATAAAATAATTCATCTTTAACGTCTATGACTTTGTTGTATGATTTTGTTGTTTACTGTTATAAATTTTAATGATTTCATCGAATTCCAGAAGTTTGCTTGAGGTTTATGCGATTTTGCAGAAAAACTTATAAATAAATAGTAAAATAATATTTTACGGTTAGCTCCGATATTTTTCGATCATTTCCGATTGCTGGACATCACTATTTAAAATTTGCAATAACCTAGCCACACTGCCATTGTCAAATTAGTCTCCGGAATTAAAAAACAAACCATAGAGTTTAATCTGCTTGAACTCTACATGAACTAAATATTTATTAGGGGCTAATTAAATATTTATACTTAGAGCTTATCTGCTTTTACTCTACATGGATGAAATGTTAGGGGATAATTCACATACCGATAATTAAAATACTGAACAACCGAGTAGATAAGTCATTATTGGAATCTAAATAGTATAGCGTTTTTTCCAAATAATAAACATTTCTTACAATCGTAATTCTCTATTAAAAACACGTGCTCACGGTTATTTTAAAGTACTAACAATAATCCGTAACGCATCTTATATACATGTGGGTATATAACGAACAATACCATTATCTATTTTGTCTGCTTATGGTCGCTTATGAGATAAGGCTGACTTACTTACTTACCTACTATATTTTATTTAATAAAAAATATCCTTAAAGATTATCGTGCGGTATTATTATAATAGGATTAATTATTATAAGAATGATGACCATACTATTTTACCTTACACAAAGTTTAAAATCACAATAAATAAAATACATTGATAAAATTAATCAATAAAATATCACACTGAAAGCATTAACTTCAATTTAACGATAACTAAAAAATAAACTGACGTTATCGTCAAACAGACGCGCGTCAACTGTGTCGCGTAAACGCGCGTGTAACGTGTCGGCGAGACGCGCTGCTGACCGCCGCCTCGCCCGGCGCGATAACTACTGAACGCACCGAGCTTACTTACCGGCTTGATCACAGAACAGGAACAGCCATGGAGTTATTAGGTATGCTGATGGCAATACAAATTGCTATCAAAACAACTATGAAGACCGCTTGGCGTGCTTTGCGCGTAGGCTTACTGCACCGGTTGGCTGCGTTAGAAATAAAACAGAAATATAGGTAATCTTTTCGTAAGTCAAGTCAGTCAACTATAAACCATTGGAAAACAGTTTTTCATTGTTCGACATGATAGCTGTCCTCTGGCTGACAACATGTCGACCGCTAAGAATGTACGATTTACGATGAAAAATTCATGAAGCTAATGTTATAGTCAGATTTTTAATTAGACGAAGTAAACTGACAGATGCTAATGTCACTTTTCGATATAAATAGAACAAATAAGGTTCAAATTCATAGAACAGTGACATTTATAGCTGTCAGTTTGCTTCGTCTAATTAAAAATCAGACTATAGTAGCCAGTGATTTTCCAATGGTTAAAAAGTAGTAGCAAACTTGATGCATTTGGTCGGGATATCCCTGGGATCGCACTCAATACATTACTGTACCTAACCTTAGTAGACAAGCATTGCTGCTTTGCTTGTGAACATACAGTTTGTATTAAGTCTGGCGACATTATAAACGCTTATTTGAACTCTACCATAAGAAAAAGGAATTACTACACACAGGAATGACCACATACAGGAATTATTACACACTTAGCGATAGCAATAACCCGATGGATTAATTTAATTCGATAGCATCTAAGACACAACACGTAATAGACACAAAGCCGCGGTTAAGCAAACACAGATACACTATGGAACTTAGTACATTGTTAGTTTAGTCCATAAACGACTTCGTAAATACATTTTTATCTTATTTACTCTTTCTATTCCGTCTACCTGATGTCTAAAGATAAATAACGTTACGTGAGATAACAGATTTAATGTCTATAAGAAACGATTCCTTTGTAATTGTATTTTATTCAGAGTTACCAAAAACGTTCTCTTAATCCCGCTATTAACCCTTTGTATGCCGGAATGTAGATCTACGTGATGCACAGTATTTTTGGAATGGGTTAACCCTAAAATCATCTCCGATGAGTTCTCTTCTTGTGCTGACAAAACCAAGCCCCAAAGGGGCCATCCATTAATTACGTCACATGTATTTCATGATTTTTAGACCCCTCCCCCCCTTGTCACAGCTAGTTGCGAGACCCCCCCCTCCCTGTGTGACGTCACATATTTTTTATAATTTTCAGAAATTTTCAAAATTATTCGTTAAAAATTCAAATTTCGGTTTTAACTTAGATAAATTAGATTTTTAAATGTGACGTCACAAAACTTAGGACCCCTCCCACCCCCTTGTCACACAATGTCACATTTCGTCGACCCCCTCCCCTCCTTTTACGCCAAACCTGAGTTAAGTCAATTAGTTTGAGGGGGGTACAGTAAAGGGAGGGCCTGCGGCCCCCCACCCTCAAACTAACCCCTCTGGAGAGCACGAAGCACTCATTGTGTCTAATAAACCTGTGAAAGCAGATAGCTTCAGTGTTATAATTCAAAGCACCTTGACTTGTAGAGTCTAGCCTAGACTCTAAAACTTAAGACTCTAGCTAGAGTATACTCTAACATAGTCATTACACGATCCATCAGTTACCTACATCTAAGATCACACCAAAAGTAATAAAACCTCACCCTTACTAGAGCGTAACGAAATCAAACTCATAAAAAAAACTCTTCCACAAGACGTTTCCGCCAATCAAAAACCGGTACGGTCGTGTGACGTAATCCAGTTTGTAGACCATGGTGCCCATGACTTGGTTTACCGTTAACCGAGGTTGATCGACCGCGAACATAAAAACTACTACCATGATGTTACTAGTGGTTATCGACACGATATCGATATAAGTCCGAGATAAATTTAAAGGTATACCTTTACCTATAGCAATCATACGAATACTCAAAGGCTACTTAAATATTTAAGTCCCACTTAGCAGTTTGAGACGTCGTTAACTGTCATTTTTTGTATGGCGCGTCAAAGTTAAGCAGCTCTCAAATTTAAGTTGCGTACGAGTATTCGGCAGATAGCCGATTGGTTAAACACGCGACATGCGTATTTAAGGTCCAGGGTTCAAATCCCGGCTCACACCTCTGGGTTTTTCAAAACCGATGTACGAATCATTAATACAATATGATTATCATTTTGTTTCAGTGAAGAAAACCGGTGTAGAAAATCTAACCAGTTTTTGAAAGACATGTAATGTAACGTCACGACTTTTATCCCCATTCGGGGGTAGTCAGAGGCTTGAGTGGCCATACACCACCACATTGTGGAGGTATTAACCAACTCAAAGCCCACGTTTCACCAGATAGACAGAACCCAACGTGACAGGTGGTGAACCTTGTCGCCGTGTATACAGGAACTGACTATTACCTAATCCCGAGGGATAGGTAGGTTTCCTCACGATGTTTTTTTGAAAGACATGTGTAATCAAATGTACCAACCCGCATTGGGTCAGCGTCGTGGATTATGGCCTGAATCTCCCTCGCATTGAAGTAAGACTCATGCCCAAGAGTGGGACGTTAAAATATTATTACAGCTCACTTAAGAGCTTATTACCAGAGATCGGAGTAGGTAGATTGATTTTTCGTACTTGCGCCATGAGGTCATAACATGGACATGCCATTTTTCCGGAATTACCGGAACTGTTACTGGGATGTCAAACATTTCGTAAAAATATATTTAAATGAAAAACGTTTAAGTGAGCAAATTACATCATTTATTGTTGTTTATTTTTAATCTTCATCGGTTACAATTTGTACATCCTGATTATGTGTCTCTATACAATTAAAATAAATGACCATAAGTTTTTCAATGTTTTTTAATTTCAATCTATTTCTTTTGACGTCTAAAATCCATTTATAAGTAGAAAATGATCGTTCAACATCTGTAGAAGTCTGAGTCTTATCCATATTAACATATAAGTTTGACGTCATTAATCTTAAATCAATCTACCTACTCCGATATCTGCTTATTACACTTGGCTAAATTTAGAAGCCTAAATTCAGAAGCTTCTGAATATTTAAATCATTCTAGCTTCTGAATAGCTTGCTGAACGCGATTACACTTGCCTAAATTCAGTAACGACTAAATTAAGTAGCCTAAATTTAGTTAAGTGTAATAACCCCTTTAGCTCTACCTAGAGTTTTACGAATGTTTTACGCTCGAGTCGCTAGGTAAAATGTAAAAAAAATGCGATACAAATATTTTACATAATCTTACGGTTGAGCATCGCCGTAAACTTATGAAATGCGCATATAATCACATCTGCAACCTCAGGGAGAGGTCATTAATATTTACACGAAAACCTCTTTAAACAGCAAACAAAACTATTTTCAACACCAATGTATGTAGAGAATGCTTTATATACAAGCATTTTGTTTAATATTCGATTAGTATCTCTACCGTCTCTACCTGCTGGCATGCTGTAACGCCTCTTTACCACTGGGTCAGCGAGAGTTAATAATAATATTATGACGTCACCAGTGCAATAATTCGGAGTTGTTTGTGCATAAATTTGATAAAACGGGAAGTATATCTGCGAAATGTTATGAGAGTGATACAGTTGGTTTGCTGTCGACGACTGGTGAATGGGTGCTACATAAGGTCTATAGTACGTTATTTTATACTTGTCCTATTTGGTAAGCAAAGATGGCGTCCAGCGGGGCGATTGCGTAACTTTTTTGTCAATGTTTCAATTGGTTTCGTTCATCCTGTGTCAATTATATACGAAACCATTGAAACATTGACAAAAAAGTTACGCAATCGCCCCGCTGGACGCCATCTTTGCTTACCAAATAGGACAAGTATAAAAAAAACGTACTATACATAAGGCGCTAGAGAAACTCTACCAACATACCAAAAAACGTCAGACTTATTGTTTTTTTTATAGGACTGCGGTGGCAAAAAAGCGTACGGCCCGCCTGTTGTTAAGCAGTTACCGTAGCCTATAGATGCTTACAATACCAAAGACATTGCTCGAACATTGCCGACCTGAAGGGGAGTGGGATGGAGGGAGGGGGAAGGGGGGTGGGCTTTCGGCTCTCTCACTCATCGTACGAGACGCAGCTGTAATAGCTGCTTTACGCCAATATTCTGTGAGAGGGTGGTACTACCCCGGTCGAGCCAGCCCGTTTATGAGCTGCAGTCAATTGGCTAGCTTGCCTCTACCACCTTAAAATTATGCCTGAATTATGGCCTGAATTCACCAATACACTGACGGACTGTTACAACAATAAAAAGACTATCACCCAGTAGATTACACAATCGGTTACTGCTCTAATGGTCCGTTAGTGAGGTGGACTTGGCCCTTAGGAGATTATACATAATATTTTAATAAAATATCGATACTCATTCGAGTTACGTTAGTCTAATCTCGCATGTTCAAGCTAAAATATATTTTACGGCAAGCTATAGGCAACGTTTTTATTTAATCTTTGTTAGCATTATGTAATTACATTAAAATACACATGTTATAGTACAGCCCGGTTATATAAAGTCTTCTAAAGATAAATCGTATCTTCGTAAACGAAGGTGGGAAGTAATTGTAAAATAAATTAACGGAATAATTTTTCTTTATCAAGTAAAATTCCGATCTTATAATAGCTTAGACCATCTAACTAGGGACCCGGTACGCGCATAATTCAACGAACAAAATGTTCTGTCAATTCTTGGGGGAGGGGAGGTAACCACTACATTAAAATTGACGCACACTTACTCAAAACATTTTGTGTCATTATAAACGCACACGTAAAGAAATGTGCAACACTAGTATATTTTACGCACACTAAAAGATCTAATACGTCAACATACAAAATTTTACTACCGTAGGACCATCGGTGTAATAGGGTGAATACCACTATCGATATTTCTAATTAGCTATATCGATAGTTTCATATACTCATTATTACATTTATAGCTGTCATTATAATCTACTGAATTATCTCTACTGAAACAGCTGAACAAGAAATAATGAGTAACTCACGAGGCGTAAATATTCAACGGAAACAAGATGATTCCGGGTACATCCCAATTCAGTTCCTTGAAAATGAGATTATCTACAAAATAAGTACCTAATGTTCCCAAATAAGCTGTTTCATCCCCCCCCACTCCCACTCGACCAGCGCCATCTGCTGCCACTGGCCTGGCTGATATCTTTTGTTAGGTAGGTACGTATAAACGTAATAGGTATTATTATACTAATGTCATCATCATCATCATTTCAGCCAAAAGACGTCCACTGTTGGACATAGGCCTCTCCCAAGGTTTATTATACACTATATATATTATATTTTTATCGATACCGGTCTGCAATCATAAATAAACACTACTACAACACTGTTCAAATCAAAAAGTATATAAGTACAAAATCATTCTTGCAAGTTGCAACATTGACTAATACGACTGAATAATTTTGATACTTGATTTATTATTTTCCATATTATTTATTATTCATAATGCAAGCGCAAGCACTTTTAAGTTTTCTTTGATGTTGGTCAATAAGATAATATTTGTTATACATATATTTATGCCATATGTGATTCATCGCCTCAGTAGCAGACGCTGCCTGCTTCTGGGTCATATGGACCCGGAGCAGTGTCAGGTTCGATTCCGTTTATCAAGAATTTATCGAGATCGTATTTATCTGAATTGTTTCGATAGTGGGTGTTTTTGTTTCAACATGAGTTAGTTATTTTTTTTTGTATTTTAGGAAAATAAAACAAACATATCATAGCTACTGCGTTTTTTAATTATTTTTTTATTTTAATCTTGGTCTAAATATTCCACTCCTGATAAATCCATATATTGGCGTGGGCCTGCCGCTGCCACATCAACTCATCATCATCAGTCTCCACAGCATTGCTGTCATCTTGAAGATTTATTATTAATCGATTAATGTCATCGTAAAGAGCAATTTTCGACTATTCTTACCTGAAAAATAAAATAATTCAATAAAAGATAATTTCTTTAATGCTTTAAGATTATTTGTTTATTTAGTAATTAAGTAACGATGTTAACTGACAAGCAAACATAGAAAAATAAAGCAACCTTAGTTTATGTATTGGTCGAGATGAAAGCAACACATAAAAATAATGCGCAAGTATCAAGTGTATTCAATCGAATGTACCTCTAAGCGATCAATGTATATTTACTGAAAAACCTGTAAACTGAAGCTTTGAGCCTGCCTTTGTATACAATAAACACATTATTTAACTTAAAAACTGTAAAATAAACTGCTTATATACCTATAATATCAGCGGTTCTTTGGTAAACATGGTCGAGTTCTGACAAAATATTTTGCACCTCAAATTCCGCGAGACACCGCCTGTAAACTTTGTGAATCACCTCTCTTGTTGAATTACTAATGATTTATTCATTGTAAATCGTTTTTAACGTTCTGCGACTGGTTTATCACCGCGTAATTCAGTATTTATCCGTTTGTTTACAAAGTTCAAATACTTGACAATTATTTGACAAATAAAAAATACAGTTGCCAGGGTAGAAAAGATTCGTCTATGGTCACAGTAGACTATTCGATTAATTCGTACTCGATTAATTGTATCGATAATGTTTTCGATTCTTATGACATTTAATATTTTAATGAATTTAATAGAAAAATTGCATTAATTACATCAAAAATACTTACATATGAAATGTTACCCCATCTTTTTGTATATTACTATTTTTTGTAATTTCTTTGCACACGTTTAATGGGACAATTCGGCATTTTTCACGGAGCACCTTACACCGCGAAAACGATACTTACTCTGATCAAATCGATTTCGAAAACAGTTTTTATATACGTGTCAGAGATTGTTGGTCCTGTACCTATAGAAAAAAGCTAGAGGGGAAGATCATGCGAAGCGCATCCTGAGCTAATACATCCATGTATAATAGGCGTATCCTGGAAAAAATGTTGGAAGTAATCCAACCAATTAATTTATATTTATAATAGGCAGTCGACGAAGACGACTAGAGAGGGTACCTACTACTATGTAAATATACATTACCTAGTATTTAAGAATACTTAAGAGAGTAAAGAATCGAAAGAAATAAAGTAAAGAAGAGTTAACAGGTACTTAAGAGTATCTATCCGACTTTGACACTATTACAACTGATATAATAATAAAATTACACGTACTCGTATGACATTTAACACCTTCTCTACCAGTAATACCATTTTATAATATTTCGCAATTAGTATTAGTAAACTTTACCTATGCAACTATGCGTTACCCAATTTAGAGTTAGTATTAGAATTATATGTATGTCGCCGCCAACTGGTTTAATACTTCATTCAACTGGGCAGCTAGGCCGTTCATTAAACGCCGGCACTCAATACAATGGCTAAAGGACGCCTAGGCAAATTGTCGAATGCAACGTTTAATAAGGGGGCTGAACGTTGCTTAGCCGCTTGGGTGAATGACATTTGTGAATATTATTAGGGTGACCATGACTTCTATGACATAGTCGACGGAGCCCCGCTTCGCGGGGCTCCTATTTCTGCGTTCGGGGTCACCAGTAACCTAACTCGAAGGAAATGACGGGGGTTAAGCTCGCTCGCTCCGCTCGCTCGCTAACCCCCATCATTTCCTTCGAACCTAACCCGGCCAAGTCGAGTGCCCCAAAGTCCCGAGCTCGCTTCGCTCGCTCACGCGTGCAATATGCAAGACATTTTAATTCTAAACATTGTTTTACTAAGGTATCCAGATGACGAAATGGCATCCAGTGATCCTGCATAGGCGTCCGTATGCTTTTAGAATAATTCATGGTCATCTTAGCCTTTCGAACATTGTTGATAACCTCAATTGGTTTAAAATTCGGTTCCGTTTCATTATTCGTAAATAAATCCATGTTATGGTCTTGTTTAATATTAATAATTATCAATAGAACTTTTTAACACACTATAAAATCACTAAACACGGTAATTCGCAAAAAAAAACAATACACATTTAATCAGCTGATGACAAATAGGGACGCCATATTTGTTAGATGACTACTGGCGCTGCAGTGGCGGAAAAAGGAATTAAATTTAAATGAACCGGCGGCTTTTGGTTCAGCCTTCTCCAAAAGGCTAGCTTTCAACCAGCCAACTCGTTGGACGTTTAGCTATATGTGTCAATTCAACGAACGGCCTAGGCTTCTAATTGAGTGTCGACGTTTAATGAACGGGCTAGCCGCCCAATTGAATAGCGTATTAAACCAGTTGGCGGCGACATGTATATCAAATGCAGGTTAAGTAAGATGACTGAAGATTATAAGTAGTTAAGTATCGTTAAACGAGTTTATTAAAAGGTGCTTGGTAAGATTCGTGGAAGTTTCGCGCTCGCCCTCGTGAAAATCAATCACTAATCTATGGCTCCGAGATTGTTTTTGAACTTGGTTTGTTGTTAATAAATAAACCATGTTCCCGTAACCTGATTGTGAGTATCAATTGAATAATTACACCAAAACACTTCTTCTTATCTTATCGTATCTTCTTATGGCTAATGGCCCAACGGGTATCAGAGTTTTTCAAGCCACCCGAAGGCCTCTGACAAAGCTTAACGACTGCTGGCTGCCTAGATGACAACAACCGGGACCGACTTTTACGTGCCCTCCGAAGCACGGAGACGCGCAGTTCAAATGCCACTATGGTCAACTATCTCAGACCGGCTTTGCCAAGCGTTGCTTAGCCTCCGATCATTTACCGAGTGATTGCAGCTGGTTATGATCGCCTCCTAAACGTTCAAACAACACTTAAACATCACTTCAACACTTAAACATTCGTACGTAGGCGCGTAGAATTATAATAGAGTCTAGTAAGTATATATTCCCTTACATAAGTGCAGTATGATAGGTTGCCCAACGCGATCCGCTAAGCATATGATATGCGCCCGATTTGGCAATAACACGCATCTAATAAACAAAGGAATTTAATTCTTGTCACTAGCTGAATAGAGTCTACGTGGTGTGTTAATAAATTTGTATTCTGGATCGATCTATCGCTTGGCTGATCAGAAGACCGTCAAGCATCTTTAGTTGGAAGAGTTTATGATTGTGGGCGATAAGCTTAGCTGAAAAAGGACCGAGCTATACAAAGAAACAGGACACAATAACGTTAGAACCGTTAGAACCTATGATTCGAACGAAGAACATAGTACACCTACCGATGTTGCAATGAAGCCGCCTTAATATATTTTAATACCAAAACCTGTATTTAACGGTTGTTGGCATGACAGCGATGGATACTGATGGAGTGATGGATATCGCTCCGGCTATGTCTCGCCTCTTCGTGCATTAGCATACAATGACATTGTTAGGCAACTATTACCGACTTTGTAAGTACCTAACGGGTCGTATCATCTATCGTTGTCCAAAATACTGTACCTGAATGTATGTACATATTAAATATACTTCGTAGATGCATGTGGAAGTGCATACCTACTGTTCTCTGTGGTAATCGGCTCTAACGGCCGAATACTCGTACGCAACTCGGCTAATAACTACGGAACCCTAGTACGTGACCCGACACGCTCTTGACTGTTGTTTTAATAAACTGTGTATATACCATTCGTTCCTTCATGTTCTTAGTTCGTTCATAGGATAATGTTGTCTATGATTTGTTCATTCTTTCATTCATCACGCAGCGCAATGTCACAATGACAGCAAGCATGTGTCATACAATGGGCCGAGTCTATTTTGAAGATGGATTTAGGCGGATTTAGGCCGGCCACACATGATCTGTATGTAGCCAGCCTTATACGGTGGCCAGTGTTGCCAGATGACTATGTGAATTTCCACCCAGTTTTTCGAAATCCCCCCGAAAATTTAAAAAAAAACAAAACAGTTTCTATTCGTTTTAAAGGCGAGATACAAAAACTCATTTTTCTTCAAGTTAGTTACAACTATTTGTAAACAAATATTTTTCACATATTTTCATTTTTACCGAATTTATTTAACATCTACCTCTTATTTTTCTAGAATGGCATACATTGTGAAACGGTGATTTCTTTAATTATATTTCGGGCGTGCGGGCGTTTCTGGCATACAACTAGGGTTGCCTTAGCTGGCAACCCCATAATAATTTCTCATCGTGAAGCTGGCAAAAAATGTAAACATTAACACTAGGTCAATAAACGTCAATCTTGCAAATAAACATATTTTGCGAATGAATGAACGAATGTCATAAATCAATCTTTCAAATAGGTCCTTCGCATACAATGTGTCATTGCAAATTTGCATACTGTTTTGGCAGCTTACGAAGTTAAAAAATCTTTTTCATAATATAACCGTTCTAAATATACGTTAAAACGTTTTAATTCACATGCCATGGATAACTACAGAACTAAGGATGCTTCTGAAGGTATTGCGGTAAGTGCAAATTCTAATAATAATTTAAAAACTCTTTACGAAACTATTACGGATATATCCAGTTTTCACGGTCACCTATTTGTTGTTTGAGCTCTATTTGGGTCGCAGATCATGTCAGCATCAGTCCTTGATACCGTTGCCTTGACCATGAATAGTAAACAAGTCATTGTACACTGTAGTTCATAAAATAGTTTTTCTTTTAAACTTTTAACTATATTTTTCCCTTTCAACAAATTGTAGACTATTTTCCTTAATTATCCAGACAGCTCATACATCTGTAGCTTAGATTTCATTTTACCGCCAAACATATAAGTCTGATTTTTAATTAGACGAAGTAAACTGACAGGTGCTAATGTCACTTTTCGATATAAATAGAACAAATTCATATAACAGTGACATTTATAGCTGTCAGTTTGCCTCGTCTAATTAAAAATCAGACTTATAGGCATTTGTGAAATGTTATAATCTGTTTTCCCTCCAATAATAAGACTGAAAATGTACAATTATTGAAATGTTTTTTCCAGCCAATGGGAATAACAGCGCTGAATGAGACGGTGCTCAGCAATCAGCCGGAGTCCCGCTACGAGTGTCCGGTGTGCCTGAACTGGCTGAGGGATCCCGTCATCACCACATGCGGCCATAAGTTCTGCAAAAGTTGTATAACTTCATGGTTACAGTTAGTAAACTTTATTAAAAAACTTTTTTACTTATGTATAAAAAAAAACTTTATCTTATAAAATGTCCTTTTTTATTTGGCAAGCAAGCATACGGCCCGTCTGAAGTTAATCAGTTACCATAGCCTATAAATGCATGCAATGGCAAAAGCGTCGCTCGCACATTGCCAACCTCAAGGGGAGTAGGAAGGGGGGTTGACAAACATGGATCAAATTGACATGATGGATGAAAGTTATTGGCCAAATTCTTGTTTTGAAGTTGGTCTAATTCAAATAGGTATACATAGCCTTTGTCATGATTGAAAAGGAATTGCATGTCCATGCAAGACAATTTTGCAAGCCAACTACACTACCAATACAATGTAAGTCTTCATCTTAATGTATGTGTAATTAAATTATTGTTTTTTTTTATCAGGAACAGCGGACATTGCCCCATAGACAACATTAACCTAAGCATGAAGGTGGACATATTCCCCGACAACTACACAAAGAGAGAGATCCAGGAGCAAAGGATGAATTGTCCATTTTCTACAAAAGGTTTATAACCATTACACTTCTTAAATCGTTTAAAAAAATGCTTTTTTAACATCCCAATCCTGGCCATGGGCCCCACTCAATGCGAGGGAGATTCAGGCCATAATTTGGTAGCAAACTTTCATTGGTCATTTGGCCATAATGTTTTGCCCTCATATTATTACAATGCATCTAAAGTTGTTGGTCCATCCCAGTTTCATGGCTTGTAGTCGCCTACCTCCATTGCTAGCAGTCTTAATTTTAACCATTCTACGAACGACTTCACGACTTTTAATCCCCATTCGGGGGTAGTCAGAGGCTTGAGTGGCCATACACCACCACATTGTGGAGGTATTAACCAACTCAAAGCCCACATTTCACCAGATAGTCAGAACCCAACGTGACAGGCGGTGAACCTTGTCGCCGTGTATACAGGAACTGACTATTACCTGATCCCGAGGGATAGGTAGGCTTCCTCACAATGTTTTCCCTCACTGTCCATTCACCACTCGTCCACCATTCACTCACTATTATTGACCCCCAGGTTGCACAGTGAAAGTAACGCCATTAGATCTCGACGCCCACATAGCAGCGTGTGAATACAACAAGCCAGAGACATCCACCCAGCCCGAGGTCCGAGTCCCGTGCTCCTTCCAAGCGGTCGGCTGCAAGGAGGTGTTTGAGAGCCAGGAGGAAATGAACGAACACCTGTTGAATGATGTTCAGAAACATATGAGTGTAAGTTGGTGCTATTTATTATTAGACAGTTTTGTATTTAGTTGTAATACACAACATGTTACAAAAGTACGAAATAATAAACTAAACATACAGTAGCTGATATGTAGATGAACTTGTCAAAGCAAAATCAGACTCAAATCCTTCCAATTATGGTAGAGATGTTTCAGTTAAAAAATGCATACCTCTTCGCTAAACGTGACTACCTATTTAAATGTGTGAAAATAATATATTGCAATTCTTTACTTAAAGATTTATTAGCAAAAAGCAGTTTTGTTTTAACGTTTCAGCAACTTTTTGTGCAATGACGTACCTTATTGTCATGACAATAAGAAACGTCATTGCACAAAAAGTAGCTGAAACGTTAAAACGTTCCTGTAATTGAATCGCGATAAGAGTTCGTGGTAAGCCCCCTGGGGGCTTACCACCACCTCTTATAGCAGTTTTGTTTTAACGTTTCAGCTACTTTTTGTGCAATGACGTTTCTTATTGTCATGACAATAAGGTACGTCATTGCACAAAAAGTTGCTGAAACGTTAAAACGTTCCTGTAATTGAATCGCGATAAAAGTTCGTGGTAAGCCCCCTGTTCTTTAAGTAAAGCGTTGTAATTAAATATTTATTTTCACACGTTTTTTAAATAATTACATCTAGTGGAAGGCCGTGCATTTTTAGACGAAAAATATATAAAAGTTTATTATTTCCAGTACCTAATGAACGCGTATTCGGAAGTGAAGATAAACAGTGATATGTCGAACACAAGCATCGATGCGAAAGAGCAGGAGGCGATGACGTTGTGGGAGGCGCCAGACAAGGACGGCAATCAGGCCGCAGCGGCGCCGCTCAATAACACTAGCGCTCTTATAAGGTACAGTCAGCAACATAAATTGCTGATCACTCTCAATTTTTCAAGTCGGTAATACTCTTTATTACTTACTACTCTTCTTCTACTACTCTTTACTTCTATACAAATGTTGGTGGAAATTGTCAAAACCTAATATTTGAATGTAATATAGGTACATACCTAATATTTGATGCAAATAAAAAAAGTTGCTGAACATACAATAGATAACCCATTTCCAAATATAATAATTCCGTAGTCATATTTACTAGTATACAGGGTGTCCCACAACTTTGCCACATGGAGGGGAAGTACCTTAAATACTGTAGATAGAACATTTTACTGAATGAAGACTTCAATTATATTTTTAAAACAATACGAACTGCATTCAAAGATTTTCGAAAACTCGCTTGCTAGACTCGGGAACCGAACTGGCTAAAATCCGAAAAAATAACATCCTGTACTTTTATGACATCAATCGATAGGATCAATCATAAGGACCAAATCTCTGTAACAAACATGATAAATTAAATGAAAGGAAAACTATGATATCTTAACTTATAACATTTAAAATAAGTTAAAATTAAAATAAGGGTTTCCTTACATTTAATTTACCATGTTTGTTAGAGAGATTTTATCCTTATGATTGACTCTAGTTTTCGAAAATCTTTGAATGCAGTTCGTATTGTTTTCAAAATAAAAATGAAGTCTTCATTTTGTAAAATTTTCTATCTACAGTATTTGAGGTACTTCCCCTCCATGTGGCAAAGTCGTGGGACACCCTGTAGAAGATCTCTTCGAAATTCATTGTGTTGGTACTATGATGGACGCCGGATATATTGTACGCAATATTGCATTTTTATGGCATTCTACTTCCATAAACTTGCCTGACGTTATCTGTCACTTCTGTCAGTGTCAATACATACAAATTAGCTAAGATCAGAGAAGGAGAGAGATACACAATACTGTAACGTTTCAGCTCACTCTCAAAGTGGCGCAGCCTTGGTGTCAAATAAAATCCTTGTTCCATTGTTAATCCTCCACTTACAGAGCGCTATACGAACGAGTAGTGGTCTTAGAACAGAGGAACCGGGAACAAGACATAGTGATAGCCAACATGTCTAAACAGCTGTCCGCGTTCGCTGTGGCTAAGATGAAGCAGAATAACGACATGTTGCTCCGCTACTGCATGGGCAACTACATCTGGAAGATAGACAACTTCCAGGCGAGGCTAGACGCGATGATGAGGGATCACTACAAGATGCTCTACAGCCCTGGGTTTTATACGTCGCCTAATGGATACAGGTAATTTTTGATATTCCATCATATATGATGATCTCTTCACTGGAGTTGAGCAATAATTAATTGCAATTGTGGAGTCACAAATTAATTGTGATTTGTTTGTGATTGTTAAAGTTAATTGTTAATTGTGACTTCCACGTGCAATTAAATTCAATTGCAATTAATATTGGCCAGCTCTGCTCTCCAATACTCGATAACAGAATTACCATTTTTTTTTATAAAGTATGTTTAAAGAAACGAATTTGAATATTTGTATTTTATTGCATATTTCTTATATATATTTTTTTTAAATAATGAAACTGATGACGTCATCATGCTTATCGAAGTAGAAGATTCAGGCATAAATTCCTTTGCTTACTAAACATAAATAAAAAAACTAGATATACATGAATAGTACTTCTTCGAAATGGTTTTTCAAACAGTACGGTTTTTGAAAAAGGGAAACTAAACATTTATAATGTTGTCGCTATATCAAGCTGTAAAAAATAGAGACCAATATAAATCTGTGTTATGTTTCACCATCGCAAACACACGGTAAAGCTTCTCGCTTTGCCATTGTAAAATTTACTATTCACTTTCCACATAAGGTACATTTTCATCGTTTCAGATTCTGCGTCCGCCTCAACATATCCCCCCAAAACCCGCACTGCTTCGCACTCCACGTGCATTTAATGAAAACAGAAAACGACGATTGCCTCGAGTGGCCGTTCAACGGGCGAATATCATTCTCTATGGTCAACCAATTCAACCACGAGCTCACTCAACGGGACACTATGATGTCCAATTCTACCTTGATAGCGTTCAGGAAGCCTACAGCTGAAATATGCGTTAGAGGGTTCGGTTATACAGAGTATGCTGTGGTCAGTGACGTCATTAGAACCGGTTTTGTTAAAGATGATGTTCTGATCTTTAAAGTGGGTATTAGGTGTGTATGACATGAGGAGTAGGTTTTATGTTTAAATAGCCTTCTGGACGACATCGACCACTATTACAAGTAGCCCACCTTCCTACGCGTTTATATGAAACCATAGTGAAATGGCCCGCGCGTGCGGTAAGCGCGGCTCAAATTGCATGCATTGCAATGACTGTTCGGACGCCTAACAATAAAACGGGAGTAGATATGTCGTAGACATATCGTAGACATATCGTAGATTTTCTCACTTCATGAAATTATCGCATTTCATAAAATGTTTCTATTGGCCACATCATGATGTGACTTGGGCAGATCAATGATAAGAAATCTTTTCACGATATGGGCAAATAAACGCAGCTACTTCATGAAATGGTCAAGATTATTTGATCAAATCGTAAAATAGTTACTTTAATTACCAGTAGAGGCGCTGCAAGCGCCCATGACAGAGTCGACGGAGCCTGCGTTCAAGGTCACCGGTTACCTAACACGAAGGGAATGACGGGGGTTTAGCTCGCTCGCTCGCTAACCCCCGTCATTACCTTCGATTCTCGAGCATTCCATGAAGTGAGAAAATCTACGATATGGCCACGACAAATACATATACAGCATACTCTATAAAATCATTAAATCATTCACGACCAATTGGGTGGTCTGTATGTGTCCCCTAAGTCGTCCACTGCCTATATAATATCGGTGGCTAATCTAGAAGTGGTCAACTTAGAATAGTGTAGGATGCCCTTCAGAAGGTAAATAAGGACCAGAATTATCTGTTTTGGGGTGCTACTTGAAGCCTAGTTTTTATTGATATTGGACAAGGCGTGTCTGAAGCCCCGTTTTGCTAGAAACATTTTGGCTTTGAACAAACTATAATAATAATTGTGCCTTGGGGGGCCATCCATAAATTACGTCACACGTAAAGGGGGGGAAGGGGTCGACGAAATTTGACATTGGGTGACAAGGGGGTGGGAGGGGTCCTAAGTTTTGTGACGTTTCATAAAAAAATCTAATATATCTAAGTATTAAAACCGAAATTTGAATTGTTAACGTGTTAAAATATGTGACGTCACACAGGGAGGGGGGAGTCTCGCAAATGTGACCAGCTGTGGCAAGGGGGGAGAGGTCTAAAAATCATGAAATTCGTGTGACGTAATTTATGGATGGCCCCTTGTGTGTTGTGTAGAGCTAGACACGTGCCTTGCGCATAGAAAAGACGCTTTCAAAATTAAAAACAAAGTTTTTTTAAATCAATGTCTGTTCAAAACATATTATGTTTATGCCAAACTTGCGAGTTGATGTCCAAAGAGCATATAATAAATTAAGTTTATGACTCGGAAATGGGGCCTTGTAACTACAGTTAGGGCTCAGAATCGTCAGGTAACTTTTATCCACCAAATAAACATGACGGTTTGACAGATATTCTATAGAAAAACTGTCAAAACCCCTTTGGTGGATAGACTTATCTCACAATTCGGAGACAAGCTATTAAAGAATTTGATATTTAGTGTTTAGTCAATTGTGGTCCTTAATGTGTAATGTTTTATTTATTTTTATTTTCGAAGTATTCTGTCCATGTACTTAATGCATTCCGTCCTTACCATGAAAGGTATTCTATTATCGTCATAGATATCATTATACTGTATATTAAATGTACTTAATTAAGTGTAGTAATTAAATATAGCAATCTCGAATTATTCTCAAATATTTTTCTATAGTTGTAAGAAAGTCTAACATGCATGTCTTAGAAAATCTACCCGCACTGGGCCAGCGTGGTGGATTTTGACCTGAATCCCCCTCGCTACGAGGGGAGGCCCGTGCCCAAGAGTGGGACGTTCTAAAGGACTAATATTATTATTTTGATATGAATGTAAAATCAGTATTTGCAATCGAATCTTTATACATTCCAATATCGTGATATACCTATTGTATTAATTCGGTATTTATTCAATTTTGTAAATAATTTAATTGAGACTGGTGCCTTATATGTACTTATTGTACTTTGTTGTGTTTTCATATGAATTTATTAGTGAATTAATTATATACTTGTTTTTATTACACACAAGTTGCAACCGTGTACCTACTGCAGTTTTTCCTTAATTGTATTTAACCCAGGTATATTAGCGGCACACTACGAAGGCCGGTTTGACATGTGGGAGGGGGAAAGGACGTACCTTATTATAACGGAATAAGATTCATTTTCGCATTCATTTTTTGACATTCTTATTTTTTTAAACGGCCAGTCTATTCCGTTATAATAAGGTTCATTTTCTTCCTCCCTCACATGTCAAACCGGCCATCATAACGTACTGCTACTGTAGTAACCTAGGTTACCTTATCTAACCAGTCTCCCATCCCCACAACCCTCAATAAACGCAGTGGCGTCAGATTTATTGACTTTACTGCCGACGACGAACGCTTGACAGCCGTTTGAACGTAGCTCACTGTTTTGGATCTGGGTGTCACTGGGATCGCCCCCAGTCCATTGTATGGTAGCCATAGTACAAGCGTTGCTTAGTTTGGGACCATACAGTTACCATATTCATAGATTTTGGCCAGTTTGCAATGGTTTTGAAAAGCATTTTTAGGAACAAATGTGATTTGTAATTCCACTACAGGTCGATCATAACTTTCTATGAATAAGGGTGTTAGTGTTTAAGTCTGGCGATATTTGTTTATTTTATTTATCATCTCTTTTCTCCTTTCTATTCTTATTTGCAGTTTTGGTTTTAATAAAGAATATTTGAACAAATATCACACGAACTATACTTTGCTAGTGAATCAAAGGCAACATTATTTGATAATCGATTTATTGGTATTCCTGTCTTATAAACATAAACATAAACATTTACAAACTAGTTGTGTCTTAATAAAATATAGGAATTTAGCTTACTTGTAAATTCTTAAGGCTAACCTTATCACATCCAACCATCACATGAATTCTCTTCCTAAACGATTCGCCATCCGACCACACATACTCTTAAATCTATGATACATGTCGCAGTGTAATTATAAAACCAGGAATTTCATCACTCAACCATATTGAGGGATTTGACGAAATCACTCATTTAAAAACAATATCGCTACTGAAAAGTTTGTGTTCAATACAAGGAAAAACAAGCGCGTAAGATTAATTCTTATGCTCGCCAATGGTGCGTTCCATTCACTGTTAATTTTGTTATTTTCGTCCACAAAAAGTGTTAAAAACGATAATAATGATCACTTTCAGTACAAGTTGGTGCGAGTGGAACGAGATTTGTGATCGAAAATAACGAAAATTACAAAATTAACAGTGAGTGGAACGCACCACAAGTACACTGAATAGATCTCAAGCTATAATAAAGCCTCTAGCACTCGTATATCTATCACATGATGTATTTGCACAGATGAAAGAGATATAGAGGTGCGACGACAAACTAAAGCACGTCGTCGACCCATACTGGCCTCAATAGTATGGGCCGTTCTACCTGCACCTACAGCGTCTATTGCTCTGTCTAGACGGCTTCGTTGTACCTCTGTATCCTTATCTACTCTGTGGTATTGGTAACAAACTGATCACTACAGTAGCGGCATTTTACGATGGCCGGTTTGACATGTGGGGGGGCAAGAAAATGAACCTTATTATAACGGAATAAGACTGTCCGTTTAAAAAAATAAGAATGACAAAAAAATAATGCGAAAATGAATTTTATTCCGTTATAATAAGGTTCATCCTTTCCCCCTCCCACATGTCAAACCGGCCATCATAACGTGCCGCAGGTATAACAGCAAAAATAGACAAGCAGCTTTAGAGTCGAACATAAATGCAATGTGCACATATCTCAATATAAATAATAGTATTTGACACGCAATATAACTCGAAAGTTAACTGATTATATACTAAAACCGATTTGTTATTTATGAAAAAAATAAATGTAATATCCCGTTCAGACAATCTTCAGGCATTGTCATAACAACACATGCACTGAAACTTTAATTATTTTTATTCTTAACTATCGTAAACTACACCTTAAGTTGTTCTTTTCAAATTACTAAGCCTTAATTACCAATCAAAATTAATAAAATAAGTACTTAACATATTTTAATATTTTTTTCCAATAACAATTTTTGGATCAATACATAATAAATAATACATTTTACACCAAGGTCCTGACAATACACACAAAATTAACTAAATTTAGTTATATTAGTTTAGTTTTTAATAATAAAAAATGCTATCAATATTTTTTTGAGATTTATCAAAATCAATCAGAACCTTGATTATATTAACATAATTAAAAAGTATTAAATAAAAAGATCATTTCAAAATCATCATCTTGCCATATTCGCTTCGTCTATCCATCCAACAGGATACTAAAAGCTTTTGGTAAAAACATAGCAAAATAAAGACACAATAAATAAATAAATACATCGTTTGTAAACCCGAATGGAAAGTTTAAGTTGCAAAGGGAATCAATAAACGAGGAAGACTGTTCAATGGAAGCGATACGATACTACTTTCAGGGCTGGGCAGTATTTGAATTACATGTAATTAAAATACGTAATTGAAATACAAATACGTATTTTGTATTTGTATTTTAATTACTTCTTAAAATGTAATTTGTAATTAGTATTTCAAATACCTGACGCTGGGGTATTTTGTAGTAAGTATTTCAAATACTAATGGTTTCAAAATACATTTGAACATAAATACATTTAGCGATATTATCAATGGGTGCATTCTGCAGAAAATAGCTTTTGTAAGCAAAATGCCACCGCTAAATATGTCAATATTTAAAGTTGGCAACACGGCTCCTGTACCGTAAATCGTCAAATTGTCAGTATCTTGTCAATTGTCATTTTCATTCTAACACTTAACTGTATTTTGTATTTTAAATACAAATAGTTAAAATACTGTATTTTGTATTTGATATTTCAAATACATGAGTTAAAAGTATTTTGTATTTCATATTTTAAATACATGCGAGATAGTATTTTGTAATTTGTATTTTAATTAAAGCAACGCATGGATTTTTGCCCAGCCCTGCCTACTTTACATACCGATATTATGTTGTATTCAATAATATTTAGTAATATAGACATTATTTCCGTGGCGTTACATTGTATAAAACGAATACAATAAAAGTTTAGTTTATTGTGTTCACTAAAGGGTCCTAAAGACCTAAAAGACGGTACAAATACTATTTAGTAAAAATGATAGATTTTGAACTAGTTTAAAATGTAACTATGTAATTACTTTTTTGTGCAAAATAATGATATGGATCGCCAGCAATAAATAACAGTTATAATTTAATAAACTGGAATGTATAATAAATAAAATTCAAACATGGAGTTCCTGTGGTTTTTTTTTCAACTATTTCCGAAGTGAGGTTTTAGCATCTATTCTACGCAAGCTCTATAAATATAGTACTACTACATATCACAGTTATGGTAAACAAATGCATACAATATTGATGAACAATAGATCCCAGTATTTTTTTTATATAAAGTTATCGCGTCTTAAAATGTAATTTAAATAAAATACGATAACCTGTTCGTAGTGGGAGTATGTGTTCAAGTATAATAATGTCAGTTTTATATAAAATACTATGGGGAACGATTTTTTTTTCACTAGACCAGATGATGTCATAAACTAAAATAAAAAATAAGCATACTGTGAAACAAAATTACATTCGTGTACAACAAGGATGTATTTAAAACAATAAACATGTAACGTAACGTCACGACTTTTATCCCCATTCGGGGGTAGTCAGAGGCTTGAGTGGCCTTCACCACCACATTGTGGAGGTAAAACAATAAATTTGAATGATATACCAAATATGTATGAACAAATTAATATTTAAATCTAACTATTGCTATCTTTTTCATGCTTTAGTGCATGAAAAAGACGGCAATAAAAGCCGTGTAAAGATCCAAGTCAAAGCTTATTTTTCCGGTGACCAAAATTTCGATTAATTAAACTATCCCGAAAAAATTATGGCTTCAACATTTGATCAGACATTAAAATTAATACTCTATCAAGAGATATAGGTAGGTACTTAAAATTACAATTAGTGTTTAAAGTTAACACAACATAAATTATCCGATTTTAAGTATGAAGATCATTTTTTCAATGGTGTTTCTTAAAATAGATTTATTTCGTTAGTAAATATTTTCTTTTATTATATTTTTTTATTCTTATACTATCCATCCAATATAAAAATGTTTCACGTCGAATTATTATTTCTAATCTCGCGATCGACTAATTCTGGTATAAAACAACAACTCACTTCCGCGCACATATTCAGTCTCTTCCGTCACTTGTACCCACCACGAACCAACCACCATTTGAAATCCGCACTTGCATAAAAATAATTCCGAATTTGAGAGCGGCAGTGGAAGCAATAACATTATGATTGGTCGGGCGAAGACAACGCATTGAAATTGGTCTATGGAAAATAAAATGGATTGTGAATAGCTACGTCCAGAAGTGTCACATGCCGCGCGAGGCTGCTCACCCACATGCCTCGCGAAGCACGACGTTTGCCTCAGTCGCATGCCGCGCGAGGCAAATGGCGAGGCAACTGACACTCTAGACAGGGAAAGATATACCCGATCAATCAGTTTGACACGTTTGACATCGTTCTGTCTCACGACTGCCAAACTAGGCGACGCAAATCTGAGTGCTCAGGTGAGGCAGGGCGCGCATTTGCCTCACGTGAGGCAAGTCAAACACCGCGAGGAAAATTTTCCTCGCGCGGCATGTGACACTTCTGGACGTAGCTATTGGTTGATCGTAAATGTTATACACCATACGAAGAGTGTGTTTCGGAAACTTCTGTCTTAGGCTCGTATCAATAAATGCATCTCAAAGTTGAGATCGTTCTTAAGATGCAGTTTTGACGTTTAATGTATGGAACATCTGCCAAAACAGCATTTTAAGATCGATCTCAACCAAGAGTGTGGTCTCTGAGAGTGTGGAGTCCAAATGGTGGTAAGTGCGTGGTACCCACCTTCGCCAATAATTATATTTTAGACGGAACTGCTGGAGTCTCCTGGGAAGTGCAGCAGGTTGTCCCCGCTGCAGCTCGGGGTCGGGGAGGAGGGGGGGTCCAGGGACGCGCGCGACGCCGAGCTGAAGCTGCTAGAGCTGAGTTCTTCCGGTTCCGCTTCGAAACGGCCGCTAGCCGTTATAACTGGAAGTGGAAATAGCTTGTACTGAGATGTGAATAGGGCTGACCATCTATGATATTTCAAGTCTTTAAAAATTTTGCCCCACTTGTGAACGTGAGTTTTTTGATTATGCAGAGTGGGAACCCTATATTTCCTAGGCCCTATAAAAAGTGAAGACTAAGCTGTTACCATTATTGTAACTTTATACGTTCACGGACTAAATACCTGCCATTTTCGGCCTCTGTCGTTCACTAGGATCGTTTTATTTAATACAAAGAAGTACTGGTTTGGTGTCAATAAAACTTCAAAAGTGCGTTTTTTGTATTCTCATCTTTATTATTATGTATGATATTATTATTGATTCTTTTAAACACTCCATAACATTATCAACAAAACGAGACAGCCAAATTATATTACACGCGAGGCTCCAAAACATGTTTAGCATAGGTTACAAGACGTATTCGAATGACGTAAGGGCTCTGGTTTCTCATCTCTGTTATATTTTAATAAAGAAATATTATTTTGATAACCACACGAACTCTTACGAAAATCCAATAACGACATCAATTCATAAGATACATTTGAATACATTTTAAGATTTTTTATACAATGTAAAGGTTGTACGAATGTCATACCAAAATTATTAAATTTTATAATTTTAAATACTGCTTAAGTCTCAGACGCCATTTGATCAGAGTACGTACTGGAATAATCAATTCATAAGATTTAAGCTAAAATAATACGTACACGAAATAAACAATAGATTTAAAATTCTTTGGAAACCGAGATCTTAAGATTAAGATTTAATGACGCTTGAAACTTAAGATATGAATCAGTTTCAATTAAGTAAAATTATGAACAAAACTTAGATATTTTTGTAAGTAATACAACCACAAAGGTTTTTAGCACGTGTAAACATTGAGATCTTACATTTTTGATGCACAACAAAAATGAGAATAAATTCATTAATTTAGTTAATGGATGTCCAATTAAAGGAAAATTATTCAAGGATAAGTCGATGAATGTAAATATTTCAACGGATGTCATAATAATGTTTAAACAATTTTGAGCTGTCGTTTGTGTAAAAAATATTTATAAAAAAAAAACAAAAGAAAAAATATACGTAATCTCATTACGTGCAAACAACAAATTAATAATTTCGAATGGAATCAAATAAGACTTAACTTCCGAAATAAGTACTTCCTAAAATTATCATTTGACTTAAGAATCATTAATTAATTGTACTTTTAGAAAACAACATTCAATAAACGGTACATGATTAATCATGTCATAACTCTGTACATATTAGAAGATGCTAACTATATCGGGATGAAAATGTAGAAGATTCTAAATCAGATTTATAATACGTCTCTTATATAGTAATTATGTAAGGTAAAGCTAATTGTATTGTGTAGATTTCACTAAGCTTTTATTATTTCAAAAACTATTATCATAACTTAAATAATAAAATTTGCTAAAACGTATCAGTGGTCTTATCCAGTAAAAACATGCTGGACATTAAAAATGATCCCTCGTCAAATAATAAAATAAATAATATAGCATGCACTATTACTATTTACAAAATTTCTAAAAAATAACATAATTTCAAGATAAAAAATATATGGTTACGCCATAAAAAATAAATATTTGTCATGATTCAACATATTAAAACTAAAAATATAAAAATAAAACATTTGATTATTAAATAATACTCGTCGATCGTTATAGTATGTTCATTGTACACAAAGACAGCCGTATAGGGAGGTATTATATACCGATTTGACTAATATTACTAAGCGCAGAGCTGAACCTAACTGAGATTTAATTAAAAGATGCAAATAGCTACCCATATTGCTTTGAATGTAGATAAAACCAGAAAGCTGAAAATTGGTTGCCACATCAAACTGCGTACCTACTACTCAGTATAGGCAGATTGATTTAAGTATTTAACTTAAGATGGTAATCTATTATTAACATAATCCTATAATAACTAGCTGAAGATTGCTTTCTGAATTAGGAGCAGCTCAGATGCGTAGCGAAATAAATTAATACTGAGGTATTGCGATATAATTACAAGTAAATACTCAAAATGAGCCTCAATTATATCAAGGACAACATGAAGGTACTCTTCTATGTAAAGCAAAGCGAATACAATGTAAATTATTACGTGGGTATACATACTAAACTATTGTCTATTTTTTTCCGGATTTTATTATCAGTTATTGGTAAGCAAAGATACTTGACGACGTTATACTGGCCTCATTTCAGGTCTTAGCGTGAAGAAAACGTGTTTAGCTTATTTTTCGTTTCCACAATTATATGCAATTCTTTTAAACTTAATAACTATATAAAGAGAAGAAATAAGTACTAAAATTGAAGGTACTATTATACAAAAAAAATATATTAAATTTTTTATGAAGATCTCCGGTGTAGTATTCGATAATATCAAAAATTGGCCAATATATTTCATTATAAAACTACGAGTATAAGTTAAATACGTTTCGAATTTGTAAAAGTCTTGTCTTTCTGTCTTCATAAAAAATCTAATCGCGATTATTTTTTGTTATTTTACTAAGTTTTTACATTTTTATGTTATTTTTTTGATATGACATACAATACCGCTACCATATCGAACAACGATGAAAGATTATTGCCTACAATGTATATTAGGCTTTAGTAGCAAATATTTTAAAATCACTTTTTTATTAACGTTTTAAGATTTTTTTGTCTTTTACCTGTGCTTATCCACATTAGTTGCGTTACTTAAACTAAGATTACTACTACAGCAGCAAATATTGAACTCTACTTGCCTAAAGGTGGAAACATATTTAGATCTCTTCTAATCACTTACTACTAAGCTTATATTTTAACTTTTTAATAAATAATATTAAATGAGATTGTAAACGTTTTAACTAATTATTAAACAGCCAATGACAGATAAAAATAACACCATTTGTTAATTACTAACCTTATTCAATCCACCGTGCACTATCGTGTAACATAAGCTAAATATGCTACCACCTTCATAAAATAATGAATTGCAACAATTTGAAACATCGAATATAAACACTGAACACATTTTTCCGATATTACTTTTTCTTCTTACGCGATTTTTTAGATTTAGATGATTGCTTTGATGAAGGCATTGTTACATTAGAAGCACCTGTTTTTTTATCCTCCTTATCGCTATCGGTGGACACCACGGGTGAAGTAATATCGTCGTCTGAAGACTTCTCCATAACTTCCACATCTTTGTCACCCCTTTCTTCATCGACCTTCACCTCTTGCGTTTTTATTTTATCGTTTTCAACCACGCTAAAACCTTGCTCCCTCTTCGTTGGCACTTTCTCAAGGTCTATCAAGTGGAAAGCGCTCGATTCTATTGCTTTGCTCGTTGTTTCTTTGATTGTAGACAATATACTGTCTATGTTGATTTTGCATATGGGACTTGTGTCATTCACATCTAGGAGGCTGTCTCGCATCACGTCTAGTTTGAAGTCGTCCAAACCGAAATCCAAAGGCTCTAAAGGCGGCAGATCAAGAACAGAGTGATGTTCTTCAATGAAATTTAATGTTTCTGAAGGGGCATCGCACTCTGCTACCATTATATCCGTTCTCTTACATAGCTCAAACAGTTTCTCTTGCAAAGACACCTTGCTGGAAGACACCGGTTCGTCTAATATCTCACGCTTCTTTTCAATGATATCAATTTTCCGCTCAACTTCAACTTTCTCAGTGATCTTTTCCTCTTTTTTAACATTCTTCGATGCTGCTATAGAACTCCAAGATTTTACAGGTTTATCAACGACTGGGACAGGTCTTTCAACGGATTTTATAGGTGTATCAATTGGTTTTTCAATGGATTTCACAGTTTTATCAAAAGGCTTTTCGGATTTTTCAATTGATTTTATTGGTTTATCAATAATTTTTACGGGGTTTTCAATTGATTTTACAGTTTTATCAGTACATTTCTCAGGTTTTCCAACAGACTCAGCAATTTTATCAATTTTGACAGGTTTCTCATCGGATTTGACAGGGTTTTCTACGGACTTGATAGGCCTTTCAACAGATTTAGTAGGTTTTTCAACGGATTTGGTACATCTTTCAACGGATTTGGTAGGTCTTTCAACGGATCTAGTAGCGTTATCCAAGAAGTCTACCTCTGTCGCTTGGACTTTTTTTGCAGGTTGTGGCGACTTCTTACGTATGTTACTACCTTCAGTTATCTGAATCTCTGGGAATTCCTCTTTCGTGGAATCGATCACGTAAACATCTTTGACTTCCGATTCCTGTCTTCTGTCCGATTTGTGTTCAGAATAAGGCGATGGAGACTTGCTTTTCTTTGCTTTAAGTGGTTCTTTCGGAGTTTCAACAACATTATCGGTTACTTTTAGTGTATCCGTTTTAGGTTTATCTACTTCTACTTCTTTAAACTTAATTCCATATTCAGGTACAACAATTTTAGATTTAATATCATCACTCTTTTTAGAAGTTTTAGTTGGTTTAATCGGCTCTGGATCATCTAGAGTCCAAATATCTTCATCATCAAATTGATTTCTCTCTTCATAAGTAACACTAAACTTATCTTTTGCTTCGGAAGCAGTACTAAATTTACCCTTACTTTCGGAACGTACTTTAGGCTTCTCTTTTGATTCCGAAGTGTAATTTAATTTATCTTTACTATCGCAACTAACACTATACTCTCTCATATCGGAACTAACACTAATCTTCTCTTTCTTTTCGGAAACAATACTAGATTGATCTTTTCTTACACATGTAACTATATCAATTCTCTCAGGTGTAGCACTCTTAGATGATCGCGACTTTTTAGCTTTAGCGGAGTAAGAAATAGGTTCTATATCTTCGTAAGGCATTGAAATAGACACTAGGTCACCACTAGATAGCTGCTGTTTCTCCTCAATCGCGTGTATTTCTATAAACGTATCCTCTTCTGCTTTACCCTGAGTTTCGTCCAGAGATTTTTTACCTTTACGGTTCTTCTTAGATTTTGCTTTCGGCTCCTCAATACTCTTATCACCAGCTATTGGCTGGTTACTAAATACTACAGGTTTCTCCGGTTCGTTTAGGAGCATGTCCCAAGCCTGATCCTCCGATTTTATCTCGTCCTCGACTTTCTTTTTACTAGATTTTAACTCGGTCGTTTCTTTAGCAGCGCCTTTCAATAGCACCGACGGGGTTACGACCGGAGGCGTCATCTCTCGAGGCACGACAGTGGGCGTTCTCTCCCTAGGTAGCACCGACGGCATTTCCTTTCGAACCACAGCGATCGGTGCCTCAGGAACGGGTTCTACTATTTCCACCTTCTCCACTTTCACAACTCCAGGCTCCTTTCGCTCGCGAACCTTCGATTTGAAGCTCTCGTCCTCGACCTTAGAGCTCGGCTTAACTCTAGACTTCCTATCCTTAGAACTAGCGTCGGCAGCTCTACTGTCCGACTGCGGGGTGGGAGATCTCTTAACTCTAGATCGGATCGGCAGTATATCACCGGACGGTCGATCCGATCGCGGCAGTGACTCGAGAGAAACGTCGCGGTTCCGCTCGACGGTCGAGCGGCTCTCGCGTCCCTCGTTCGCTCTAGCATCCTTCCTCTCGCGCTCGTCCTCTACTAAACTCTCTAAGCTATGCGTATCTAAATGATAGTGGTGCTCCGGTGCGGGGTGCGCGGTGAGCGCGGCGGGGATGACGACGGCGGTGCTGAGAGGCAGCGGGTCTGGTGAGTCAATGGCGGGCGGTGCGTCCGCGCTCTGCACGGGGATAGTGGTGGTGTGCGGCAAGGACAGCGCGCCCTCCTCCGGGCGCGCGGCGTGGGGCGCAGGGGCGCGCAGCACGGGCCGGAAGGTGGCCTCGTCGCAGTTGGACGTGACGTAGAGCTCGGGGTCGGGGTCGGCGGGCGGCGGGCGCGCGGGCGCGGGCTGCACCACGGTGCCGAGCGGGCCCACGGCGCGCGCCACGCCGCCCCCCGCCGCTCCCCGCCACGCCGCCGCCACTCCCCCCTCTCGCGCCTCTCGCGCCTCTCGCGCCTCTCGCGCCGCCCCTATACGAAACCGAAGGCAACCGTTACTTTTGTACATTAGCCGGTCCCTGGCGCCGGCCCGGGGTCGAGCGCGTCCCGAGAGAGCGGTGCGCGTGACACGTAGCGGGGGTTGACGTCGCGAAACGTTGTCTATACGAACGATATCGATACCTCGGACGTTAAACTTAGGGCCTGTTTGGGAATCGTCACATAACTCTTATACACCAAATAAATATGACTTTTTATAGAATATCTGTCAAAAAAGCATATTTATTTGATGGATAAAAGCTATCTGATGATTCTGAAACAAGCCCTTGTGGTTCCAAACAGACTGAACGTTCTACGTTCTTAGTATACGGGCTGTTTAGGCGAGCGCTAAACAGCCCTAAACAGCATCTCTTGTCTG
Organism: Drymonia ruficornis; assembly: GCA_947859195.1. Classification (NCBI taxonomy): domain Eukaryota; kingdom Metazoa; phylum Arthropoda; class Insecta; order Lepidoptera; family Notodontidae; genus Drymonia; species Drymonia ruficornis. The sequence goes on along the minus strand of OX401910.1, from coordinate 2,729,043 downwards.
TTTGGACTCTAAGTGGCGAGTTCACCAACACAATAACGTTAGAGCAGTTATCGATTGTTTGATGTACTGATAGAGTAGTCACTGCTCGAACGATTGATGGTCAACTTGGCCCTTAATATGTTGGTATAGACAATGTTTTGGTATCGTCAATCATCGCTAAGTTGGCACCGCTGTCTTAGGATACTCTAGTATGGTGTCAGTTCGAAAGCCAAGAGTGTTATGTGCGGTGGATGCCTTTGGCTTCGGTATAGGGCCGGCGGCGATGTTTCGTTCTTATTCGCTTGATTTTAGCTTCGTGGATAACTCCTTAGCCGGTACGCACATAAGCGTTTCGAAACGCTACGCAACGAATCCAATACGATAAATTATTATAATAAATAATGTTGTGGTATAGTTTGTTTTTATTGCCGTAATGAATTGGCGCTTAGCGTTAGTTACCATTTTCACCAATATTCGTTTTTAAAATTAATAAATGCATGCGCTAATGATGTCGACAAAATAAATTATACGAATTATGAATAAAAATATGATGGGAAATCATTAGGTAAATCAATACGCTCGCAGCGACTGCTTAAAGCTAGAAAATGGGTGCGTACACATGCCCCGAGGCATAATTCGCTCTATTCGCTCAAAATTGCTTGCTCGAGCGCGCCGCTCGGCTCATATAGACGCACCCATCATTTCGTTCTTTAAAGACCTTTCTTATTACACGCAATGGAATTATGGCAAGAATATAGTAAAACAAGTACAATAGAGCTCAAAGACGTCTCGGTAAAAATAAAATTTTGAAGATGTCGTCGTTCAATATTGTTAGAGAGATTATTTTATTTGTTTAATTTTGCCTTAGCCCTGAGTCGCTCAAGTCGCATTAGACACGCGTTCAAAACGAGTTTAACTTTTTTGTAATAACACAAAGAATGTTTATCAATGTGTCGTGAAAAAATGTCGCTGACCGTACAAAGGGGGTTGGTTCTTGACATAACGCATCCATACTGCAATTTTGCAGTCGCCTTTCAGTCCGGATGCAGGTGATCTGAATAGACCGTTATACAGGGTGAATTGGAAATCATGGGCACGTGAGATTTTTCAAAAGCCAAATTGTAGAGGAGAAACATGTTTTACTTAATTGAACCCTGTTTTTTTTGCAATTTTACACTGTTTCTTGTGGACAAAAAAAATTACGTGATATTTGCCGAGACACCTCCCCCCCCTCTCCCCCACGTGAGATGGGGTGCGATTTCTCGACCCCCGCCCCCCCCCCCCCTAAACTCACGTAATTTATGGACGCCCCTTAAGCAAACCAGATAACTGTTATACCTTACCTGGGCAAGAATTTTTTATAAATTGATTTGTTAATGAATATTCCATAACTATTCTAAATCACCGTTATCACAATAATCACCGTTAGAATCACCGTTTAAAAGGATGCCCATGATTTCAAATTCACCCTGTAGCACTGTGAGCAGTATAGGGTTGTGACTGACCGTGGTCCTCCTTCATGGCCTCGGCGAGGTCCTCGCGCAGCTGCACGTCGCACACGGACGCGGCGCGGCCCGACTCGGCCAGCACCGACTTGCGACGGAAGCTGTCCGACGGAGAGTGCTCCAGCGAACCTGTAGCCAAACACATTATGTAAAATTCCTACTTTTTAAGATGATACAGTAACCACCAGTTAAGATGGTATAGTGCCAGTAACAAACAAAAAAACAATTTTTGGATGCTGCGTGACTGGGCCGACTTAAAATTATTTGATTATTTTGGCATCACTACGCAAGACCATAGAACACTAAAAATAAAATTGGTAGAGTGACATTTAGAAAATGACAATTAAGTGCCAATATTTTGATTGTGAGAGGGTGCCGTGACCTTGACGTTGCGTAATTCGCATATATTCGCGCGGCAATTACTCTATTGCGCGTGCGAAAGAGCAAAACAAGTGAAAGTGTTGACGGAGTGCACGGAGCGGGCGCCCGCAAACCCGCAAACCTGTCGCACGCATCCGCGCCAGTTAGCGCTGCTCATACTATCTTTCAATACAAACAGCACCCGCCACGTGCACGCTTAACGTAGCCAACGCCCTAAGAAGTAATAGCCCATTGGTTAAGCACGCGTCTTGCGGGCTCAGTGGAACTCCCTTTATAGAAAGTTATGACGGACTTACACTGGCATTGCAATTCACTTTTGTTCCCAAAAATGTTATGTAAAATCCATTGTCAGCTGTCTAAAAATCTCTATGGATTTGTATGGGAGAATGTAGGTTGTAAGTGTAATGTGTGGTACTGACTGGCGGAGCCCGAATCGACGAGCACGGGCAGTGGGAGCGCGGCAGGACGCGCGCCCGGCATGTTCACGGGCGTGGAGCGCGCCACGCCGCCACTACTTGTATCCACCTCCACCGCCTCCGCCTCCGACAGGGAAGAACTCGACCTGACAACAAACAATACAACAACAATTTATAAACGCTAAAAAATATTTTTTTATTACTAATTTTCATGTCTCTAGCTTCAGAAAAAATGGGACCACCATACAAACTGCCACCCCTAATTTTACAATTAGGGGTAACATTTTCAATCCTTCCTATAATCTTCTTCTATGCAAAGAAAGGTATCTAGTGTTAAAATACCATGCGTTTTCTTAACCAAGCATGAGTGAGATTGCCCAATTATATTATGTTCTGAGAAATAGACTACAGTCACGAGGACTAAGTAAGTATACAACGTCTAATTGAAATAACCCAAAACCTGAAACTAGTTTCTTCCAAATCGAGAGTAATATCGCTCTACATAAAACAATATTACAGTAAGATAATTAGTATCTATGGTTTTTTTATTCCGGGCGCTTTTTGGCCCGGCCCGCGAGCTCCCTCTGACGTGGGGGTCAGAGACCTTTTTAGTATCTATGGTTATGATATTTGAAAAAAAAAAAACCTCTGGTACACTTACCCGGTGCAGTTATACGTCTTGAAGACGAACTGCGGGCCCATCCAGAGGCGGCGGTGCGGGCCCGCGTGCGTCACTATTTCCACCTGTGCTAGCCATCGCTCCTCCTCGCTCACGCACGCATCGCCGCAGCGCTACAGAACGAGATGACAATACAACACGACACTCTATACAAGCGAGCCGATTTCAATACCTACTACATTACGATTCGTTCTACCAGCATCTCCACCAGGTTTCGAGTGCAGTTGACGGTTGTTTTTAAATCGCTCCAATGTTCGGAATGTCTAACCGATATTACTAAACGCGATATATTTTGTCTCATTCTCTCCTATACATTAAATAGGAGTGAGCGACTCGGTGCGACATAAAGCGTGATAAAAGTCTTGCCTTGGCGTGTGTGCTAAGGTCCGACCGAGATCTCGGTCTCGGTATCGGCCGTTCTCGGCTAAAATTTACGTCTCGGTCTCGACGAAAATCTTGGGAGAGTCGCAGCCGTGGCTGAGACTGCGCATGACTAGAGAATTTGAATTTGTGTTTAATTGTGATCGACTAACCTCTACGGCCTCGATGACAAAGCAAAACCTTTTTTTTGTATTGTGGAAGACTGAGCCGCCTTATTTTTTTTATAATGTTGGCATCAGTACCCAAGACCATAGAGGACAAAAAAAAATTGTCTGGTAGTGACGTAGCGTAATACCCGTTAAAGTCAAGTTAAGCGACGATTTGTCGCACTTTGTCTTGTCTCAGCCGGCAGTGCTAGGGACTTAGGTACGGCTCTATCTGCTCTATCTATCTTTTGACTGGCCCGTTAGCGTGTTTGGCGCGGAGGCGCCTTTCACGCTGCAGGTCGTAGGTTCGATTCCTACCCGGGACATGCATTTGTTTGCATGAACATGTCTGTATGTCCGGAGTCTGGGTGTATATGTATATTAAGTATGTATTTACAAATAAAAAAGTAGTATATGTAGTAATATCAGTTATCTGGTTTCCATAGTACAAGCGCTGCTTAGTTTGGGATCAGGTAACCGTGTGTACAAAAATGTCCCAGGATATTATGATTATTATCTCCAGCTCTACCGGGGCCCGTACAACAGGTACGTACGT